>LR738714.1:115683102-115868685 GCA_902687465.1 Secale cereale | reverse complement strand
CAGGGCCGGAGGGCGCCCACCCCCTAGGGCGCGCCCTCCACCCTTAACGCCTTGTGGATCTTCTGACTTGGATCTCAAGTCCCCTCGATGTCTTCTGCTCGAAGAAGCGTCGTAAAGTTTCATTCCGTTTGGACTCCGTTTGATATTCCTTTTCTGTGAAACTCAAAAACAAGGAAAAATCAAAAACTAGCACTGGGCTCTAGATTAATAAGTTAGTCCCAATAATAATATAAAATATCATATTAATGCATATAAAACATCCAAAATAGATAATATAATAGCATGGAACAATAAAAAATTATAGAAACGTTGGAGACGTATCAAGCATCCCCAAGCTTAATTCATGCTCATCCTCGAGTAGGTAAATGATAAAAACAGAAGTTATGATGTGGAATGCTACCTAACATATTTATCAATGTAATTCTTATTTATTGTGGTATGAAGGTTCAGATCCATAAGATTCAGAACAAGAGTTTATCAATATCAAAACAATAATACTTCAAGCATACTAAAAAGCAAATTATGACGCTTCAAAAAATAACATGGCTAAAGAAAGTTATCACTACAAAATTATATAGTCTTATTATGCTCCCTCTTCTCAACACAAGGCATAAATCATGTCCATCCCGGTGTCAGCCAAGCAATTGTTTCATACTTTTTAACGCGCTTCAACTTTTTCAACTCTTCACGCAATACATGAGCGTGAGCCATGGACATAGCAGTATGGGTGGAATAGAAGGTGGTAGTAGGCAAAAGGAGGGAGAAAGTCTCACATCAACTCGGCAAATTAATGGACTATGCAGATGTCCATCAATCGATATCAATGTGAGCGAGTAAGGATTGCCATGTAACGGATGCACTAGAGTTATAAGTGTATGAAAGCTCAAAACTAAACTAAGTGGGTGTGCATCTAACTTGCTTGGTCATGAAGACCTAGGGCAATTTGAGGAAGCCCATCGTTGCAATATACAAGCCAAGTTATATAATGAAAAAATCCCACTAGTATATGAAAGTAACAACATAGGAGACTCTCTATCATGAAGATCATGGTGCTACTTTGAAGCACAAGTGTGGAAAAATATAGTAACATTGTTCCTTCTCTCTTTTTTCTCTCATTTTATTTTTTTTCTTTTGGGCGCTTTGGCCTCTCTTTTTTGTGGGCTTCTTTGGCCTCTCTTTTTTATTTGGGCTTCTTTAGCCTCTTTTATTTATAATCTCACATGGGACAATGTTCTAACAATGATGATCATCACACTTTTATTTACTTACAAGTCGATATTACAACTAGATACTAGAACAAAATGATGACTCTATATGATTGCCTCCAACGGTGTACCGGGATGTGCAATGATCTAGCATAGCAATGACATCAAAAACGGACAAGCCATAAAAACATCATGCTAGCTATCTTACGATCATGCAAAGCAATATGAAAATGATGATGCGTGTCATGATAAATGGAATGATGGAGTTACATGGCAATATATCTCGAAATGGATATGAAAATGCCATAATAGGTAGGTATGGTGGCTGTTTTGAGGAAGGGTGTAAGGTGGTTTGATGCACCAATGAGAGTTGGGCGGTACTAGAGTGGCTAGCAATGATGGAAGGGTGAGAGTACATATAATCCATGGACTAAACATTAGTCATAAAGACTCACATACTTATTGCGAAAAATATATTAGCCCTCGAAGAAAAGTACTACTATGCATGCTCCTAGGGGGGATGTTGGTAGGAGTTAACCATCACGCGCCCCCGACCTTCAAGCAAAGACGAACAATCAAGACACAATGCGCCTCAATTTGGTTACATAATTAGGAAACCATACGTGCATGCTATAGGAATCACAAACCTTAACACAATTATTTCTTTAACCTCACAAATTACCACTAGCATGACTCTAATATCACCATCTTAATATCTCAAAACAATTGCAAGGAATCAAACTGCTCATAGTATTCAATACTCTATATATTAAAGTTTTTATTATATCTCCCTTTGAAGCCCATCATATTAGGACTAAATTCATAACCCAAGCAAATTACCATGTTGTTTTAAAGACTCTCAAAATAATATAAGTCAAGCAAGAGAGTTCAATTATTTTTATAAAATAAAGCCACTGTCATGCTCTAAAAAGATATAAGTGAAGCACTAGAGCAAAATTACCTAGCTCAAAAGATATAAGTGGCACATAGAGTATTGTAATAAATCATGATTCAAGCATGTCCCTATCAAACGGTGTGTACAACAAGGATGATTGTGGCAAAATAAAAAGCAAAGACTCATATCATACAAGACGCTCCAAGAAAAACACATATCATGTGGTGAATAAAAATATAGCCTCAAGTACAGTTACCGATAGATGAAGACGAAAGAGGGGATGCCATTTAGGGCATCCCCAAGCTTAGGCTCTTGGTTTTCCTTGAATATTACCTTTGGTTGCCTTGGGCATCCCCAATCTTAGGCTATTGCCACTCCTTATTCCATAGTCCATCGAATCTTTACTCAAAACTTGAAAACTTCACAACACAAAACTCATGAGACCCATTAGTGAAACAAATTCAATCCTTACTTGTAGGTACTGTTGTGAACTCATTCTTATTTTATATTGGTTTAATATCTACTATATTCTAACTTTTCCATAGTTCATACCCCCCGATACTAGCCATAGATGCATCAAAATAAGCAAACATCACAAAGAAAACATAATCTGTCAAAAATAGAACAGTCTAAGGATGCGAATTGATGTAAAACTTCTGCAACTCAATAAATTATGAAAAAATAGGAAATTCTGGCCAATTTGTAGATAAGAAACGTGTAAAACATTCAAGAATTTATTGCGCTCCAGTAACCAGAAACAATTTTGCTACTGGACGCAAAAGTTTCTGTTTTTCAGCAAACCAATCTACTATCTTCCAAATCATCCCAAAGGTATTAGTTGGCACAAACACTAATTAAAACACCAATACACAATTACTATAGAAGTAATAATGTGTATTCACACAAAAATAAAAAATAAAAATATTGGGTTGTCTCCCAACAAGCACTTTTCTTTAAAGCCTTTTAGCTAGGCATTGATAATTTTAATGATGCTCACATGAAAGACAAGGATTGAAGCACAAAGAGAGCATCATAGAACATGTGACAAACACATCTAAGTCTAACATGCTTCCTATGCATAGGAATTTTATAGTAAAACAAATCAAGACAAGCAATATCTAGCTTATGCAAGGAAGAAAAATAAAACAAGACCAATCTCAACATGAAGAGAGGTAATTTAGTAACATGAAGATTTCTACAACCATATTTTCCTCTCTCATAATAATTGCATGTAGGATCATATTCAAACTCAAAAATATAGCTATCACATAACATATTCTCTACATGACCCATATGCATGCAAAGTTGACACTCTTACAAAATAGTGGGATTGTCATTAACTAAAGTCATGACCTTTCCAAACACACTTTCATCAAAAAATTCATAAGATTGAACAATATCCGAAGTAGTGGAATAAACAATTGACATTATTTCAAACCCACTTTCAACATTATGGCAAACATTATTATCAATCTCAGTTTCATCATGGGGTTTAAATAAATTTTCAAGATCGTAAGAAGCATCACCTCAATCATGATCATTGCAACAAGTAGTGGGCATACCAAAATAAGCATCCCCAAGTTTAGGGTTTTGTATATCATTAGCACAATTGCCACTCATAGAATTAACATAATTGCAATCATGCTTTTCATTTAAGGAACTATCGTGAATCACTTTACGAATTTCTTTTAACACTTCATCACAATTTTTAGATTCACGAATTTCAAGCAAAACCTCATAAAGATAATCTAGTGCACTCAACTCACTAGCAATTGGTTCATCATTATTGGATCTTTTAAAAAGATTAGTAAGTGGATGATGATCCATAGATCTCTTTGCTTTTGAATTCCAATAAACACAATTATGCCAAGCAAATGAGCAAACAAACCAAGTAAGACATAAAGGCCAATAGAAAAAGGGCGAATAAAAAGGCAAATATTTTTTGTGTTTTTCTGAAAACGTTTTATAACTGGGGGAGATGAAAACGAGAGGCAAATGGTGAATAATGTAAATGCAAGAGATGAGAGTTTATGACAAGTACTTGGTAGGCTTGATGTAGATCTTGACTTGGCGTAGATATCCCCGGCAACGGCGCCAGAAATTCTTCCTGCTACTTCTTGAGCTTGCATTGATTTTTTTCCTTGAAGAGCGAAAGGGTGATGCAGCAAAGTAGAGATAAGTATTTCCCTCAGTTGAGAACCAAGGTATAAATCCAGTAGGAGAAGAACGCGCAAATCACCAATACATGCACAAACAATCAAACACTTGCACCCAACGCTATAAAGGGGTTGTCAATCCATTCATGATTACTTGCAAAAGTGAGATCTGACAGAGATAGATAAGAAGAAGATCAAATATTTTAGGGTTTTTGATTTATAGGTCTAAAAGTAAAAGATTGAAAAATAGTAGATCGGAAACTAATATGATGGAAAATAGACTTGCACCCGTAGGTTTGTGGTAAACTACTCACGCTTCATCGGAAGGGCAATAGGGTTGATGTTGATGCCCTCCGTGATGAAATCCCCCTCTGGTAGTGTGCTGGAAAAGGCCCCAAGATGGGATATCACGGGTACATAAGGTTGCGATGGCGGAAAAGTGTTTTCGTGGATGCTTATGAGGGTTTCTGAATATTTCTGAATTTATAGGACAAAGAAGTCGGTCGGTGGAGTCACGGGGCGGGGCACAAGGCAGGGGCACACCCACCCACCTAGGGCGCTCCCTCCACCCTTGCCGTCGCCTCGTGGCTCTTTTGACTTGGATCTCAAGTCCCTTGGGTGTCTTCCGGTCCAAGAAAAATCATCGTAAAGTTTCATTCCGTTTGGACTCCGTTTGATATTCATTTTCTGCGAAACTCAAAAAGAAGAAAAAATGGAAACTGTCACTTGGCTCTAGATTAATAAGTTAGTCCCAAAAATAATATAAAATAGCATATTAATGCATATAAACATCCAAAACAGATAATATAATAGCATGGAACAATCAAAAACTATAGATACGTTGGAGATGTATCAAGTATCATATGCATGGCATGGATAAGAAGCTCACAAAACTTCATGGGATGCTCAAGGTGGTCAAGCAGGATATAAAGAAAGTTGCACATCAAGTGTATATGGTGTATAATTTGGGCATGTTCAAGAGGAGTTGGTGTCACGCCCAAGATGTGATTCTATCCCGATCACGTGATAACTTCGTGACTGGGGCACAACCGCATTTCGGGCGCTTAGCAAGATGTATATCATTACATCATACCATTACATAAATAGATGGGGATACATACAAGTCATACAATAGTCACATCAATACAACACATTATACACAAGATATCTGACTACGAATGAAAACACATGAAATCACAACGACATCAATCCTGCTATCCGAGGCTGCCGACCAGGAAACTATCCCAAGATTGATGATGATGAAGAAGAAAGAACTCCAACACAAGTAAACATCGCTCTCACGTCAAGTCTTCGGAAACCTGCACCTGCAACTATTGTTGTAGTATCTGTGAGCCACGAGGACTCAGCAATCCCATAACCATGGGTATCAAGACTAGCAAAGCTTAATGGGTATGGAAAGATTAATTGGTGAGGTTGCAGCAGCGGCTAAGCATTATATGGTGGCTAACTTACGAGTACAAGAATAAGATGAGCGTCTACTTAAACGGTCGCAAACTAGTAATGATCGCTAAGTGATCATGAACTACCTGCGAGTCAAACATAAGCCCACTGTGTTCTCTTCTGAAAATGAAAAGAGACAACCACGGTTACTCACGCGGTTGGTGTATTTTATTTCGGATCCTCTGTCAAGTTTTCTGCAACCAGATAATAACAAATTCCAATCTGCCACATAACCGCGGGCACGGCTTACGAAAGATCATAACCATGCACGGGTGTCCCAACTTAGCCCATCACAAGCTCTCATGTTCAGTAGAGCTAAAACCTCTTGTCTTAGGGACAACCCGATCAAACTCGGAATCCCGGTGCACAAGACGACAATGGTAAAACAAGTCCAGCAAGACCTCCCAGCATGCCAACACCCGGATGGTAGCCGTGCATATCTCATCGGAGGCCACATCCGGATAGGTCAAGCTACGGGTAAAACCAGATACCTCAAGTTTCCCAAAGGTAGCGCCGCAGGATGCCCGTTTGGGACCAACACCATCAGCACTGCCCCCCTAGAAAATGTGGTACGAACCTTGGGTAGCGCTAACTCCCTATACGTCAAATTTAATTAAGTTTATTATGTGGGGCAAAAGGTAAAACCAAAGTTGGGCCTTGCTGGAGGAGTTTTATTCAAAGCAAACTGTCAAGGAAGTCCCATACCCCCAACCGTGTTAGGAACAAAAACTCAAGGAACATAACACCGGTTTATTGGTTCTTCAGGTGGCATGAGTGAAAAAAAACATCGAGCAAAAGGCCAAACCTTCCACCCATTGCCAAATATATAGGTGCATTAATTATAGTAATAAATATTGTGATATTCCAACAATCCAAGATCCAACATGGAGTAATCTTCATCTTCGCGTGCAACTAGCAATGCTATAAGAGGGGCTGAGCAAGCGGTAACATAGCCAAACAACAGTTTGCTGGGATGGTGCCAAAGGTTAGAGGTTTCATGGCAACAAAGAGAGGCTGACAAACAAATGGTGGGTAGCGCGACATATAGCGATAGCATCGAGACAACTAGCATAACAATGATAGTAATGAGATCCAAGGTGATGGTCATCTTGTGTGATATCTCGCTCGGAAGGAGAACGAGTCCATGAAGAAGATGAAGCCACGAAGACGAACCAGCGTAGTCGAGCGAATCCTCATGATCGCAACAAAACAGGAACTAACGAGAAAAAGCAAACAACGTGGTAAATACACAACGCACAAACATGACATGATGCTCAACTAAGTATGATGCATGACAAGGCTATATGATGCAAATCATGGCAAGAGATGAAGCATACAAGAACATCACACAAAGCAAGTTTAAATGAGGCCGGAAACAACATATAACAATTCTGGTAAGCCCTCATATGAAAATTTCGAAATTGGTTCAGATCTGAACAAACCTTATGTTAAAGTTGTTAAACAGCAAGTTAACATGCACCATGATGATCTACATGAATTTCTAGTCAAGTTACATATAAAGTACATTTAATTCGAAGCTACGGCCTAGAAAATATGAGCAAAACAAGTCAAACATGGCATTGGTGCGAAATGCATCCAAACATCAAGTACACACTCTCAAAACATGGATTCAACATGACATGATGCATCTACATGCAAAACCAAGCAAGTTTCATATAGATCATACCCTAAACGGAGCCACGGATAAACACATACACACAAAACATGATTAAAGGACAAGCTGACCATCAACTAGGCATCTTACAAGCATCAAAACAACATGCTACAAGTACAAGATAGGCACAAGCATGGCATGAACTTATAGATCACATGCTTCCAAAATCAACAAGTATCATGTTCATAGGCATCAAGAGTAATCCAACATGATCAATGCAACAAGCAACATTATATCACAGATTATGACTTAGTGGAAAACAGAGCATATACATGAGCAGAGTTAATATATTGGCATGTTGGAGGCAAGAAATAATTAAGCTACAGTGCAACATCATGGCAAGCAAAAGCATGGCATGCTAGAAAATAACATGGAGCTGAAGGAACACAACCTGGTATATGCATGGGAGCAACAGGTTCATGGCATTCATCATAACAACATGCAAACATAATATAGCAGATTCCAAGACTTAGAGAAAAATAGAGTAAGGCTGAAAATAGATTCATGATACATACTTTGAGGCAACAAAAGTTAATGCTACATGAGCATTTCATGGCATCAAAGGGCATGGAAGGCATGTACATGTCGAGCATTACAAAACATGATTACTGAGCTACTACTAGAAATCACTAGAACATGCTCAAAACATCATGGCAAGGTTGCAAAAGATAACAGATTCACAGACTTAGTGAAATAACTGAACATGGCAGGAGTAGCGACAAGTAGGCATGTTTGCAAGCTTGTGCAACTTATCTCATAACATATCATGGCATGTGGATATAACCAACAACAAGAGGACATGTTTATGCAGCTACTCATCGCAAGAACATGGTCATAGGATGCACATAACACTAGCTATTCACATGGCAAAACTGAATTTACTAACAACAGGCTGACAGAAACATTATCTAGCAATTTGAAAGCATGGTTAACACAAGCTCCAGAAGACAATAATTGCCAAAAAGTCATGGATGGATAGAGCATTACATCGACAACAAAACATGATCACTGAACATCTCCAGATTATGCATAGATTTGAGTGTAGCATCAAGCAAACATGGCATCACAATGTAACGGATTCAGACTTAACAGAAATCACTAAATCACTGAAATCAGCAACATCAAGTAGGTCACTTTGCAAGCTTGTTGCACTCAACACAAGACATATCATGATAAATGAATTACACCATTGCAAAGATGACATGATTGTGCTCCTAAAACATGTTGACATGATGCTCAAACAAAATTCACATAAAAATATATGAAAAAGACAAATGAGCAAGTTATAACAGGTTTCAACACTTATATCACTTAGCACTTTTGCAACAGAGATTAATATGTCAATATGCACCCTAACATGAATGCAACAACCACCATCACAAAGAACACAGAGACTAGATGCATTTACATATCAAAATTATCGCAATAGTACAAACATGCAAATAGTTATGGCATTCACAAAAATGCTATATGATGTTCCCAGAAAAGGACTTAGGCGAAAAGACACTAAGTTAGGCTGGACGGGGAATTCTCACCACGGGCCTCTCGGGCCGAATCGGTGGAGAGGAGGCAGGCCGGGATGCTGGGCCGGTTGCTGGGGAGGCTGGCCCATGCATGGTGACCGAAGCGGTCAACGCCAGCGCCTGCGGGCTGGATCGGGGCGTGGGGCGATGCGGGGTCAACGGTGGCGAGCCTAGCACGGCGGTGGCGATGTCCCGGGCGCGGAATGGGCGACGGTGAACAGGGGCGACACTGGAGGTGCCGGATCTGGCCGGAGTTTGCCAGATCTGGGCGGAGTGATGCGCTCTGGCAACGAGGCGAGGCGCGGTGGCCGTGGTCCGATCTGGAGGCAGAGATGGACGGCGGATGCGGCTCCGAATGCGAGGAAGGGCGGCGACGGAGTGGCGAAGGCCAGAGGTGGCGGCGAGGAACCTGGTGGCCGTCAGGGTTGAGGTCGACGGGAGGCGACAGGCGGAGCTAGAGGAGCCGGCGGTCGACAGCGATCCTCCCGATCCCATCGGGAACGTGCGGGACGAGCGGGGTGGTTCGGGCCTGAGGCCCAGATTGGGCCCCGGGCGGGCTTGGCGGCGTAGGGGGGAGGCAGGGGACAGGTGGCGAGCACGGTTAGGGCGTGGGCGGCGGCTCAGGTGGCGGCGGGGGTAATGGAGGCGCGACAAGTGGTGGCGGGAGCTGGTTGGGCACGGATTTCGAGGAGGATGGAGGTGGGATTGTGGCTGGAGCTAGGGTTAGGTGTTTTGGGGAGGTTTCGGAGCCCTCCGATGCTGATCGGGCGGTTCCGATTGCGAGAGAGGTAGCTGGGTTGTAGGTGGGGTTGGTGCGCTGTGCTAGAGAGAGGGCTTGGGCTGAGAGGAGAGAGATAAGTAAGGCCCGATGGCAGTTTCGGAGGCCGAAATGTCCGACGGTTGTCTAGCTATATTGCCGCTATAGGACTAATGGTTGGGCTATCAAACGAGCTTTGAATGCGATGAAATTTGGCATGGGGCTACCTACGCTAGAATAAGACCACATGCCAAGTTTCAACCCATTCCGAGAACATTTTTCGGCCACTTATAAAATAAATATTCGAAGGTGCCGCGGGCGCGAGCGAGTGTGTCTGGGCTCATAACGGACAACGAAGAGGACTGGGGAACTAGAGAAAATGCAAGTTTTGAAAACTATGTAGATGCAATGCACATGATGACATGGCAAGTGCAACACGCAAGGAGATGACATGGCAACAACGACAAATAACTGGATGACACCTGGCGCATTAGTCTTGGGGTGTCACAACACTTCCCTACTAACAAGAGATCTCGTCCCGAGATCTTAGGAGCAAGACGGAAGTGAAAAAGGAAGAAGGTGAAACCAAAGAACCTTGAGAGGTTGAGCCACTTGAAAGGAAAGGTACAACAAAGATGAACGAAGTTGCAAAGACTTTGTTAGACAAGAGGAACAAGGCATACGACGAGAATCAAGGAGGTTGAAAGGCATGAAACAAGAGCTTAATGAACCAAAAGAATTTGAAACTGCACTTATATAACAAGATAGCCAAAGAACAAGAATGAAGAATAGAGCATGAACTTGAGAAGATGGATCGATACATGACGATATGAAGAAGACAATGCCTCCGGAAGAATTGAAAGAGTGGGATGAAAAATGGAATAGAAAGTGACAACTTCCACCACGAATGATTATTTAAAGCATCCTTTGAAGGAAGGATTGAATGGAGTTGTTGAGAAAATCAATAACAAAAGAGTATGCTTGTTGTGGACTTATGGAAAACATCCCAAAACTTGATGTGAGATTATGCCACAACCAAATACTTGACTAGCTGAGAATAATGAACAAATGCAAAACTCCACTACCAAAGAATACGGAGAATTATTTGCATCTCGAGACGCGAGAAGAAGAATACGTGAGTTGCTCCACAAGGATTGCTCAATATTTGAAGAATGAATTAAATCATTTAAAGACACCATGAAGAACTCCGGTCACAAAAGGATGATGATATAGGAATGACGGATGAAAATAATAAGACTAAAGCCTTGCGATGATTTAGACGGGGATTGGGGATGAGATGGCCGAGGAAACTTTGAACTCCGGAAAAGAAAAGATAAAAAAAAATTGGACTAGAATTTATTCATCATGAACAAATTGCGAAGAAAGAGATTAATCAACTTGATGAAAAGAATAAGAATTGTGTTATGCTTATCCTCCACCAATTAAATTAATGCGAAGCAATAGATTTGTATACCACTTATTAGCGCTAAAAAATATTGAAGAGAGATATAGCGCAAAGCTCGAGAACGTCTTCATGAACCACTGGTAGGATTGGAAAGAACGAATGAATTTATATGGTACAAATGAAAATGAATCTTGAACGAACAACCGTAAAAAATGAAATTGAACGAGGAAAAGAGAATGAAACGCCGGAAAGAATTAGAAAAACGAATAGAGAATTTGAGGGAATTCAGATGTAAGAGAATTAAGAGATCACGAGCTGACTAGAGAATACTTGAATGAAGCGCTGGAAGAATATGGAGACGAACGAAGAGGCATCAATTAAGAATAGTTGGAGGACAAAGTTGAAAACTGAGAACAAAGAAATCTTCTGAAATGATGGCCTTCAGAGGAACACAATGGAAAGAATTCATGAAATACTCCGGATGTGTAACACAAGAATTTGTCATGATCGGAACAATTTTAAGGGATGGCATTAAGCTTGAACGACGAATAGTCGAGAGAACGAACAAGATTGAGAGGAATCTCTTCTTCGGTCTCCAAATGACGATGAGGAACACCTCCAAAATTGTTGAGATACTCTGGAAGAACAAAAAGAAGAAAAGGTTGAACCAACGATGAAAAGAGCTTGAAAGCGATCTTGGAGAAGGCATATGACTGATGGCATACATTCTTATGTCACACTTGAAAACAATTTGGGAATACTCCGGAAAAATAGAAGAGTCAGGTAAGATCCTAGGAAAAGAAACGTGGGTTATGAGCCCACCAAAGAGAAACACCATTGGAAAGGACTATTGAATGAGAAATGATGCACCGAAACGATTGAAAAACTCGAATGAGGTGACAACCTCGAATTAACTGAAGGCAAACATGAATCTTCTAAGATGCCTTCAGAACTCCGGAGAAATTAAACGGAGAGAGGCACACAATCAATGTTAAACATCTGAGCCGAGGGAAAAGAATATGAACAACACCAAACACTATAATTGAATCCTCCGGAGAATAAAAGAGATGAAGAATGCCGTACTAGACGAGAGTTCACAAGTTGAATAATTGAGGAAAGAAAGCATAGGATTTGCAAAGATAAAATGGATACACGATTCTAGACTCCGGCTCCGAGAAGAAAAAGGGTGGGCGGTTGGGAAAAAGAAAGACCACATCGGACAGGGAAAATGACGCCGGTTGGAAAGAATTGAGGATTGAACTTGCAAAGATGAAGAGGATCAAATCAACCTGATGAAAATTGCATCGGATGACAAAGCTGACATCGCATCGAACAAAAACTAACCAAGTGATCCTAAAAAATGTTTGAAGGGGAAGAGGAGTAATTCAAAACACCTACGTCAAGATTCCTCACCAGCGCGATGAAGGGTCTGGGGAGTAAAAAGAATTCCTACTCTCCGATATAACTAGACTCCGAAAATGGTTTTCTGCTAGACACGAAAACGGCCAGACTACGATCAATCAAGGGGGGCTCCTATGGTCGGTCGAGGCTCTGATACCAACTTGTCATGCCCAAGATGAGATTCTATCCCGATCACATGATAACTTCGTGACTTGGGCACAACCACATTGCAGGCGCTTAGCAAGATGGATATCATTACATCATACCATTACATAAATAGACGGGGATACATACAACTCATACAATAATCACATGAATACAACACATTATACACAAGATATACGACTACGGATGAAAACACATGAAATCACGACGACATCCATCCTACTATCCCAGGCTGCCAACCAGGAACCTATCTTAAGATTGATGAAGAAGAAGAAGAAAGAACTCCAACACAAGTAAACATCGCTCTCACGTCAAGTAATCGGAAACCTGCACCTGCAACTGTTGTTGTAGTATCTGTGAGCCACGAGGACTCAGCAATCACATAACCATGGGTATCAAGACTAGCAAAGCTTAATGGGTATGGAAAGATTAAGTGGTGAGGTTGCAGCAGCGGCTAAGCATTATATAGTGGCTAACTTACGAGTACAAGAATAAGATGAGCATCTACGCAAACGGTCGCAAACTAGTAATGATCTCTAAGTGATCCTGAACTACCTGCGAGTCAAACATAACCCCACCGTGTTCTCTTCTCAAAATGAAAAGAGACAATCAAGGTTACTCACACGGTTGGTGTATTTTATTTCGGATCCTGTGCCAAGTTTCCTACAACCGGATATTAAAAAATTCCAATCTGCCACATAACCGCGGGCACGGCTTTCGAAAGATCATAACCCTGTAGGTGTCTCCCAACTTAGCCCATCACTAGCTCTCACGATCAGCAGAGGTAAAACCTCTTATCTTAGGGACAACCCGATAAGACTCGAAATCCCGGTGCACAAGACATTTCGACAATGGTAAAACAAGTCCAGCAAAACCTCCCGGCGTGCCGACACCCTGATAATAGCCGCGCGTATCTCATCTCAGGCCACGTCCGGATAGGTCAAGCTACGGGTAAAACCAGATACCTCGAGTTTCCCCAAGGATGCCCGTTTGGGACCAACACCATCAGCACTGCCCCCCCCCCCCTATAAAATGTGGTACGAACCTTGGGTAGCGCTAACTCCCTATGCATCAAATTTAATTAAGTTTATTATGTGGGGCAAAAGGTAAAACCAAAGTTGGGCTTTGCTGGAGGATTTTTATTCAAAGCGAACTGTCAAGGAGGTCCCATACCCCCAACCGTGTTAGGAAAGCAAACTCAAGGAACATAACACCGTTTCATCGGTTCTTAAGGCGGAATGAGTGGAACAAAACACCGAGCAAAAGGCCAAGCCTTCCAGCCATTTCCAAATATATAGGTGCATTAATTATAGTAATAAATATTGTGATATTCCAACAATCCAAGATCCGACAAGGAGCAATCTTCATCTTTGCTTGCAACTAGAAATGCTATAAGAGGGTCTGAGCAAGCGGTAACATAGCCAAACAACGGTTTGTTGGGATGGTGCCAAAGGTTAGTGGTTTCATGGCAACAAAGAGATGCTGACAAACAAATGTTGGATAGCGCGACATATAGCGATAGCATCGAGACAACTAGCATAGCAATGATAGTAATGAGATCCAAGGTGACGGTCATCTTGCGTGAGATCCCTCTAGGAAGAAGAACGAGTCCATGAAGAAGATGAAGCCACGAAGACGAACCAGCGTAGTCGAACGAATCCTCACGGTCGCAACGAAACAGGAACTAACGAGAAGAAGCAAACAACATGGTAAAGACACAACGCACAAACATGACATGATGCTCAACTAAGTATGATGCATGACAAGGCTACATGATGCAAATCATGGCAAGAGATGAAGCATACAAGAACATCACACAAAGCAAGTTTAAATGAGGCCGGAAACAACATATAACAATTCTGGTAAGCCCTCATATGCAAATTTAGAAATTGGTTCAGATCTGAACCAATGTTATGTTAAAGTTGTTAAACAGCAAGTTAACATGCACCATGATGATCTACATGAATTTCTAGTCAAGTTACATATAAAGTACATTTAATTCAGAGCTACGACCTAGAAGATATGAGCAAAACAAGTCAAACCTGGCATTGATGCAAAAATGCATTCAAACATCAAGCACACACTCTCAAAACATGGATTCAACATGACATGATGCATCTACATGCAAAACCAAGCAAGTTTCATATAGAGCATACCCCAAACGGAGCCACGGATCAACACATACACACAAAACAAGATTAAAGGACAAGCTGACCACAACAGCAACTAGGCATCTTACAAGCATCAAAACAACATGCTACAAGTACAAGATGGGCACAAGCATGGCATGAACTCAAAGTCCAGATCACATGCTTCAAAAATCAACAAGTATCAGGTTCATAGGCATCAATAGTAATCCAACATGATCAATGCAACAAGCAACATTATATCACAGATTATGACTTAGTGGAAAACAGAGCATATACATGAGCAGAGTGAATATGTTGGCATGTTGGAGGCAATAAATAAGTAAGCTACAGTGCAAGATCATGGCAAGCAAAAGCATGGCATGCTAGAACATAACATCGAGCTCAAGGAACACAACATGGTATATACATGGGAGCAACAGGTTCATGGCATTTATCATAACAACATGCAAACATAATATAGCAGATTCCAAGACTTAGAGAAAAACTGAGTAGGGTTGAAAACAGATTCATGATGCATTCTTTGAGGCAACATAATTTAATGCTACAGGAACATTTCATGCCATCAAAGGGCATGTAAAGCATGTACGTGTCAAGCATTACAAAACATGATTACTGAGCTACTGCTAGAAATCACTAGAACATGCTCAAAACATCATGGCAAGATTGCAAAAGATAAAATATTCAAAGACTTAGTGAAATAACTGAACATGGCAGGAACAACGACAAGTAGGCATGTTTGCAAGCTTGTGCAACTCATCTCATAGCATATCATGGCATGTGGATATAACCAACAGCAAGAGGACATGTTTATGCAGCTACTCATGGCAAGAACATGGTCATAGGATGCATAGATCACTAGCTATTCACCTGGCAAAACTGAACTTACTGACAACAGGCTGACATAAACATTATTAAGCAATTTGAAAGCATGGTTAACACAAGCTACAACAAGCAATAATTGCAAAAGAAGGGCATGGATGGATAGAGCATTACATCGACAACAAAACATGATCACTGAACATCTCTAGATCATGCATAGATTCGAGTGTAGCATCAAGCAAACATGGCATCACAATGTAACAGATTCAGACTTAACAGAAATCACTAAGTCACTGCAATCAGGAACAACAAGTAGGTCACTTTGCAAGTTTGTTGCACTAACCACAAGGAATATCATGACAAATGAATTACACCATTGCAAAGATGACATGATTGTGCTCCTAAAACATGTTGACATGATCCTCAAACAAAATTCACACAAAAATATATGAAAAAGAAAAATGAGCAAGTTATAAAAAAATCAGCACTTATATCACCTAGCACTTTTGCAACAGAGACTAATATGTCAATATGCACCCTAACATGAATGCAACAACCACCATCATCAAGAGCACAGAGAGTAGATTCGTTTACATATCAAAATCATCACAATTGGACAAACATGCAAATAGTTATCTCCTTCACAAAAATGTTATATGATGTTCCTAGAAAATGACTTAGGCGAAAAAACACTAAGTTGGGCTGGATGGGGAATTCTCACCACGGGCCTCTTGGGCCGGATCAGTGGAGAGGAGGCGAGCCGGGATGCTGGGCCGGTTGCTGGGCAGGCCGGCTGATACGTCCAAAACGTATCTATAATTTCTGCTTGCTCCATGCCTCTTTTGGGTGATATTGCTATGATATTTATACACTTCCATACACTTTTGATCATATTTGGACTAACCTATTAACTCAGTGCACACCAGTGCCAGTTTCTGTTTTCTACTGTTTTTGTATTTCAGGTTTTCACGTTACGAGAACTGCCCGAAAAATCCCAGAAAAATTATATAAAATATCAGCGTTCCAGAAGCTTCCCTGTAGCCAAAGTACAGTGGGGGGGGGGGCACCAGGGCTCCAGGCGCCCTGGTGGCGCGGCCCCCCTGGCCGCGCCGGGGGGCGCCTGGGCCCCTCGAGCCTCCGCTGATGCCCCCTTTGGCATATATTTAAGACGTCTCTCGAAACCCTCGAGAGGGGAACCCTTTTTCGCGATCTCATCTCTGTTCCGCCGCCGCCGCGCTTCCAAGATCGGGAGCACCAGGAGAACTCTTCCCGGCACCCTACCGGAGGGGAGGATCACCACCGGGAGCCTCTCCACCACCATGGACGCCTCCCGGATGAGTTGTGAGTAGTCTCCCTTGGACCATGGGTCCATGACCAGTAGCTATGTGATGTTCTCCTCCCCTTCTTGTGCTTCACTAATTAGACCTCGTGAGCTGCCCTACATGATCGAGGCACATATGTAATCCTTATGTTGTTGCTATGTTGAGTTTGCTGGGATCCGATGGATTGTGAGATTATATTCAGATTGTGTTTGAGTAATATATTTGATCTACCTCTTTTATATTTATGTTCGTAAGTAATTCTTGCATGTTCTCCGTTGTTATTTATTGCTTTGGCCAAGTAATAGGTAGTGACTCCAAGAGGGAACGTTATGCTTGATTGTGGGTTCATGCCCCTCGATGACTAGCTTGAGTGACAGAAACATGAGTTTAGGGGATGTGTTGTTGCCACAAGGGGGAAAACAACGGTGCTTGTGCCCGCGGTTGCAAGGATTGTTTACTTTACGCAAAGTTCTTTTAATGCAGTTGTCTGTTGCTTTGAGTTTACACTATGGGTGGGACTCGCAACTTAATACCAGCGAGATGTTCTGGATAGATATCTCAAGGTGGATGATTAGAAGTAGATATTGATGGATTTCGGTCTACTTGCCTTGGCATACCGCCCATGCTTTGAACCTCTACCTTTCTTGCAATATAATTAGCATTGGTTTGCGCACATAATTCTGTCAATTGCCCAGCTGTAATTCGTTTACCTCACATAGCTGTTTTATTGTCTTTCGGGAGAGAGACATCACTAGTGAACATCATGGGACCCCGGTCCATATTACCATCACTGATCACATCCGCTATTTACTTTCTGTTTTACTTACTATTGCAGCAATATCTATCACTATTATCACTTGCGTTTGATCCTTTGTAAACTACAAGGCCGGAGGGATTGACAACCTCTCTGTACTCGTTGGGAGCAAAGTTATTTGTATCTGTGTGCAGGTCCACGTTGATTGCTAATATCTGGCGCTATTAGCAGTTGACACCTTCTTGTTGAAACTGGGAGTCTCGGGGAAATCGATCCTTGGTATCTTTGCCAAGGGAAAACTTCCGCTACACTGCATCTCAAACCTTCCACTTGGGGTAACCAACGAGGGGCGAGAAGCCATCAAGCAAATTTTTCTGGCGCCGTTGCCGGGGACTCCACTCTTCAGGATAGGGGAGTTGCACGCTATCTTTTACCTTTGCTTTTTAGTCTTGTTAGTTTACCTTTCAGTTTTTGCTTTAGTATCTTTTATCGGAAATCACAAAAATAGTTATCTTGCTTGCTTGCTACTATGGGTTCCACCGAGAACACCAAGTTGTGTGACTTCACTAGTCACAACAACGATGACTTTATCTGCACGCCTATCACTACACCTGCCACTTCAGCACCTTCTTATGAAATTAAACCTGCTTTGCTGAACTAAGTTATGAAAGATCAATTCTCCGGTGCTGGAGATGCTGCTGCTTTACACTTGAATAATTTTGTTGAACTTTGTGATATGCAAAAGTACCAAGAAATAGATGGTAATATTGTTAAGCTTAAGCTTTTTCCTTTCTCCTTGAGAGGAGGAGCTAAAATTTGGTTTCAATCTTTGCCTAGAAATAGTATAGATTCATGGGACAAGTGCAAAGATGCTTTTATTGGAAAGTACTATCCACCTGCTAAAATTATCCAACTAAGAAGTAACATAATGAATTTTAAACAATTGGATAATGAACACGTTGCCCAAGCTTGGGAATGCATGAAATCTCTTGTCAAGAATTGCCCTACTCATGGTTTGACTACTTGGATGGTTATCCAAACTTTGTATGCAGGCTTGAACTTTACCTCGCGGAACTTGTTAGATTCGGCCGCGGGAGGAACCTTTATGTCAACTACACTTGGTGCTGCCACTAAACTTCTCGATGAGATGATGACTAACTATTCCCAATGGCACACCGAACGAGCTCCAACAGGTAGGAAGGTATACTCTATCGAGGAGATTTCCTCCCTAAATGAAAAAGTTGACTTAATCATGTCTCTACTTTTGAAGCAATCTTTTGTTGATCCTTGTGATGTTCCTTTAAATTCTTTGATTGCTCAAGAACCAGTAGATGTGAACTTTATCTCTAGAAACAATTTTAACAACAATGCTTATAGGAGTAATTTTGGTAGCAATCCTAGACCGTTCCCCTCTAATTCTTATGGGAACAACAATGCTTATCCTAGCACCAAGAACTCCACTTCTGAACTAGAGATTATGCATCACTACCCAAAAATCCTTTAATAAGAGTGTAGAAGAAAAACTAAACAAACTAGATGATCTCTCTTCGAAGGTAGACAGTTTAGCCCATGAGGTAGAATTGCTTAAAATTAGAACTTCTCCTCTTGAGGAGAGGAAGGTCACTCCTATGAATGCTATTGAAGTGCAAATTAATGAAAACATTAGGATGTTGGCTAAACTTAAAGAGAGATGGGCTAGAGAAAGGGAGGAAGAAGATAGAATTAAGAACCTTCCTACCCACCACACTGTTGCTACTATCCAAGTTGTTGAGTATATCCAAACTCTTAGCACCCAATGTGCTCCTGGTCCCAATGGACCTATTAATGGTGATGCTATGACCATAGAAACTACCAAACAAGTGAACCTAAAGGACACCACTACCACCTTACTTGATAGTAGTGACCTTGATTTTGATAATTGCACTCTTACCGAAGTTATTGATTTCCTTCACAAGATGTCTAGAGATCCCCGCACTAGCACGCTTAACCTTGCCTTCACGGAGCATATCACTAATGCTCTCATCAAAGCTAGGGAGGAGAAACTTAGAGTAGAAGCCTCCATACCTAGAAAGCTAGAAGATGGTTGGGATCCTATGATTAAAATTAAGTTGAATAACTTCTCTTGCTATGCTTTATGTGATGTTGGAGCTAGTACCTCCGTTATGCCCAAAAGAATATATGATATGCTTAAATTGAAACCTTTTGATTCTTGTTCTTTTGGTGTTCGTCTCGTTGATTCTTCCATAAAGAAACCTTTGGGGAGGATCGACGATGTTCTTATCATTGTCAATGACAATTATGTTCCCGTTGATTTTACTATTATGGACATTGAGTGTGAACCTTCTTGTCCAATTATTTTGGGACGTCCTTTTCTACGCACCGTTGCTGCTATCATTGACATGAAAGAGGGGAATATAAAATTCCAATTTCCTCTCGAGAAAGGGATGGAACACTTCCCTCGAAAAAAGATTAAGTTACCTTTTGAGTCCGTTATACGTGCTAGCTATTCTTTTACTCTTGATAAAACTTGATCTCTTTGCATTATGCCTAGCTTAAAGGCATAAAAGAAAGCGCTTTTGGGAGGCAGCCCACATGAATAAAATTTTGCTTTTGTCGTGTCTTGATGTTCTTACTACAGTAGCATCATCATTGTATCTTTACTTTTCAATTTTGTGCCAAGTGTAGCCTCTGATTGCAAGAAAGTTCAAAAGTTGTGACATGATGTCCAGGAAACAGATTCTGTCCTTGGATAGAAAAAATCGTATAAAATCACCCGATCATCTTTTTGGTCTGAATTGTTTCGACAGCGTGCTCTATACAATTGTCTTTCGCGCATCTGTTCTGAGTTTTTTGATTAGAGTTGCAGAAGTGCCCCGAAAAAATCATTTACTACTTGTTGTTCTGTTTTTCACAGATTCTGTCCTGTTTAGCCTTTCCTTCATTTTGCAAACCTTGAGCTTGCTTTTTCTTTGCAAAAACCTTTTGGCAATCTTGAGAAACTGTAGACCTTCAAGAATATCCTTATTTCCAGCAATGAACAATTATTTTATTATGGGTACTAACCTCGCTAATCAGTTTATGATGAGTTATGTATGAAGGGAGTTTTCAAGTGTGCGAGGGAAGATGATAAAAAGATTCAGGAGTGTCAAACGCTCAAGCTTGGGGATGCCCCCATGCACCCCCAAGAAATATTCAAGGAGACTCAAGCATCTAAGCTTGGGGATGCCCCCGTGCATCCCCTTCTCCGTCAACATTATCAGTTCGTCTTTCGTTCCACTATATTTTTATCACTTCATGTGTTATGTGCTATGCTTGGAGCATCTTGCTTTTAGTTTTCTTTTTAGTTTTCTTTAGCTTTTCATAACGAGTCGAAACTCAGCATTTCTTTGTGTGGGAGAGAAACACGCTCCACTTCTACCTAGAACATAACATAGAATTTTCATGTCTATCTTTGCTATGTGTGTTCTTTGTCTTTCAATAGCTACTATCATGCTTCGCTCTTAGTTTTCATGCTTATCTTTTTAAAGAGCTTTTGTTTAGTTGGTTGCTTGAACTCTCTTTAGTTATCATGCTTATCTTATTAAGAGAGTTTGCTTCTGTTGCATTGGTTGATATGTCTATGATAAAAATGCTACGTGCATAATGGCGCTTAGTAGTTCATGTTTTCTTATGGTTAGTCTCAAATAGCTGGGGGGGGCTCCCAATGTGTTATTGGAGTACCAACATGATTTGTTTGCCTATGATGTGGTATGGTTTAGTAATATCTTCCTTCAAGAATTTATTTTGATTGACCTGGCGTATGCTCACGCATATTTAAGACCGTAAAGAAAGTCTGTCAAGCCTTGATGATCTTTTATTTCTGAGTAGCGATATAACTTCCATGCCTGATTCAATGTTGCTTTGTCGCTCTGCATGATTATCACCGTCATTGCTCTTTTAGTTGGTCGCTCCCAGTCTTTTGCTAACCTTCACCTGTACTAAGCGGACTGACTGCTTGTGCATCCAAAATCTTTTAAACCAGTTATGCCATATGAGTCCACCATACCTTCCTATACATGGTATTTACCTGCCATTCCTAACGAAGACTTTCATGTGCCATCTCGAAATTATTCAAAAGAAAATGCATTACTATTTTGTGCCCCTGTTTTAGCTCATGAGGAAGTAGTGGTTAATTCATGATCTTTTTAAGTTGGACAAGCTTCACCCCGGGATTGCATGTATAATGTGCAAACCCATAATACGAGAAGGAACTGGCAATGAGTGCGCCCGGCTCAAAATTAATATAACAAACAAACCCTCCTTTACGCTTTGTTCATGAGAAATCAGAAAACTTTGGCAGTGATAAACAAAGGAGATTAAGAGGATGTGATCGTTCTCATTCGGGAGCCGTTCCTCGAAACTTGTCCATCTCAAAAAGTAATTGAGTTATCTGCTAGCATTCGTTGACGAAACATGCATATTCAAAAATAATAATTATTACCTCTGTTTTTAAAACCAAGAGCTCTGGTACATGTTTTGTCTTTGCTTCCGACCACGGGTTTTCAACCTTGCCAACCAAAGCCACGGTTCAAGAGTCTCCACCTTCTTTTAAAAGCACCAACTACTGAGAGCATGATTGTCATTCTGAGTGTAATGTGCATTGTCCCAAAGTAGCATTGTCTCTTGCATGATTATGATATCGTTTATTTTGAAATCATTGTATCTAGTCATCACTTAAACCTTGGAGGTGCCCCTGCATTTATGTTTTGCTTCACTAAAGGGGGCAAGCGAGATATCACTTTATCATATTTGCACACCATGCTCATTACAAATCTATTTGATGTTTCAGTATCATATTGTAAAACTTTCAGTTCTTTGTGATTTTCTCATGGGGCAACTTAATTACTACAGATTTATTGTCTCAGTAAGCTTTTGTCATATGACTATGAAAAAGTCCTATATGGTTAATAGCATGTCACCACAGAAATTATTCTTGTTATCATTTACCTACTCGAGGACGAGCAGGAATTAAGCTTGGGGATGTTGATACGTCCAAAACGTATCTACAATTTCTGCTTGCTCCATGCCTCTTTTGGGTGATATTGCTATGATATTTATACACTTCCATACACTTTTGATCATATTTGGACTAACCTATTAACTCAGTGCACCCCAGTGCCAGTTTCTGTTTTATGCTGTTTTTGTATTTCTGGTTTTCATGTTACGAGAATTGCCCGAAAAATCCCAGAAAAATTATATAAAAAATCAGCGTTCCAGAAGCTTCCCGGTAGCCAAAGTACAGCCGGGGGGGCCACCAGGGCTCCAGGCGACCTGGTGGCGCGGACCCCCCCTGGCCGCGCCGGCGGGGCGCCTGGGCCCCCCGAGCCTCCGCTGATGCCCCCCTTTGGCTTATATTTAAGACGTCTCTCGAAACCCTCGAGAGGGGAACCCTTTTTCGCGATCTCATCTATGTTCCGCCGCCGCCGCGCTTCCAAGATCGGGAGCACCAGGAGAACTCTTCCCGACACCCTGCCGGAGGGGAGGATCACCACCGGGAGCCTCTCCACCACCATGGACGCCTCCCGGATGAGTTGTGACTAGTCTCCCTTGGACCATGGGTCCATGACCAGTAGCTATGTGATGTTCTCCTCCCCTTCTTGTGCTTCACTAATTAGACCTTGTGAGCTGCCCTACATGATCGAGGCACATATGTAATCCTTATGCTGTTGCTATGTTGAGTTTGCTGGGATCCGATGGATTGTGAGATTATGTTCAGATTGTGTTTGAGTAATATATTTGATCTACCTCTTTTATATTTATGTTCGTAAGTAATTCTTGCATGTTCTCCGTTGTTATTTATTGCTTTGGCCAAGTAATAGGTAGCGACTCCAAGAGGGAACGTTATGCTTGATTGTGGGTTCATGCCCCTCGATGACTAGCTTGAGTGACAGAAACATGAGTCTAGGGGATGTGCTGTTGCCACAAGGGGGAAAACAACGGTGCTTGTGCTCGCGGGTGCAAGGATTGTTTACTTTACGCAAAGTTCTTTTAATGCAGTTGTCTGTTGCTTTGAGTTTACACTATGGGTGGGACTCGCAACTTAATACCAGCGAGATGTTCTGGATAGATATCTCAAGGTGGATGATTAGAAGTAGATATTGATGGATTTCGGTCTACTTGCCTTGGCGTACCTCCCATGCTTTGAACCTCTACCTTTCTTGCAATATAATTAGCATTGGTTTGCGCACATAATTCTGTCAATTGCCCAGCTGTAATTCGTTTACCTAACATAGCTGTTTTATCATCTTTCGGGAGAGAGACATCACTACTGAACATCATGGGACCCCGGTCCATATTACCATCACAGATCACATCCGCTATTTACTTTCTGTTTTACTGACTATCGCAGCAATATCTATCACTATTATCACTTGCGTTTGATCCTTTGTAAACTACAAGGCCGGAGGGATTGACAACCTCTCTGTACTCGTTGGGAGCAAAGTTATTTGTATCTGTGTGCAGGTCCACGTTGATTGCTAATATCTGGCGCCGTTAGCAGTTGACACCTTCTTGTTGAAACTGGGAGTCTCATGGAAATCGATCCTTGGTATCTTTGCCAAGGGAAAACTTCCGCTACACTACATCTCAAACCTTCCACTTGGGGTAACCAACGAGGGGCGAGAAGCCATCACCGGCCCATGCGCGGCGACCGAAGCAGTCAACGCCGGCGCCTGCGGGCTGGATCGGGGCGCGGGGTGATGCGGGGTCGACGACGGTGAGCCTGGCGCGGCGGCGGCGATGTCTCGGGCGTGGAACAAGCGATGGTGAGTGGGGGCGACACGGGAGGCGCCGGATCTGGCCGGAGTTGGCCGGATCCGGGCGGAGTGACGCGCTATGGCGATGAGGCGAGGCGCTGTGGTCGTGGTCCGGTCTGGAGGCGGAGATGTACGGCGGATGCGGCTCGGGTTGCGAGGTCGGGCGAAGACGGAGTGGCGAAGGCTGTAGGTGGCGGCGAGGAACCTGGTGGCCGGCGGGGTTGAGGCCGACGAGAGGCGACGGGCGGAGCTAGAGGAACGGGCGGCCGGTGGCGATCCTCCCGATCCCATCGGGAGCGAGCGGGAGAAGCGGGACAGTTCAGGCCCGAGCCCCAGATCGGGGCCCGGGCGGGCCTCGCGGCGCAGGGGGAAGGCAGGGGACAGTTGGCGAGCGCGAGTAGAGCGTGGGCGGCGGCTCATGTGTCGGCGGGGCTAATGGAGGTGCGACAAGTGGCGGCAGGGAGCTGGTTGGGCACGGATTTCGAGGAGGATGGATGTGGGATTGTGGCTGGAGGTTTGGGATGCCATTTTTGGACGGGAAGACGACTATATATAGCAAAGGGGGCTAGGGTTAGGTGTTTTGGGGAGATTTCGGAGCCCTCTGATGCCGATCGGACGGTTCCGATTGTGAGAGGGATAGCTGGGGTGTAGGTGGAGATGGTGGGTTGTGCTAGAGAGAGGGCTTGGGCTGAGAGGAGAGAGAGAAGTGAGGCACAGTGGCAATTTCGGAGGCCGAAACGTCCAATGTTTGTCCGGATATATTGTCGTTATAGATTGAACGGTTGGGCTATCAAACGAGCTCTGAATCCAACGAAATGTGGCAGGCGGTCTACCTACGCTATAATAAGACCACACGCCAAGTTTCAACCCATTCCGAGAACATTTTTCATCCACTTATGAAATAAATATTTGGAGGTGCCGCGGGCGTGTGCGAGTGTGTCTGGGCTCAGAACGAACAACGGAGAGGACTGGGGAACCCGAACAAATGCAAGTTTTGAAAACTATGCAGATGCAATGCACATGATGACATGGCAAGTGCAACCGCAAGTAGATGACATGGAAACAACGGCGAACAACTGGATGACACTTGGAGCATCGGTCTCGGGTGTCACAGTTGGTCTATAAATAGGGCTACGACAAAGGGCACGGAGATGGTAATCTCTGCTGTTGCGCCGAAGTCTAAGCCAGACTCGGGGACTGTTTGCCATCATTGCAAAGAGACTGGTCACTGAAAGAGGAACTATAGCAAGTGGCTTGCTAAGCATGGCAAGAAGGCCGGAAATGCTTCTTCAAGCAAAGGTACACTTGTTACATATGTTATAGACATTTACCTTGCTGACATGCCTAGTAGCTCTTGGGTATTTGATACCGGATCGGTTGTTCACATTTGCAACTCAATGCAGGGGCTTTTAAGAACTAGGTGTGCGGCACAAGGGGAGATTGGCACCAGGGTCGTCAACAAAGTAAGAATTGCTACGCTGGAGGTCGGCATGATGCAGCTCAAGCTTCCTTCCGGATTCATTTTGGAATTTAATAATTGTTATTACATTCCTGCTTAGTCGAAACATTATTTATGCCTCGTGTTTGATGAGTCAGGGTTATGAATTCAATTAAAATCACAATGGTTGTTTGATATCTTTGAATGGTATGTTCCATGGCTATTCACCCACAGTAGATGGGCTATTTATTTTGAATCTGGAAACGGAACCTACCTATAATATGAATGTCAAGAGGCCTAAGCCTAATCAAATAAATCCGACATACTTCTGGTATTACCAACTTGGACACATTAGTCTGAAACACATGAAGAAGCTCCATGATGATGGGCTCCTAACTCCGTCTGACTTCATGTTGTTCGACACATGCGAATCATGCTTGCTCGACATGATGACTAAGTATCCTTTTGCAAAGAGTTGCGAGAGTGCGTCCGCGCTGTTGGAGCTTATACACGACGATGTGTGTGGTCTGATGAGCAAAACTACCATACGTGGCTATCAGTACTTCATGACTTTTGCCGACGACTTGAGTAGATATGGATATATCTATTTGATGAGGCACAAGTCGGAAACTTTTGAAAGTTCAAAGAGTTCCAGAACGAGGTAGAAAATTGGCTCGAAGAGACTATAAATATTCTACGATAATCGTGGAGGTGTGTACATGAGCCAGGAGTTTCAAAATCATCTATGAAGCCAAAGTATAGCACCTCAGCTCTCACCTCCGAGTACACCACAGAGAAATGGTGTGGCTGAACGGAGGAATCGTACCTTGTTAGATATGGTTCGATCTATGATGAGCAAATCCTTACCCTTGTCATTCCCGGGATACACTCTACATGCTATAGCTTTTACACTCAACAGAGTACCATCTAAATTCGTAGACAAGACACCACATGAGATGTGGACTGGGAAGAGTCCCAAGTTGTCTTTTCTAAAGATTTGGGGATGTGAAGCATTTTCCAGTAGACTCGTGTCAGACAAGCTTACACCCAAGTCGGATAAGTGCATACTTGTGGGATATCCGAGGCAAACCTTGGGATATAGCTTCTACAACCACGAAGAGAACAAAGTGTTTGTTGCTCGGAACGAGATCTTCCTTGAGAAAGAGTTTCTCGGACAGGAAGCCAGTGGGAGGTAGGTGCAAATCGAAGAAGTTAAAGAACCACTTGGGGATAACTAGGCTGGTGATATGATCATATCAGAGTCTATCAAGGAACCCGAGGTGGAAGTGATGTCTACTACACAACTTATTCTTGTAGACTCGTGTTGGGCCTCCAAGCGTGGAGTTTTGTAGCACAGTAGCAATTTTACTTCAAGTGGATGACCTAAGGTTTATCAATCCCTAGGAGGCGTAGGATGAATATGGTCTCTCTCAAACAACCCTGCAATCAAATACAAGAAATCTCTTGTGTCCCTAGCACACCCAATGCAATGGTAAATTGTACATGTGTACTAGTTCGGCGAAGAGATGGTGATACAAGTGTAGTATGGATAGTAGATATAGGTTTTTGTAATCTGAAAATATAAAAACAATAAGGTAGCAAGTGATAAAACAGGGCACAAATGGTATCGCAATGCTTAGAAACAAGGCCTAGGGTTCATACTTTCACTAGTGCGATCTCTCAATAGTGCTAAAATAATTAAATCATATTGCAATCCCACAACGCAAAAAAGGGGTTGTCAATCCCTGCATGGTCACTAACAAGACTGAGATCTAATAGAGATAGATTTAAAATATAAATAAAAGGTAAAATAAAGTAAACACAAATAAATTGCAGCTAGGTATTTTTGGGCTTTTGGTTTTGTAGATCTAATAATATATGATAAGGAATATACCCGGGAGGCATAGGTTTCACTAGAGGCTTCTCTCTCGCAGAAAGCGTACGGCGGGTAATAGACCCTGGGGCCATAGGTTTCACTAGAGGCTTCTCTCTCAATGAAAGCATACCGTGGGTAAACAAATTACTATTGAGCCATAGAAAAGCGCAAAGTTATGACGACATCTAAGGCAATGGTAATGAATATAGGCATCATGTCCGTGGCAAGTAGACCAAAACGATTCTACATCTACTACTATTGCTCCACACATCGACCGACTCCTGCGTCCATCTAGTTTATTAAGTTCATAAGAACGGAGGAAAGATTTAAGCAAGATGACATGATGTAGAGGGATAAACTCAAGCAATATGAAATAAACCCCATCTTGTTATCCTAAATGGCAATAATATAATACGTGCCTCACTACCCTTTCTGTCACTGGGTGAGGACACCGCAAGATTTAACCCATCACAAAGCACCTCCACCATTGCAAGGAAAAACAATCTAGTTGGCCAAACTAAATCGATAGATCGGAGAGAAATACAAAGATATCTTAGTCATGCATAAAAGAGTTCAAAAAAGACTCAAATAATATTCATAGATAATCTGATCGTAAATCCACAATTCATTGGATCTCAAGAAACGCACTGAAAAAGAAGATTACATCGAATAGATCTCCAAGAACATCGAGGAGAACATTGTATTGAAGATCAAATAGAGATAAGAAGCCATCTAGCTACTAGCTATGGACCCATAGGTCAGTGGTAAACTACTCACACATCATCAGTAGGTCAACAAGGTTGATGTAGATGCCCTCCATGCTCGAATCCCCCTCCGGTGGAGTACCAGAAAATGCACCAAGATGGGATATCATGAGAAAAGAAGCTTGCGGTGGTGGAAAAGTATTTTTGGCGTCCCCTCTGACGTAGGGAGAATATTTGGGCATTTATAGAGCTGATTAGGGTTAGAAGATCAACGAGGGGCCCACAAGCCCTAGGGGTGCCCCCTTAGGCGCGCCCTGGTGGCTTGTGGCCTCCTCGTGGGTCTTATGGCCTCTTCCCAAAGCTTCGTGGATGTCTTCTGGTCTAAGAAAAATCACCATAAAGTTTTATTCTATTTGGACTCTGTTTGATATTGATTTTCTGTAAAAGCCAAAACAAGGAAAAAAATAGAAACTGGCACTGGCACTAGGTTAATAGGTTAGTCCAAATATGACACAAAATAGCATATGAATGCATATAAAACATACAAAGTAGATAATATAATAGCATGGAACAATTAAAAATTATAGATATGTTGGAGACGTATCATCGTACACCTTCACGATCTGTTCTCATCAAGCACCAAATGTACGACACCTCTGCGTTCAGCACATGTTCAGCTCGATGACGTCCTCGCCTTCTTGCTCCAGAAAGAGGGGCGAAGTAGTAGATGAGTTCCAGCAGCACAACGGTGTGGTGACGGTGGTGGTGAAAACTATTTCCGCAGGGCTTCGCCAAGCACAACGGATTTAGGCGGAGGAGGAACTAGAGGGACACGGGGTGCCGCACACGGTTTGGGGATTCGTGGTGTGTTGCGCTCCCTCCCCTCCTATCATATATATAGGTGGAGGGGAGGCAGCCATAGCCGCACCCCAATGGGGCCGGCGGCCGCCCTAGGACGCCTGCCCTAGGCACCCTCCCACCTTCCTTCTTAGAGCATGGGGAAAAGGAAAGGGGGCCGACTGCCTTTTGATGCCTCACCTTCCTTCTCCTTTGTGAGGAGAAAGGCAGGAGGGGGCGAGCCAGGAGGTGGGTGCGCCAGCCCACTTGTGGCCTGGTGAGCTCCCTCCTTTTATCCTGTTAGGCCCAACAAACCTCCGTGGCCTTCCGGAACTGTCGGGGAAACTGATCGCCCACGAACACCTATGGGACCGGAACCCCTTTTCGGTACAGCAAGGGAGCGGAGGGTGCACGAAGAGCGGATCGAGGCGAGCACGCGAGCAGTTTACCCAGGTTCGGGCCGCACGGATGCGTAAAACCCTACTCCTGCCTTGGTTTGTATTGTGTTCTTAGCTCGGGAGCAAGGGAGGCTACGGTGCTTGTCGCTAGCAACACCGAGCGTAAGAGTGATCGAAGATCGGAACCCCTTCTACGTTGCGCATGGGCCTCCTTTTATAGGTCGAAGGGGTCACCGACAGGTGGCAACGCAGATGAGGGTAAAAACGTAAAAAAGGTGGTAGTTGGAACAGTGTATGCATAGTGCTCTATACCTAACCCTGACGGCAGGGGACAAGGGCATTAAATGCCCGTCGCCGTCGCCCTAAACAGTGCAAAAAGCGTCCGTCAGGGCGTCTCCGTTCGCCACGATGGTGGCCTCGTCATCGCGGCTTGCCACCATGTACCCCAGGCTGCACAGCCTTCCGCCACGTGCACCTGGAAGGGCCCCAGGGAGACGCGTGGCCGGATGAGCTGGAGCGCGGGCACGTAGTGGAAGCTTGCCGTGGCTTGCACCTTGCCGCGGTTGTTAACTTGTCGCGCCCGGGAGCTTGTCGCTCTCCGGGCCTTTCCGGGGCACGCGATGCGCCACGGCAAGTCTCCTGAAATGCCATGTTTTGGCCTTCCTGACAAGCTCCTCTTGCCAGGGTCTTGTGCTAAAAGGGTGGTCTTGAGCCTGGAGCGGCCTTCCCGGCAAGCTCCTCTTGCCGGGGTCTTGTTCTTTAACTTGAATACTTTGTTCTTGAATGGCCCCAAAGGGATCTTAGTGGGCCTTGGTGGGCGCGTGGCAAGCCCTGCCACAGGACGCTGCTACTGCCCGTGCACAAGTCGGGATACTAAGGTACCCCTACTTTAGTACACCGACAGGAGCCCCCGGGCCTGGGCCACACACGGTGCCGAGCGCTGTTGGGCCAGGCCCAGAACAGTGCACGGGCACACGCGGCCCACGGCGCGCCGTATCCCACTCCGTATCCACCGCGCTCCTCCCTAACGGCACGCGTCGATTGCGGCGTCGTGGGAGAGATCGTGGCCTGTTTCTTTAATGGGGGAAATGCGGAACGCCCCCCCCCCCTTTCCCCTTAAAAGCAGGGGAAACAAGGGCAGTTCCCTCCATTCGTCCATTGCTTCTTCAACCTCCAGAAACCCTCGCTGCTCCCCTCCTCCCCGAAGGTTGAAAGAGAGCAGCGCTCCGCCCTTCCTCCGCCGCCACCAGCCTCTCCAGCGCCGTCGACTTCCCTCGCCGTCCCCTCCATGGCCCCGAAGGGCGACAAGGCGAAAGCCGCGAAGACTGCCAGGGCGCTGAAGCTAGCAGCAATGCGGAAGAAGATGGCGGTCTTCCGCCGAGGCTCGGCGCGAGGGAGCTGAAGGACTCCTTCTACCTCTTCTGGTCGAGGGAGACAAAAGCGCACCCGCGCACCAAGATACTCCCCGCTGAGGCCTGCGACATGTTTCCGGGAGGATACGCCTATTTTGCTCTGTTCTTCTATTGCGGACTCTGCCCACCATATTCCGAATTCTTCTGTGATATTATGAATACCTACGGGTTTCATCTCCTTGATTTCACCCCAAATGTTGTCTTGACCATGGCCGTTTTCGCACATCTGTGCGAGAACTTTGTTGGAGTCTACCCCAACGTACCCCTCTTCCGCCATTATTTTACGCCTCGAGTCGAGTCTGGGTCTCCTCTGTCCGGCGGGATTTCTTGGATATTTAGGCTTCATAAGAAAGAGGCTTACTTGACTGGAGAGCTCCGCGGCAAGTGGGAGGAGTGGAGGGCTAACTGGTGCTCGATCATGGAGGACGAACCCCAGCAGTTCACTTCCCCGCGCCAAGTTGCAATAGTGTGCGGCAATGACTGGAGTGACCTGGCCCCTGAGGATGACAAGCTGAAGATAGCCACCACTAGGATTCTTCGCCTCCGGCAAGCCAAACTCACTGTAGGGGCTGTCGGAGCAGATTTCCTTCGCTGCCGCATCGCTCCCTTGCATGAGAGAAAAAGGCCTGCTTGGGAGTTTGGTAACGCGGCAGACTTTATGAGGCTGCGCCCAGGCCTCAACTACAATTTCACCGTCATGGAGCTCAACGGAATGCTCCATGAGCTATTCAAGCACGACCCCAAACATCCAGAGTGGTTTGCATTGCCGCGGGGCGTAGTTCCGCTATGCAACAATTCGTCGCTCAGCGCTATCCGCGCGGCGATGCCATGGTGTGACTCCCATGGAATTGACCCCACTTGGCGGGAGCCTTCTGACGAAGCCGTGCAAACATTCTTCGACAACTTGGTGGAGCTACCAATCAATCCCGACGAGAAGAAGGGCCTCACCCGCGACACCACCGACGAGGAGATGGCTTATATCGCCACCAGGTTGGAAGAGGCAGCCGCAGCCGCGGCCGCGGGCGAGTTTGGGTATACCTTGGAGGAGGCATATGCAGCGGAGGCGGTAAGTCTGGCCGAGGAGGAAGAGATCCTTAAGCTGATAAAGCCTGCCGGGCAACCTGCCGGGACGAGCGAGGCTGCCGAGCAAGGCACAGAGTCGAGTGGGCCCGCCGAGCAGGGCGCCGAATCGAGCGACTCTGCAGAAGACTCAGGCGGGTCTCTGAACCTTGGTTCTTCTTCATCCTCGGGAAGTTCACCGCCACCGGCAAGTCCTCCGGCTCCAGCGAGGAGGCGCCTCCGCAAAGCCGCGGACGCGGCGGAGCGCCCGGCGGGCCAGCAGCCGCAGCGCCGCCCGATGCGCGCCACCACGACAAGCAAAACCGCCAAGGGGGTGCCCCGCGCTTCAGCAGCGGCTGGAGGAGGGTCTTCCCGGGCCGGGGCTAACGCTCCTGCCGCCCCTCGTGCCTCGACGACAACTGGAGCGGGGTCCTCTCAGACCACCGTCCCTGCTCCCGCCAAGCGGCCGAGGGCGCCTACTCCTCCAGCTCCTCGCGCCGGGACGCGCGAGGCGGATTTTGACTTCTCTGTGCTCAGTTCCGACGAGGAGGAGGAAGAGTAAGTACTGGCAACTCGTGTTTCCTTCGATTTGCTCTTGTCTTGAATCTTCTTTGCCTAATTCTGATCTTGTTTTTCTTCCAGGACCCTGGCCCAGAGGGCGGCGAAGAGGGCCAAGATCCCGGTGGTCGATCTTGAGGACGAGCCCGTCGCAGCGGCAAGGGATGCGCCAGCGACAAGCTTGCCGGACCAGGCAACTGCTCCTCAGAGCAGCCCCCAGCGCAGCCCCCAGCGTAAGTCTTCTGTTCACTTCTTCGCTTGTCGGGCACGCGCAGGCTTCTCATCCTTGTTAATCTTTTGTCTGTTCGTTGACTCGTGCAGAAGCAGAGCAGCAGCCTCAGGAGCGCCAAGAGGTTGCTCCCGACGAGCCGCACGCCTCGACCTCCCCGCCAAGGAGGAGCTCCCCGGCGAGGGAGAATACTCCGCCAAGGGCGGGTACTCCGCCAAGGGCGAGTACCCCGCCAAGGGCGAGCACCCCGCCAAGGGTGGGCACTCCGCCAAGGGAAGGCGCCAGCGGCCCTATGCCGGCGGGGGCCACCACCACGCCGCCGAGGGAGAACTCCCCGGCAAGGAACCCCGTCGAAGAAGAGGCCCGCGCAGGTAACCCTTGTACTTTTCTTCTCTTGGATTTCTCTTTTTTGGATATTTGCTCGACAATTGTTTTCTTCTTTCTTCTTCTTTTCTTGTCTTCAGACTCGTCCGCTCCAGAGCCTATGGAGACGGAGGCCGCCACCGAGGAGGCCGCGCGCGGCAACGCTGGTGACGCCGCGGCCACCGAAGAGGCGATCAGTACCGACGAGCCTGCCGTCGAGGAGGCAGCCAGGGCCGCCGACGCGGCAGCTGAGGAGGGGACCGGCGGTCGCACTGACGGCCCTGAGGCCGCAGGAGCGTCCGACGCTGCGCCGACCGCCGACCCTGCTGCTGCCGCGGCCAGAACTGGCGCCTACTTGGAGGCTGGAAACGGGGTCTTCATTCAGCTCCCGTGGGCGTCTACGTCAAGGGCGCCCGCGGAGGGAGAGGTCTTCGATGGGGAAGTCCTTGCCTCCGCCGGGTTGAAGTTTGTCAACGCGCCCGGCAGCAGTGGCGAGCCCGAGGAGGAGCAGCTTTTGTGGAGGCTCCTGGCCCTGTACCGCGCCAGGCAGGCCAAGTTGGAGTCCCGAGAGGCTCTGGCCGCCAAGGCGGGCGTCGACTTAGAGAAGCGCGCCGAAGAGCTCCGGGCCGCCAACCAGGCGGCCCTCTGATCCTTGGCGGAGGAGTGGGAGGAGCTCGCCGAGGCGCATCAGGCGTTCATCCTTGAAAAGGCCGAAGCAGAAGAGCAGCAATGGCTCGCCGCCGAAGAGCTGTCTCGGCTGGAAGGTGAGCTGACGCAGCGGAAGGTCGACCTCGATAGCCACGAGGAAGACCTTGCCGCGCGCGAACAGTCCCTTGGCGGAGCTCTGCGGGAAGCGAGGGACGTCTCTGCAGCTGCGGAGACCGCCAAGAGAGACTTGGAGGCGAGGGTGGCACAATTGGAGATCCACTTGAAGACGAGCGAGGAGAAGGTTGATGCGCTCACATTGGAGAGGGAGAAGGACGCCCACAGCCACTCCGAGCTGCAGGTCCGTCTCTCCGACAAGGGCAAGGAGCTCGCCATCGCCAAGGATTCTGTTGCAGACTTGGAATAGAAGCTATCCACCCTCACCGCGTCACTTGACAGCGCCAGAAATCGGGAGACGAAGCTGAAGGAGGACCTCAGGGCTGAGAGGGCACTATTGGACAGCGCCGCCCTCACCCAAAACAACTTCAGGCAGACGGTGGAGCAATGGACCGAGGGGCTTGTCGCCGTCGCCGCTGACATCGACAGGGAGTTGGCGGGGCTGGGGACGGAGCACCTCGGGTACTCCCCCGACGAGAACCTCCCTCACAGCGTCAAGCTGAGCTTGTTCTTCAGGGGAGTGGCGCCGGCCCTCGAGCAGCTCCGGGAGAGGATCCCCACGCAGCTGGCGAACGAGGCGCGCAAGCTTAGCACAGGAGTCGTGGAGAGAGTGCTGACGAAGATAGTCTACCGCAACCCAGGACTCAACCTCGAGAACGTCCTCAGGACCTTGCCGCCCGACGCCAACCAGGAGGCGCTGAAGGCCCTTGTCGCACCCATCGTGGCCAAGGTGGGCAAGATCAAGAGAGTTGATGGCGACCGCGTAGACTAGGTTGTTTTCTTTCCGCTTCCCTTGTCGCTGCCAACCATGTCATGGACAAAAATCTATTAGTGCTGCGACAAGTTGCTTTTGTAATATAACTCTATTTTGGGTAGTTAACGCAGTGTTATTTCCTTTACTCGACTTCTTTGCTTTGTATGCTTTTACCCTACGCTTTTAGGGAACTTGCCGGCAAAGGGACCCTTGCCGCGAGCGCTGAGTGCGGAACTTCAGTAGCCTGCTGGCAATGCCGCTACCGGCAAGAAACCTCGTCGCAGCTAGTCGCAGCACACTTAGGTTGTTGAGCGAACTCGAAAACGAAGTAAGGGCGCGACACTTGTCGCAGCACACTTAAGCCGTTGAGCGTGCTCGAAACAAAGTAAGGGCGCGGCTAGCTACGAGTAGGTTCCTCCGCGCACATGTTTTCCATACAAAGTGTGGTCGTTCAAGGAAGCTAACTTTATAATTTAAAAATTCGAATGCTCAAACTTTGGCGACTTAGCTTTTGTGTTGTTTGCTTCCCGGCAAGGCGAGGCTTTCTTGAACGGCACTTGGTCCATACCACTATCTCCTCCCCCCCCCCGGCAAACTTGTGCGCGAGGAAAAGCTTCTTTCTGCTTGAGAGAAAAAGAAAAAGGGAGAAAACATAGATATGGAGCCTTGCGGCTCGTTATTGCTTACCGGGGACGTGTGCTGCACAAAGTGTCAGATAGTACATGCAAGAAAAATGTAGAAGCATGAAACGACAAGTCGTGCAAGGCACATAAGTTTTACTGATGCACGGGGTCTGCGCCCGGCTTTGTACAAAGGTTTACATGCAACAGCGGTAAGACTTGTACAAAAGGTGGTTGCCGGAGCGGATCACGGCAACCGCGCCTTATGGGTGAAACTTGCGAAGGTGCTCAATGTTCCAGGAGTTGCTCACCGGTAAGCGCTGGGCCTTGTAACTTGTCTCACCCGATAAGGGCCTTCCCACTTCGGCGTCAACTTGTTGGAATTCTTGGCGGACTGAACGCGCCGAAGAACAAGGTCGCCTTCCTCGAGACTTCTGGCTTTAACTTTGCGGCTATGGTAGCGGCGCAAAGCTTGCTGGTATCGAGCAGCTCGTACAGCAGCCTGAAGACGGTCCTCCTCAAGGAGCAGTGCGTCATCTTGCCGCAGCTGCCCTTGCTCGAGCCCATCGTAAGCGAGCACTCGAGGCGACCCGTATACGAGTTCCGTGGGGAGAACTGCCTCTGCTCCATAGACAAGAGCAAAGGTGTCTGTCCAGTGGCTCGATTTGGTGTCGTTCTGATTGACCAAAGAGCCGCCGGCAACTCTTCAATCCAGTTTCTTCCGCATTTGTGCAGCCTGTCGAAAGTTCTCGTCTTGAGCCCGCGCAGCACTTCAGCGTTCGCCCTCTCCGCTTGACCGTTGCTTCTCGGGTGAGCAACAGAAGCGAAGCAGACCTTGGCGCCAAGGTCTTGGACATATTGCATGAAGGTGCGGCTTGTGAATTGTGTGCCGTTGTCGGTGATGATCCTGTTAGGGATTCCGAAACGGCAAACAATTGACCTGAAGAACTTGACTGCTGACTGTGCGGTCACCCTCCTCACTGGTTCCACTTCCGGCCACTTTGTGAACTTGTCGATGGCGACGTACAAGTACTCAAAGCCCCCGGCTGCGCGGGGAAAGGGGCCGAGGATGCCGAGCCCCCAGACCGAAAATGGCCAGGACAAAGGGATCGTCTTGAGAGCTTGAGCTGGCTGATGTATCTGCTTGGCATGGAACTGGCACGCTTCACACTTGGTTACTTGTGCAGTTGCATCTTGGAGGGCTTCTGGCCAAAAGAAACCTTGCCGGAACGCCATGCTGGCGAGTGCTCTTGCGCCAACGTGGTGGCCACATATGCCTCCATGTATCTCTGCCAACAGCTTCTGCCCATCTTCCCGGGGAATGCACTTCAATCTGACACCGTTGAGTCTTCTTCTGTACAGTTCATTGCCGACGAACTGATACATACTTGACTGTCGGGTTATTCTTTCTGCTTCTTCTGGCTCTTCGGGAAGTTCTCCAGTTTGAAGGAAACGGACAATTTGCTGCGCCCATACTGGAGCCTGAGGCTCAACAACAAGGACTAAAGGCATCAGTGCTGCTGCGGGAACGTCAGCTTCTACGGCAAGAACCTGCGGCTCGGCCGGAGCTAGACGTTCCCCGGCAAGCTTGCCGGGGCAAGACTTGTCGGGAACGCCTGCTTCAACTGTACAAACCCTAGGGTCTACGGGAGCAGACTGTTCCTCAGCAACTTTGTCGTTGATCTTGGGGACCTTGTTGGCGGCGGCTTCGGGAAGCTCTGCCGGCAAGTAGTCACCAGAGGCCAACTTTCTCTTCTTACTTTGTCCAATTGATGGTGTAACGGATGGTTGAGTTAACTTGAGCACAAAGATCCCTGGTTCCACAGGTAGCTTTAGTGCAGCACACTTTGACAGGCCATCTGCGACGTCATTTTGAGCTCTTGGAACGTGCTCCATCTGCAAGCCTTCAAAGTGTTCTTCAAGTTTCCTCACTTCGTCGACGTATGCTTCCATCAACGGACTCTGGTAGCTCTTGTTTACTTGTCGGACAACCAACTGCGAATCACCCCGCACAATGAGCTTCTTGATCCCAAGTTCCGCTGCGATTCTGAGGCCGGCAAGCGAACCTTCATACTCTGCAGTATTGTTCGTTGCTTGCTTCTTGGGAAAATGCATCTGGACAACGTACTTGAGGTGCTCTCCGGTGGGCGCGACAAGCAGCACGCCAGCACCGGTGCCTTGCAGCGAGAAGGCACCATCGAAGTACATTATCCATTCTTTGCTCGTTTCTTTGATGGGGATGCTTGTCTATGGAATTTCTTCGTCTGGCGTTGGTGTCCATTCTGCTATGAACTCTGCCAATGCTCTGCTCTGGATGGTTGAAGTACTTTCAAACTTGAGGCCAAAGCTTGACAGCTCCAGTGCCCACTCGACAATCATGTCTGTTGCTTCTGGATTTTGTAATATCCTCTTCAGCGGAAAGCGAGTGACCACTGTTATTTCGTGTGCTTGGAAGTAATGGCGCAGCTTTCTCGAGGCCATGAGGAGGCCGAAAAGCAGCTTCTGCACCCCAGAGTATCTTGACCTAGCCCCCTGCAAGAGGGAGCTGACAAAATAAACTGGGCGCTGCACCATCTTCTTCCGCACCTCTTCTTCCATCTGCACAGACTCATCCTTGTCGGGGCCAGAGCTTATCGGGGAAGCCCCCTGCTTGTCGCTGGATGTGCTTGTCGGGGCTGTGAGCTCCTCATATGCCTCCCTTTCCGCTACCAACGCAGCACTAACCACTTGATTGGTTGCTGCTAAGTACAGTAGCAACTTCTCTTGTGGCCTAGGTGCGACAAGTATTGGAGTGGAGGACAGGTACCTTTTCAAGTCCTGCAGCGCTGCCTCCGCTTCCGGAGTCCATTTCATTGGACCTGCCTTTTTCAAGATTTTGAAAAACGGCAGGGCGCGTTCTGCAGACTTAGAAATGAACCTCCTGAGAGCAGCCACGCAGCCGGCAAGCCTTCGTACATCCTTGACGCGCTTCGGAGCTTCGATCTACTCGAGGGCTTTGATCTTGTCGGGATTGGCTTCAATCCCTCTTTGGGACACAAAGAACCCGAGAAGCTTGCCGGAGGGGACTCCGAACATGCACTTCTCGGGGTTAAGCTTGAGTTGTATCTTGCGCAGATTCGCAAAAGTTTCATCTAGATCTTGAATCAGGGTATCCTTGTCCTTGCTCTTGACCACTATATCATCCATGTAAGCTTCTACATTCCTGTGTATTTGTGGCTCAAAAGCGGTGTGGACTACCCTCGCGAACGTTGAACCTGCATTCTTCAATCCAAAGGGCATGCGTATGAAGCAGTAAGTGCCACATGGAGTAATGAACGCGGTCTTCTCTTCATCTTCTTCTGCCATAAATATCCGGTGGTATCCGGAATATGCATCAAGGAATGAAAGCAACTCACATCCAACCATGGAGTCAACGATCTGGTCAATGCGCGGCAAGGGAAATGGATCTTTGGGACAAGCTTTATTCACATCGGTGAAGTCTATACAAAGCCTCCACTTCCCATTTGCTTTGCGCACGACAACAGGGTTGGCCAGCCACGTGGGATGAAGTACACCTCTGACAAGGCCTGCCGCTTCCAGCTTCTTGATTTCTTCCGCGATAAACTGCTGGCGCTCCACCACTTGCTTTCTGACCTTCTGCTTGACGGGCCGCGCGTGAGGACAAACGGCAAGCTTGTGCTCAATCACTTTCCTGGAAACACCGGGGATGTCAGACGGTTGCCATGCAAATATGTCGACATTCGCCCGCAGGAAAGTAACGAGCGCGCTTTCCTATTTAGGATCGAGCGTAGCACTGATGGTGAAAGTACCACCAGTGTCGTCCTCCTTGGCGGACACCTTCTTGGTTGCAGGCGGAGCTGCCATTCCCTTCTTGCACTTGCCGGTGGAGCTCGATGGTGCGTCCTCGACGGCAGCGCAGCACTCCGAAGAGGTGCGTTTGCCGGAGTGGGCCCCAGAGCTCTTGCCGGACTTGGTCTTGCTCTTCCCCCCGGGAGCTTCAGCGGCAAGTGTTTTGCTGTCTGTTGCGGCTGCTGCGTCCCGGTAAATCTTGTCGGCACAGATAAGCGCGTCCTTCTTGTCGCCGAGGATAGAGATGACGCTTATCGGGCCTGGCATCTTGAGCATGTTGTAGGCGTAATGAGAGGCTGCCATGAACTTGGCGAGCGCTGGACGGACAAGTATCCCATTGTAAGGCAATGGGATATCGGCAACGTCAAAGGTGATCCTCTCGGTCCTGAAGTTCAGCTCTCCGCCAAAAGTCACTGGCAGTGTGATCTTCCCCTTCGGCTTGCTCCTTCCCGGGTTGATCCCTTGGAATGTGTCGGTTTCCTCGAGCTCGTTGTCGGGGATCTGTAGTTTCCGGACCACAGCAGAGGAGATCAGGTTCAGGCCGGCCCCGCCGTCAACCAGCATCTTGGTGACCTTGAGGTTGCGGATGGTTGGTGAAACCAACATCGGCAAAAACCCGACCGCAGTTGTGCGGTCAGGGTGGTCCTCAATGTCGAAGATGATGGGCATGCTGGACCACTTCAGGAGTTTGCGCGACTCGACGGGTGACTCTGCCGCATTAACTTCCCGCACCCATTGTTTGAGTTGGCGGTGGGAAGTATGCAGAGAGGCACCTCCATCGACGCACAGAACTTCTGTGGCCTTCTGGAACTCCTGCTCATTGTTGTCTCCGTCATCCATGTCTTCGTCGTCGTCTTCGTCTTCGTCCTTGTCGCGGCCGCGGGGAGGTCTATCTCCTTGCCGCTGCTTGGCCTTGCCGCGGCGTCCTCCTCGGCCATTGAATGGCCGCTTCTTGCCGGACTCTCCTCCACCTCCCTGGGCCTTCTCCTTGTCGCATCGCTCGTACTCATCCTTCTGCTGTTCGACGAGGTACTCGACCCTTTTGTAGTTCTGGAGATTGTGGCCCTTGGTGCGGTGGATCTTGCAGTACTGCTTGTCGGAGCCGTCCTGCTTGTCGGCGGCCGCTACAGTGGTAGCTTCCTTGCCGGAGCCACCAGCCTGAGCTTTCTTGGCGCCAGCTTCCTTGCCGGACTGCTCAACGACCAGTACTTCCTTGTTCTTCTTTTTCTTGTTGTTCCGCCGCCGGTTCTTCCTTGCCGGGGCGGCATCATCACTATATGTTCCTCCTGCTCCAGTATCCTCTCCGGGGAGTCTCCTCCCCTCTTCAGCGCGTTCGCACTTGTCGGCCAGGGCATAGAGCTCACTGACGTCTCGTATCTTGCACATCGCCATTTCCTCCCTCATCCTGCGGTTACGCACGTTCTAGTGGAACGCGCTAATAACCGGCAGGGTGGACATCTGGGATGTTGTGCTGAACGCGGCTGAATCTCTGGATGTACTTTCGCAGGGATTCTCCTTCCTTCTGGGCAAGTATGTGAAGATCACTCTCCTGGCCATGGGGCTTGTGGCCACCCGTGAAGGCGCCGACAAACTGGTGGCACAGGTCGGCCCAAGAAGAAATAGAGTTCTCCGGCAAGTGCATGAGCCAAGATCTGACGTTTGGCTTGAGCACGAGCGGGAAGTAGTTCGCGAGTATCTTCTCGTCTCGTCCCCCGGCAGCCTGCACCGCGATGGTGTAGATGCTGAGGAACTCGGACGGATGAGTCTTGCCGTCGTACTTCTCGGGCACGTCGGGCTTGAAGTTTTTCATGCTGGGCCACTGGACTTGCCGCAGCTCACGAGTGAACGCGGGACAGCCCGTCGCGTACGGCAAGTCGCCTGGTTCCCCGGGCGCATGCATGTCGACAGCGGGCCCAGCGCGCTGGTCGGATTGCCGCCGCGCTTCTCTTCGATGCTCGATGCGAGTTCGAGCGTCTTCTTGTCGTCTGTCATCAAGGACTTGCCGTTGATCGCGACGAGCTCGTGGATCCGACGACGCCGTGGAGTCGTCGTCGATGTTGATCCGGCGAGTCGGCGATTTCGGCCTTCGGGGCGGGGAGTGCATTGTAGTTGCACCCCCGGCGGTCTTGTCTCCATCAGCCCGCGCCTGGCTGACTTGCCGCGGCCGCGACGTCGTCGGCTGCTGCAGCGTGTCGTTGTTGGCGAAGGCGATGAGGCTCTGGATGGTGGCCCTCCAGTCTTCGGCCTTGTCTGCCGCTGGAGGGAAATCGAGGAGCAGCTGAGCTTGAGCTAGAGCTTCTGCTGGAGTGGAGGGGAGCGGTGGCGAGCGGTGCGAGGAGCGAGATATGCTCGGACTTCTAACTGCGTTAGAAGGAGCAGGGTCTCGTCCCGGCGACCGCGCCTTGCTCGTGCCAGCACATTGGCCTTGAGCATCCCGCGACCCGCCTGTTTTACCTTGTCCCAGCAAGCGTATGGTACCTTGGGTACCACGTCGCTGCCGGTCCGGCACCTCCTGAGAGGGGCGTGGTGCGTGCACGGACGCCGAGGTCTTGGAATGCGCCCGGTCGTCCGTCTTGTCTTTGGACTTGGCGGCGCCGTGAGTTTCCTCGCCGGCGTCCGTCCTTCCGCCGGCGTCTACCCCACCAGCCGTTGGCTCCGGCGGTGGTGGGATCGACGCGGACGAGCCTGCTACCTCCGAAGCCTTCTTCTTCGGTGGCATGTCGATGAAGTTAACGAAGTTGATGAAGTTGCCGAAGGTTTCGCTCGCGTGAATGCCGGATCGGGTTTACGCAACCTCGACGCACCCCCTACCTGGCGAGCCAAAGATGTCGGGGAAACTGATCGCCCACGAACACCTATGGGACCGGAGCCCCTTTTCGGTACGGCAAGGGAGCGGAGGGTGCACGAAGAGCGGATCGAGGCGAGCACGCGAGCAGTTTACCTAGGTTCGGGCCGCACGGATGCGTAAAACCCTACTCCTGCCTTGGTTTGTATTGTGTTCTTAGCTCAGGAGCAAGGGAGGCTACAGTGCTTGTCGCTAGCAACACCGAGCGTAAGAGTGATCGAAGATCGGAACCCCTTCTACGTTGCGCATGGGCCTCCTTTTATAGGTCGAAGGGGTCACCGACAGGTGGCAACGCAGATGAGGGTAAAAACGTAAACAAGGTGGTAGTTGGAACAGTGTATGCATAGTGCTCTATACCTAACCCTGACGGTAGGGGACAAGGGCATTAAATGCCCGTCGCCGTCGCCCTAAACAGTGCAAAAAGCGTCCGTCAGGGCGTCTCCGTTCGCCACGATGGTGGCCTCGTCATCGCGGCTTGCCACCGTGTACCCCAGGCTGCACAGCCTTCCGCCACGTGCACCTGGAAGGGCCCCAGGGCGACGCGTGGACGGATGAGCTGGAGCGCAGGCACGTAGTGGAAGCTTGCCGCGGCTTGCACCTTGCCGCGGTTGTTAACTTGTCGTGCCCGGGAGCTTGTCGCTCTTCGGGCCTTGCCGGGGCGCGCGATGCGCAACGGCAAGTCTCCTGAAATGCCATGTTTTGGCCTTCCTGACAAGCTCCTCTTGCCAGGGTCTTGTGCTAAAAGGGTGGTCTTGAGCCTGGAGCGGCCTTCCCGGCAAGCTCCTCTTGCTGGGGTCTTGTTCTTTAACTTGAATACTTTGTTCTTGAATGGCCCCAAAGGGATCTTAGTGGGCCTTGGCGGGCGCGTGGCAAGCCCTGCCACGGGACGCTGCTACTGCCCGTGCACAAGTCGGGATACTAAGGTACCCCTACTTTAGTACACCGACAGGAACCCCTTCTGGAGATCCGATAATTATCCGGTGCATTCCGAAACTCTTCCGAAGACCAAATACTATCATACTATATATCAATTTTTACTCCTGTGCCATTCTGGAGCTCCTCGTCATGTCTGTGATCTCATCCGGGACTCCGAACACCATTCGGTCACCAACATACATAACTCATATAGTACTATATCATCAACGAACGTTAAGCATGCGGACCCTACGGGTTCGAGCATGATGTAGAAATGACCGAGATGCTTCTCCGGCCAACAACCAACAGTGGCACCTAGATGACCATATTGGTTCCCACATATTCTACGAAGAACTTTATCGATCTAACCTTTGTGACAACATACGCATTCTCTTTGTCCGTCAGTATATTACTTACTCGAGATTCGATCGTTAGTATCTCATACCTAGTTCAATCTCGTTATCGGCAAGTCTCTTTACTCGTTCTGTAATACATCATCTTGTAACTAACTCCTTAGTCACTTTGCTTGCAAGCTTCTTGTGATGCTATATTACCAAGAGGGCCCAGAGATACCTCTCCATCATACTAAGTGAAAAATCCCAATCTTAATTCACGCCAACTCAATAGACACCATCGAAGATACCTGTAGAGCACCTTTATGATCACCCAGTTACGAAATGACGTTTGATAGACACAAGGCATTCTTCCGGAGTCTGGGAGTTGCATGATCTCATGGTTGAAGGAACATGTATTTGACAGTAAGAAAGCAGTAGCAATAAACTGAACGATCATATGCTATGCTAACGAATGGGTCTTGTCAATCACATCATTCTCCTAATGATGTGATCTCATTATCAAATGACAACTCATGTCTATGGTCAGGAAACATTAACCATCTTTTGATCAACGTGTTAGTCTAGTCAAGGCTTACTAGGGACTTGGTATTTATTTATCTATTCACTCATGTATTTAAGTTTCTAATCAATACAATTATAGCAAGAACAATAAACCTTTATCATGATTAAGGAAATATAATAATAACCACTTTATTATTGCCTCTAGGGCATATTTACAACAGTCTCCCACTTGCACTAGAGTCGATAATCTAGATTACATAGTAATGAATCTAACACACATAGAGTCTTGGTGATGATCATGTTTTGCTCGTGGAAGAGGGTTAGTCAACGGGTCTATCACATTCAGATCCATATGTACTTCGCAAATTTATGTCTCCATCCTTGGCAGATTCAAGAATGGAGTTGAAGCATCGCTTGATGTGTTTGGTTCTCTTGTGAAACCTAGGCTCCTTTGCTATGCCAATTGCTCCAGTGTTGTCACAAAAGAATGTCACTGGACCCAATGCACTAGGTATTACACCCAGATCGGATATGAACTCCCTCATCCAGACTCCTTCATGTGTTGCTTCCGAAGCAGCTATGTACTCCGCCTCACTGTAGATCCTGCCATGGCGCTCTGCTTAGAACTGCACCAATTGACAGCTCCACCATTCAATATAAATATGTATCCAGTTCGTGACTTAGAGTCATTCGGATCTATGTCGAAGCTAGCATCGACGTAACCCTTTACGATGAGCTTTTTGTCACCTCCATAAAGGAGACACATATCATTGGTCCTTTTTAGGTACTTTAGGATATTCTTGACCAATGTCTAGTGATCTACTCCTGGATTACTTTGGTTCCTCCCTGCCAAACTAATGGCAAGGCACACATCAGGTCTTGTACACGGAATGGCATACATAATAAACCTATGGCTGAGGCATAGGGAATGACTTTCATTCTATCTCTATTAAGTCTTACTTAATTTCATACCTTGCAACACAGGCAAGAACCCTTTCTTTGACTGGTCCATTTTGAACTTCTTCAGAACTTTGTCAAGGTATGTGCTTTGTAAAAGTCCCATTAAGCGTTGATACGTCCATTTTGCATCATGTTTTCCTACTGTTATTTATAATGTTTTTATGCATAATAATGCTTTATGGAGTAATTCTAATGCATTTTCTCTCATAATATGCAAGGTTTACACAAAGAGGGAGAATACGGGCAGCTGGAATTCTGGACCTGGAAAAGCTATGTCAGGCCACCTATTCTGCACATCTCCAAATGAGCTAAAAATTTATGGAGAATTGTTTTGGAATATATGAAGAATAATGGAGCAAATAACTACCAGAGGGGGGCCACTAGGTGGGCACAATCCACCTGGGTGCGCGAGGGCCCCCAGGTGGAATATATGAAGAATAATGTGCCCTTGTGGGTTGTGCCCTCCTCGGCCCACCTCCGGTGGCCATCTTCTAGTATATAAGTTTTGACCTAGAAAAAAAAGAGATGACTTTCCAGGCGGACCGTCGCCGTCTCGAGGCGAAACTTGGGCAGGAGCACTTTGGCCTTCTAGTAGAGTGATTCCGCCGGGCGAACTTCCCTCCCGGAGGGGGAAATCGAAGCCATCGTCATCACCAACAACCCACTCATCTTTGGGAGGGAAATCTTCATCAACATCTTCAACAACACCATATCCTCTCAAACCCTAGTTCATCTCTTGTGTTCAATCCAGAACCTCAGATTGGTACCAGTGGGTGACTAGTAGTGTTGATTACATCTTGTAGTTGATTACTATATGGTTTATTTGGTGGAAGATTATATGTTCAGATACATTATGCTATTTAATACCCCTATGATCTTAAGCATGTTTATCGTTTGTGAGTAGTTACTTTTGTTCTTGATGTCATGGGAGAAATCTTTTTGCGAGTAATCATGTGAACTTGATATGTGTTTGATATTTTGATGATATGTATGTTGTGATTCCCTTAGTGGTGTCATGTGGACGTCGACTACATGACACTTCACCATAATTGGCCCTAAGTGAATGCATTGTGGAGTAGTTATTAGATGATGGGTTGCTAGAGTGATAGAAGCTTAAACCCTAGTTTATGAGCTATTTTATAAGGGACCGATTTGGATCGAAATCTTTAATGCTATGGTTATATTTTATCTTAATACTTTTCTCATAGTTGCGGATGCTTGTGAGGAGGTTAATCATAAGTAGGAGGTTTGTTCAAGTAAGAATGGCACCTAAGCACCGGTTCACCCACATATCAAATTATCAAAGTAGCGAACACAAATCAAACCAACATGGTGAAAGTGACTGGATGAAATTCCCGTGTATCCTCAAGAACGCTTTGCTTATTATCAGAAACGTTTTGGAGTGTCCTTTGCCACAAAAGGATTGGTCTATCTTGCTGCATACTATTTACCGTTACTTTCTCATTACAAATTACCTTGCTATCAAATTATATGTTAACGACAATTTCAGTGCTTGTAGACATTACCTTGCTGAAGATCGCTTGTCATTTCCTTCTACTCATCGTTGGGTTCGACACTCTTACTTATCGAAAGGACTACGATTGATCCCCTATACTTGTGGGTCATCAAGACTCTTTTCTGGCGCCATTGCTGGGGAGTGAAGCGCTCTTGGTAAGTGGAAATTGGTAAGGAAAATTATTACTACGTGCTGAAATTTATTGTCACTTGTTACTATGGAGAACAATCCTTTGAGGGGTTTGTTAGGGGTATCTTCACCTTGACCGGAAGCATAATTAGGTGCCCCTCAACCTACTGTACCTACTGAGAATATTGGTTATGAAATTCCTTCGGGTATGATAGAGCAACCGCTAGCTAATCCTTATGTAGGAGATGGAACCGAACATCCTGATATGCACTTGATATATGTGGATGAAATTTGTGGATTATTTATGCTTGCAGGTTTATGCGGAATTGAAGCTAAGAAGAAGGTTTTCCCTTTATATTTTAAGGGAAATGCATTGACATGGTATAGGCTATGCGATGATATTGTATCTTGGAACTGGAATCGATTAAAATTGGAATTCACCCAAAAAAATATCATATGCATCTAGTTCATCGTGATCAGAATTACATATATAATTTTTGGCCTCGTAAAGGAGAAAGTATCTCTCTAGCTTGGGGGAGGCTTAAGTCAATGTTATATTCATGCCCCAATCATGATCTCTCGAGAGAAATTATTATTCAAAACTTTTATGCTCGACTTTCTTGTGATGATCAATCCATGCTCGATACTTCTTGCACTGGTTCTTTTATGAAGAAGACTATTGAATTTAGGCGGGATCTCTTAGAAAGAACTAAATGCAGCTCTGCAGATTGGGAACTCGACGAATGTAAAGAATCAAGTATTAAGCTTGAGCTTTATTCTGTTAAATCTTTTATGAGTATCGATGCTTTTCAAAAGTTAGCACTAGATATGGACTTGACTCTGAGATAGTAGCCTCTTTCGCGAATCATTTGCAACTCATGTTGATCTCCCTAAGGATAAGTTCTTTAAATATCATCCCCCTATTAAAGAAGAAATTAAAGAACTCGTAATAACTAAAGAGGAAACTATCATTTATAATGTTGATCCAGTTGTGCCTACTGCTTATATTGAAAACCCACCTTTCCCTGTTAGGATAAAGGAACATGCTAAGGTTTTAATTGTGGTTCGCAAAAGTAATATTAAAGCACCTAAACCCCCTGAGCAGATTAAAGTAGAACCTAGTGTTGCTATGGTTAAAGATCTCCTGGTAGAAAATATTGATCGGCATGTTATTTACTTCTGTGATGAAGCTGCTAGAATTGCCAAAGCTGATGAAAACGACAAACATAGATCGGTTGTTGGCATGCATGTTGTCTCAGTCAAAATAGGAGATCCTTGTTAGCATGGTTTATGTGACTTAGGTTTTAGCGTAAGTGCTATTCCTTTTACTTTATATCAAGAAATTATGAATGGCATAGCACCCGCTGAAATAGAGGACATAGATGTAACTATTAGACATGCTAATAGAGATACCATCACACCACTTGGGATTGTTAGAGATGTTGAAGTCTTGTGCGGGAAAACGAAGTATCCTACTGACTTTCTAGTTCTTCGTTCCCCACAAGATGACGTTTGTCCCATTATCTTTGGTAGACCTTTTGAACACTATCAATGCTACTATAGATTGTCATAAACAAACTGTCAGTGTTAGCTTTGGTGATGAGTCTCATGAATTTAATTTTTCCAATTTTAATAGAAAACCTCATAAGAAAGAATTACCTAGTAAAGATGAAATAATTGGTCTTGCTTCTATTGCGGTGCCTCCAACTGATCCACTTGAACAATATTTGCTAGACCATAAAAATTGATATGCACATGCATGAAAGAAATGAAATAGATAAAAAATTCTTTGAACAACAACCTCTGCTTAAGCACAATTTGCCTATTGAAACTGTAGGAGGTCCTCCTCCACCTAAAGGTGATCATGTGTTTGAACTTAAACAATTTCCTGACACTTTGAAATATGCTTATCTTGATGAGAAAAAGATATATCATGTTATTATCAGTGCTAACCTTTCAGAACACGAAGAAGATTATTGAAAATTTTGAAGAAGCACCGGTCTACTATTGGGTATACTCTTGATGATCTTAAGGGCATTAGTCCCACTCTCTGCCAGCACAAGATTAATATGGAACCTGATGCTAAACCCTTTGTTGATCACCAACGTCATTTGAATCCTAAGATGAAAGAAGTGGTAAGAACTGAAATATTGAAGCTTCTGGAAGCAGGTATAATCTATCCCATAGCTGATAGTAGATGGGTAAGTCTTGTTCATTGTGTCCCAAAGAAGGGAGGTATCACTATTGTTCCCAATGATAAAAATGAACTTATCCCACAAAGAATTGTCACTGGCTATCGAATGGTAATTGATTTCAAAAAATTAAGCAAAGCAACTAGATAAGATCATTACCCTTTACCTTTTATCGAGCAAATGCTAGAAAGACTATCTAAGCACACACACTTTTGTTTTCTTGATGGATATTTCTAGCTTCTCTCAAATACCTGTTTCACAACCTGATCAAGAGAAGACCACCTTTACTTGTCCTTTTGCAACTTATGCTTATAGACGTATGCCTTTTGGTTTATGTAATGCACCTGCTACCTTTCAAAGATGTATGACAGCTATATTCTATGATTTTTGTGAAAAGATTGTTGAGGTTTTCATGGATGATTTTTTCGTCTACAGAAAGTCTTTTGATGATTTCTTAAGCAACCTTGATCGAGTTTTGCAGAGATGTGAGCAAACTAATCTTGTCTTGAATTGGTGGAAGTGCCACTTTATGGTTAATGAAGGTATTGTCTTGGGTCATAAAATTTCTGAACAAGGTATTGAGGTGGATAAAGCTAAAGTTGATGCAATGGAGAAAATGCCATGTCCTAAAGATATTAAAGGCATTTGTAGTTTCCTTGGTCATGCTGGTTTCTATAGGAGGTTTATTAAAGACTTCTCTAAAATTTCTAGGCCTCTTACAAATCTTTTAAAAAAGGATGTTCCATTTGTTTTTGATGATGATTGTGTAGAGGCCTTTGAAACACTCAAGAAAGACTTAACTTCTACACCTATTGTTCAACCACCTGATTGGAACTTGCCTTTTGAAATTATCTGTGATACTAGTGATTATGATGTTGGTGTTGTCCTAGGACAAAGAGTTGATAAAAAATTAAATGTTATCCATTATGCTAGCAAAAATCTAGACAGTGCTCAAAGAAATTATGCAACTACTGAAAAAGAATTTTTAGCAGTTGTGTTTGCTTGTGATAAATTTAGATCTTTTATTGTTGACTGCAAAGTAATTGTTCACACTGATCATGCTGCTATAAAACATCTTATGGAAAAGAAAGATGATAAACCTAGACTCATTAGGTGGGTTCTCTTGCTTAAGAATTTGACTTACATATCATTGATAGGAAAGGAGATGAGAACCACGTAGCTGATAACTTGTCCATGTTAGAAAATATTCTTGATGACCCACTACCTATTGATGATAGTTTTCCTGCTGAAAAATTGGACACAATAAATATTTCTCACAACACACCTTGGTATGCTGACTATGCTAATTATATTGTTGCTAAATACATACCACCTAGTTTCACGTACCAACAAAAGAAAAAAATATTCTATGATTTAAGACATTACTTTTGGGATGACCCACACCTTTATAAAGAAGGAGTAGATGCTATTATTAGACGTTGTGTACCTGAGCATGAACATGAACAAATCCTGTGGAAATTTCACTCCGAAGCTTATGGAGGACATCATGCGGGAGATAGAACTGCTCACAAGGTATTGCAATCTGGTTTTTATTGGCCTACTCTCTTCAAGGATGCCCGTAAGTTTGTTTATCTTGTAATGAATGTCAAAGAATTGGTAATATTGGTAAGCGTCAGGAAATGCCTATGAATGATTCACTTGTTGTTGAACCATTTGATGTTTGGGGTTTAGATTATATGGGACCTTTTCCTTCCTCTAATGGGTATACTCATATTTTAGTTGTTGTTGATTATGTTACTAAGTGGGTAGAAGCTATTCCAGCTAGTAGTGTTGATCACCATGAAGGAAATATGCCCTAGAGACAATATTAAAGTTGTTATTTGTATTTCCTTATATCATGATAAATGTTTATTATTCATGCTAGAATTGTATTTACCGGAAACTTAGTACATGTGTGAATACATAGACGAAACAGAGTGTCCCTAGTATGCCTCTTCTAGACTAGCTCATTAATCAAAGATGGTTATGTTTCCTAACCATAGACATGAGTCGTCATTTGATCAATGGGATCACATCATTAGGAGAATGATGTGATGGACAAGACCCATCTGTTAGCTTAGCAACTTGATCGTTTAGTTTTACTGCTATTGCTTTCTTCATGACTTATATGTGTTCCTATGACTATGAGATTATGCAACTCCCGAATACCGGAGGAACACCTTGTGCGCTATCAAACGTCACAACGTAACTGGGTGATTATAAAGATGCACTACAGGTGTCTCCGAAGGTGTTTGTGGTGTTGGCATAGATCGAGAATAGGATTTGTCACTCCGAGTGTCGGAGAGGTATCTCTGGGCCCTCTCGGTAATACACATCATAATCGGCCTTGCAAGCAAATGACTAATGAGTTAGGTATGAGATGATGTATTATGGAATGAGTAAAGAGACTTTCTGGTAACAAGATTGAACTAGGTATGATGATACCGATGATCGAATCTCGGGCAAGTAACATACCGGTGACAAAGGGAACAACGTATGTTGTTATGCGGTTTGACCGATAACGATCTTCGTAGAATATGTAGGAACCAATATGAGCATCGAGGTTCCGCTATTGGTTATTGACCGGAGAGGAGTCTTGGTCATGTCTACATAGTTCTCGAACCCGTAGGGTCCGCACGCTTAACGTTCGATGGCGATTGGTATTATGAGTTTATGTGTTTTGATGTACCGAAGGTTGTTTGGAGTCCCGGATGTGATCACGGACATGACGAGGAGTCTCAAAATGGTCAAGACATAAAGATCGATATATTGGAAGCCTATGTTTGGACATCGGAATGGTTCCGGGTGAGTTCGGGTATGTACCGGAGTACCGGGGGGGTTACCGAAACCCCCCGGGGAGTGTATGTGCCTTATTGGGCCTTAGTGGGATAGAGGAGGATGCGGCCAAGGTGAGGGGTGCGCCCGCCAAGCCCAATCAGAATTGGGTGGGGGTCCGGGCCCCCCGTTCCTTCTTCCCTCTCTCATCCTTCCTTCCTCTCCTACTCCAACTAGGGATGGGGGGAATCCTACTCCCGGTGGGAGTAGGACTCTCCTAGGGCGCGCCATAGAGAGGGTCGGCCCCTCCCATCCTCCACTCCTTTATATACGTGGGGAGGGGGCACCCCATAAACACACAAGTTGATTTGCAGGCCGTGTGTGGTGCCCCTCCCCACAGTTACACACCTCAGTCATATCGTTGCAGTGCTTAGGCGAAGCCCTGCGCCAGTAACTTCATCATCACCGTCACCATGTCGGCGTGCTGACAAAACTCTCCTGTGACGCTTAACTGGATCAAGAGCTCGTGGGACGTCATCGAGCTGAACGTGTGCTGAACGCGGAGGTGCCGTACGTTCGGTGCTTGGATCGGTTAGATCGTGAAGACGTTCGACTACATCAACCGCGTCACTAGACGCTTCCGCTTTCGGTCTACAAGGGTACGTAGACACACTCTCCCCGCTTGTTGCTATGCTTCTCCTAGATATATCTTGCGTGATCGTAGGAATTTTTTTTGAAATACTACGGTCTCCAACACATCACACTTCCATTAAAATGCTTAAAGGAATTATTTTCCCTAGGTTTGGAGTCCCTAGATATTTAATGACTGATGGTAGTTCACACTTTATTCATGGTGCTTGCTACTTCTCGAGCTTGCGTTGTATTCCCTCGAAGAGGAAAGTGAGATGCAGCACAGTAGCGTAAGTATTTCCCTCAGTTTTTGAGAACCAAGGTATCAATCCAGTAGGAGACCACGCACGAGTCCCTCGCACCTGCACAAACAAATAAGAACTTCGCAGCCAACGCGATAAGGGGTTGTCAATCCCTTTACGGTCACTTACAAAAGTGAGATCTGATAGAGATGATAGTTTATATTTTTGGTATTTTTGGTTTATAAGAACAGCAAATAAAAGCAATAAAAGTAAAGTGGATGTAGATTTGTATGTTGAGAATAGACCCGGGGGCCATAGTGTTCTCTAGTGGCTTCTCTCATGATAGCGATATTCTACGGCAGGTAAACAAATTACTGTCGAGCAATTGATAGAAAAGCGAATAATTATGAGACTATCTAGGCATGATCATTGTATATACGCATCACGTCCGAGATAAGTAGACCGAAACGATTCTGCATCTACTACTATTACTCCACACATCGACCGCTATCCAGCATACATCTAGTGTATTGAGTTCATAAGAACAGAGTAACGCCTTAAGCAAGATGACATGATGTAGAGGGATAAACTCAAGCAATATGATATAAATCCCATCTTTTTATCCTCGATGGCAACAATACAATACGTGCCTTGATGCCCCTACTGTCACTGGGAAAGGACACCTCAAGATTGAACCCAAAACCAAGCACTTATCCCATTTTAAGAACTATAGATCTATTAGGCCAAACCAAACCAATAATTCGGAGAGACTTGCAAGGATATTATGAGCACACATAAAAAGTTCACAGAAGAACCAAATATTTCTCATAGATAATCTTGACCATAAACTCCCAATTCATCGGATCTCGACAAACACACCACAAAAATAGATTATATCGAATAGATCTCCTCGAAGACCGAGGAGAACTTTGTATTGAGATCCAGAGAGAAGAAGCCATCTAGATACTAGCTATGGACCCGAAGGTCTATGCTAAACTACTCACAACTCATGGTGAGGGCGATGATGATGATGAAGAAGAACTCCGTGATTGATCCCCCTCCGGTGGAGCTCCGGAACAGGCTCCAAGATGGTATCCGACGGCAACAGAAGCTTACGGCGGTGGAATTAGGGTTTTCTCTCTATTGTCAATGGTTTCGGGGTATGTGGACTTATATAGTAGGAAGGAGGACACCGGGGGACACTCGAGGGGCCCACGAGGTAGGGGCGCACCCTGGGCAGGGGGCGCGCCCCCCACCCTCATGGGCGCCTCGATGCTCCCCTAACATGGTTCTCAAGTTCCCTGTGCGTGATTTTCTCCAAAAATATCTCTCGCGAAGGTTTCATTCCGTTCGGACTCCGTTTGATATTCTTTTTCTGCAAAACCCTGAAACAGGCAAAAAACAGCAATCTGCACTGGGCCTTTGGGTTAGTAGGTTAGTCCCAAAAATGATATAAAAGTGTGTGATAAAGCCCATTAAACATCCAAGACTTCACAAATAATAGCATGGAACAATCAAAAATTATAGATACGTTGGAGACGTATCAAGCATCCCAAAGCTTAGTTCCTGCTCGTCCTCGAGTAGGTAAATGATAAAGAAAGAATTTTTGATGTGGAATACTAACCAATATAGTTTTTCAATGTAATTCTCTTAATTGTGACATGAATGTTCAGATCTGAAAGATTCAAGATAAAAGTCTATATTGACATAAGAAATAACAATACTTCAAGCATACTAACAAAGCAATCATGTCTTCTCAAAATACTATGGCTAAAGAAAGTTATCCCTACAAAATCATATAGTCTGGCTATGCTCCCTCTTCATCACACAAAATATTCATATCATGCACAACCCCGATTTCAGCCAAGCACTTGTTTTCATACTCTATCTTTTCAAACCTTTCAACTTTCACGCAATACAAGAGCGTGAGCCATGAATATAGCACTATGGGTGGAATACAGGTGGTTGTGGAGAAGACAAAAAAGAGGAAGATAGTCTCACATCGACTAGGCGTATCAACGGGCTATGGAGATGCCCATCAATAGATATCAATGTGAGTGAGTAGGGATTGCCATGCAACGGATGCACTAGAGCTAAGTATGTATGAAAGCTCAACAAAAGAAACTAGTGGGTGTGCATCCAACTTGCTTGCTCATGAAGACCTAGGGCATTTGAGGAAGCCCATCGTTGGAATATACAAGCCAAGTTCTATAATGAAGATTCCCACTAGTATACGAAAGTGACTAAACATGAGACTCTCTATCATGAAGAACATGGTGCTACTTTGAAGCACAAGTGTGGAAAAAAGATAGTAGCAATTGTCCTTTTTTTTCTTTTCTTTTTTTGGGGCCTTTTTTTCTTTGGACTTTTTTTTCCTTTTTTTCTTTTTTTTGCGGAGGGGCTTTATAGATTTTGCCTTTCCTCCCATGGGACAATGCTCTAATAATGATGATCATCACACTTTCATTACAACTCGATATTACAACTCAATACTACAACAGTATGACTCTATATGAATGCCTCCGGCGGTGTACCAGTATGTGCAATGAAACAAGAGTGACATGTATGAAAAGTTATGCATGGTGGCCTTGCCACAAATACGATGTCAACTACATGATCATGCATGGCAATATGACAATATGATGCGTGTCATATGAACGGAACGGTGGAAAGTTGCATGGCAATATACCTCGGAATGGCTATGGAAATGCCATGATAGGTAGGTATGGTGGCTGTTTTGTGGAATATATATGGTGGCTGTTTTGAGGAAGGATATATAGTGGGTGTATGGTGCCGGCGAAAGTTGCACGGTACAAGAGAGGCTAGCAATGGTGGAAGCGTGAGAGTGCGTATAATCCATGGACTCAACGTTAGTCATAAGAACTCATATACTTATTGCAAAAATCTACGAGTCATCAAAACAAAGCAATCAACGCATGCTCCTAGGGGGGAGGTTGGTAGGAGTTAACCATCGCGCGCCCCCGACCTCCACACAAAGGTTGGCACTCTACAAATACCTCATGCTCTAACTTCGTCACATAACGGTTCACCATACGTGCATGATACGGGAATCACTAACCTTAACACAAGTATTTCTCAATTTCATAATAACTCCACTAGCATGACTCAAATATCACTATCCTCATATCTCAAAACAATTATCAAGCATCCAACATCTCATCATATCCAATGCACTTAGTGTGAAATTTTTTACTACATTGACATTGGATGTCTATCATGTGAAGACTAGTTTTTTAGCCTAAACACATTACCATGCTGTTTTAATAGACTCTCAAATAGATATAAGTGAAGCATGAGAGTTCAACAATTTCTACAAAATATTACCACCACCGTGCTCTAAAAGATGTAAGTGAAGCACTAGAGCAAAAACTATTCAACTCAAAAGATATAAGTGAAGCACGTAGAGTGTTCTAACAATTTCTAGGCCATATTTAACTCTCTCAAATAGGTGTGTCCAGCAAGGATTATTGTGACAAACTAACAAGCAAAGACTCAAATTATACAAGACGCTCCAAGCAAAACACATATCATGTGGCGAATAAAAATATAGCTCCAAGTATAGTTACCGATGGATGAAGACGAAAGAGGGGATGCCTTCCCGGGGCATCCCCAAGCTTATGCTTTTGATTATCCTTGAATTCCTTGGGGTGCCATGGGCATCCCCAAGCTTAGGCCTTTGCTACTCTTTGTTCTATAGTCCATCAAAGCAATACTCAAAACTTGAAAACTTCACAACACAAAACTTAGACAAGAATTCTCGTGAGCTCAAAACTTAAAAAGTTACTGCAATGAATTCATCCTTTGTTTATATTGAAGTTAAAACTACTGTATTCCAACTTCTCTATGGTTCATACTTGCCAATACTACTCATAGATGCATTGAAATAAGCAAACAACACACGAAAAACAGAATCTGTCAAAAACAGAATATTTTGTAGTAATCTGCAGGTTTCGCCTACTTTTGGAACTCCAAAAAATTCAAACTAAATTGGTAAATTTGAGGAATTTTTCTATTAATCATCTGCAAAAATAATCAACTAAATAGCACGCTCCAGTAAAATCTGAGGACCACTTTAGCCAGCGCTAACGATTATGCTTTTCACAGCAAGATCACATAAACTTCACACCAGTCTTCCCAAAGGTTCTACTTGGCACGAACACTAAACAAAACATGAAACCACATCTAATCAGAGGATAGATGCAATATTTACTCCCTAACAGCAACAAGAACAAAAAATATAAAATTGGGTTGCCTCCCAACAAGCGCTATCATTTTACGCCCCTAGCTAGGCACGATACAAGATAAATCTAGGTATTGCCATCTTTGGAAGGCAATCCATAAGTGGCTCTCATGATAGATTCATATGGTAATTTGATTTTATTTCTAGGAAAGTGTTCCATGCCTTTCCTTATTGGAAATTGGAATCTAATATTTCCTTCCTTCATATCAATAATTGCACCAATCGTTCCAAGGAAAGGTCTACCAAGAATAATAGGACATGAAAGATTGCAATCTATATCAAGACGCTGAAATCTACGGGAACATAATTCCTATTGGCAACAATAATAACATCATTAATTATTCCCATAGGTTTCTTAATAGTGGAATCCGCAAGATGCAAGTTTAAAGAACAATCATCAAGCTCATGGAACCCTAGCAAATCACACAAAGTTTTTGGGATAGTGGAGACACTTGCACCCAAATCACACAAAGCATAGCATTCATGATCTTTTATTTTTATTTTGATAGTAGGTTCCCACTCATCATAAATCTTTCTAGTGATAGAAACTTCTAATTCAAGTTTTTCTTCATAAGATTGCATCAAAGCATCAACTATGTGTTTGGTGAAAGCTTTATTTTGACTATAAGCATGCGGAGAATTTAGCACGGATTGCAACAAGGAAATACAATCAATCAAAGAGCAATTGTCATAACTGAATCCCTTGAAATCCAAAGTAGTGGGTTCATCACTATGCAAAGTTTTAATCTCTTCACTCCCACTTTTAATAATTTTAGCATCAAGATCTAAAAACTCCGAATCATTGGGGCACCTTAAAGCAGAATCATCTCCAATCCTATCTTCATCAAGATTAATACTAGAAAACAAGGATCTAATAGGAGACACATCAATAACTTTCAGATCTTCATCTTTATTTTCATGATAACTAGAAGAACACGCTTTAATGTAATCTTCTCTTTTAGCACGCATCCTAGCGGTTCTTTCTTTGCATTCATCAATGGAAATTCTCATGGCTTTGAGAGACTCATTGATATCATGCTTAGGTGGAATATATCTAAGTTTCAAAGAATCAACATCAAGAGTAATTCTATCCACACTTCTAGCCAATTCATCAACCTTAAGCAATTTCTCTTCAAGCATAGCATTGAAATTCTTTTGCAAGATCATAAACTCCTTAACACTAGTTTCAAATTCAGAAGACATCTTTCCATAAGAGTTGTTGTAGGAATTACCATAATTATTAGAGGAATTACTAGGAAAAGGCCTAGGATTAAAATTACCTCTATAAGCATTGTTACCAAAATTATTCCTACCAACAAAATTCACATCCAAAGATTCATTGTTATTCTCAATCAAAGTGGACAAAGGCATATCATTAGGATCAGAAGAAGCACTCTTAGCAGCAAACAATTTCATAAGTTCATCCATCTTTCCACTCAAAACACTAATTTCTTCGATAGCATGCACTTTTTTACTAGTAGATCTTTCGGTGTGCCATTGAGAATAATTAACCATAATATTATCTAGGAGTTTGGTAGCTTCTCCTAAGGTGGTTTGCCTCCCGTGGCCGAGTCTAAAAGATTTCTAGAAGCAATATTCAAGCCAGCATAAAAGTTCTGAATAATCATCCATAGATTCAAACCATGTGTAGGGCAATTATGTATCATCAATTTCATTCTCTCCCAAGCTTATGCAACATGCTCATGATCTAGTGGCTTAAAATTCATAATATCATTTCTAAGAGAGATGATCTTAGTAGGAGGGAAATACTTAGAGATAAAAGCATCTTTGCACTTATTCCACGAATCAATACTATTTCTAGGCAAAGAGGAAAACCAACTTTTAGCACGATCTCTATGTGAAAACGGAAATAACTTCAATTTAACAATATAGTTATCTGTATCCCTTTTCTTTTGCATATCACACAAATCAACAAAGTTGTTTAGATGGGTAGCAGCATCTTCACTAGGAAGGTCGGAGAATTGATCTTTCATGACAAGATTCAACAAAGCAGCATTGATCTCACAAGATTCAGCATCGGTAATAGGAGCAAATCATTGTTGTTGGTATTAGAGAAGTCACACAATTTGGTATTGTTCTGAGCCATAGTGACAAGCAAGCAATCCAACACACACAAGCAAACAAGAAGCAAGCGAACGATAAACACACGGCGGAAGAAGGGCAAATAAAACGGCAAGGGTGAAGTGGGGGAGTAGAAAACGAGAGGCAAATAAATGTAATGCAAAGGTTAAGGGTTTTTGATAGGTACTTGGTATATGACTTTTGCGTAAGCCTCCCCGGCAATGGCGCCAGAAATTCTTCTTGCTACCAGCTTGCGTTTTATTCCCTCGAAGAGGAAAGGGAGATGCAGCACAGTAGTGTAAGTATTTCCCTCAGTTTTTGAGAACCAAGGTATCAATCCAGTAGGAGACCACGCGTGAGTCCCTCGCACCTGTACAAACAAATAAGAACTTCGCAGCCAACGCGATAAGGGGTTGTCAATACCTTTACGGTCACTTGCGAAAGTGAGATCTGATAGAGATGATAGTTTATATTTTTGGTTTATAAGAACAGCAAATAAAAGCAATAAAAGTAAATTGGATGTAGATTGATATGTTGAGAATAGACCCGGGGGCCATAGTGTTCTCTACTGGCTTCTCTCATGATAACGATATTCTACGGCGGGTAAACAAATTACTGTCGAGCAATTGATAGAAAAGCGAATAATTATGAGACTATCTAGGCATGATCATTGTATATAGGCATCACGTCCAAGACAAGTAGACCAAAATGATTCTGCATCTACTACTATTACTCCACACATCGACCGTTATCCAGCATGCATCTAGTGTATTGAGTTCATAAGAACAGAGTAACGCCTTAAGCAAGATGACATGATGTAGAGGGATAAACTCATGCAATATGATATAAACCCCATCTTTTTATCCTCGATGGCAACAATACAATACGTGCCTTGCTACCCCTACTGTCACTGGGAAAGGACACCTCAAGACTGAACCCAAAGCCAAGCACTTCTCCCATTGCAAGAACTATAGACCTAGTAGGCCAAACCAAACCAATAATTCGGAGAGACTTGCAAGGATATTATGAGCACACATAAAAAGTTCACAGAAGAACCAAATATTTCTCATAGATAATCTTGATCATAAACTCACAATTCATCGAATCTCGACAAACACATCGAAAAAAGAGATTACAACAAATAGATCTCCTCGAAGACCGAGGAGAACTTTGTATTGAGATCCAGAGAGAGAGAGAGAAGAAGCCATCTAGATACTAGCTATGGACCCGAAGGTCTGTGGTAAACTACTCAGAACTCATGGTGAGGGCGATGATGATGATGATGATGAACTCCGTGATGGATCCCCCTCCGGTGGAGCTCCAGAACGGGCTCCAAGATGGGATCCCACGGGAACAGAAGGTTACGGCAGTGGAATTAGGGTTTTCTCTCTGTTGTCGAAGGTTTTGGGGTGCGTAGACTTATATAGGAGGAAGGCGGACACCGATGGACGCTCGAGGGACCCATGAGGTTGGGGGCGTGCCCTGGGCAGGGGGCATGCCCCCCACCCTCGTGGGCACCTCAATGCTCCCCTGATGTGGTTCTCAAGTTCCCTGTGCGTGATTTTCTCCAAAAATATCTCTCGCGAAGGTTTCATTCCGTTTGGACTCCGTTTGATATTCTTTTTCTGCAAAACCCTCAAACAGGAAAAAAACAGCAATCTGGACTGGGCCTTTGGGTTAGTAGGTTAGACCCAAAAATGGTATAAAAGTGTATGATAAAGCCCATTAAACATCCAAGACTTCATAAATAATAGCATGGAACAATCAAAAATTATAGATACATTGGAGATGTATCAGTGCTTTTCGTAAAATACTTGCTCAGTGATGACCCCCAAGTATATGGGATCTATCATAGTCCTTTTGATAAGTAAGAGCATCTAAACCAACGAGGAGCAGAAGGAAATGACAAGCGGTTTTTAGCATGGTATTCTCTGCAAGCAGTGAAATTATAGGTAACAGATAGTTGTTTGATAAGTTAATTTGTAACGGGTAACAAGTAACAAAAGTAAATAAGTTGCAGCAAGGTGGCCCAGTCCTTTTTGTAACAAAGGAAAAGCCTGGATGAACTCTTATATAAAGCAAAGCGCTCCCGAGGACATGTGGGAATTGTTGTCAAGTTAGTTTTCATCATGCTCATATGATTTGTGTTCGTTACTTTGATAATTCGATATATGGGTGGACTGGTGCTTGGGTTCGGCCCTTACTTGGACAAGTCTCCCACTTATGATTAACCCCTCTCGCAAGCATCTGCAACTATGAAAGAAGAATTAAGATAAATCTAACCATAGCATGAAACATATGGATCCAAATTAGCCCCTTACGAAGCAACGCATAAACTAGGGTTTAAGCTTCTGTCACTCTAGCAACCCATCATCTACTTATTACTTCCCAATGCCTTCCCCTAGGCCCAAATCATGGGGAAGTGTCATGTAGTCGGCGTTCACATCACACCACTAGAGGAAAGACAACATACATCTCATCAAAATATCGAACAAATACCAAATTGACATGATTACTTATAACAAGACCACAAAGCATATTCGTGTTCATAATCAGAGGGGTATTGAATAACATTAAGGATCTGAACATATAATCATCCACCGAATAAACCAACTAGCATCAACTAGAAGGGGTAATCAACACTACTAGCAACCCACAGGTACCAATATGAGGTTTTGAGACAAAGATTGGATACAAGAGATGAAGTAGGGTTTGAGAGGAGATGGTGCTGGTGAAGATGTTGATGGAGATTGACCCCCTCTCGATGAGAGGATCATTGGTGATGACGATGGCTTCGCTTTCCCCTCTCGGAGGGAAGTTTCCTCGGTAGAATAGCTTTGCCGGAGCCCTAGTTTGGTTTCCCCCAAGTAATGCCTCGAGATGGCGGCGCTTCGTCCCGAAAACCTCCTTATGATTTTTTTCTAGGTCAACACACATCGTATATCAGAAGATGGGCATCAGGGGCCTGCCAGGTGTCCCACAAGGCAGGGGGCACGCCCCCCACCCTGGTGGATGGCAGGTGGGGCCCCTCTAGTACTTTCTTCGCCTAATATTTTTTATATTTTCCAAAATGGTTCTCCATGAAGTTTAGGACTTTGGAGTTGTGAAGAATAGGTCTCTAATATTTGCTCCTTATCCAGTCTAGAATTCCAGCTGCTAGCATTCTCCCTCTTCATGTAAACCTTGTAAAATAAGAGAGAAAAGGCATAAGTATTGTGCCATAATGTGTAATAACAGCCCATAATGCAATAAATAATGATATAAAAGCATGATGCAAAATGGACGTATCAACTCCCCCAAGCTTAGGCCTCACTTGTCCTCAAGCGAAAGCCGAACACGAAAAATATGTCGACATGTTTAGAAATAGAGGTGTCGATAAAAATAAAATACGGACATGAGGGCATTATGATCATCTTTAGAACAGCAACATATATTGGCATATAGATTCTTATGCCAAAGTAGCAATTCATTCACAAGGTAAAGTATGAATCAGAAACTTCATTGTAAACTAACAAACTTTGATCTCAGTCACTGAAGCAATTGCAATTTACCATAACATCGGAAAGAGTCAATATAAGAGCTTTTAAGCAAGTGCACATACTCAACTATCATTTAATCTTTCACAATTGCTAACACTCACGCAATACTTATGAGTTCAAAGCTTCAATCAGACACAGAGAAAGATAGGGGATTATAGTTTTGCCTCCCAACATTTTACCTCAAGGGTAATGTCAACAATAATGGTGCATGGTCCTCTACATCCATGTGGATATATATATATCTAGATCTAGCTCCAACATATTGTGCTTGCCAAAGGATATAAGTAAAAAGGAGAAGTGGAGATCACCTTGACTCTTGAATAATGGTAAAAGATAAAGGTAAAAGATAGGCCCTTCGCAGAGGGAAGCAAAGGTTGTCATACGCTTTTATGGTTGGATGCACAAAATCTTAATGCAAAAGAACGTCACTTTATATTGCCGCTTGTATAAAGAACTTTACTATGTAGTCCGTCGCTTTTATTTCTTCCATATCACAAGTTCGTATAAAGCTTATTTTCTTCACACTAATCGATCATACATATTTAGACAGCAATTTTTATTGCTTGCACCGATGACAACTTACTTGAAGGATCTTACTCAATCCATAGGTAGGTATGGTGGACTCTCATGGAAAAACTAGATTCAGGGATGTTTAGATGCACAAGTAGTATCTCTACTTAGTACAAAGTATTTGGATAGCATGAGAGGGAAAGGCAAGCTCAACATGTTGGAGGATCCATGACAATATAACTTCTATTCGGATGTAAGAAGACATAACCCATTATGTTGTCTTCCTTGTCCAACCTCAACTTTTTAGCATGTCATATTTTAATAAGTGCTCACAATCACAAAAGATGTCCAAGATAGTATATTTATATGTGAAACCTCTCTGTATTTATTACTTCCTATTAATTGCAACAATGACCAAAACTATGTTTGTCAACTCTCAACAACTTTTATTCATCATACTCTTTATATGTGAAGACATTACTTTCCATAAGATCAACATATGATCTTTTTATTTCGTTTTATTTTTTCTTATTTATTCCCTCAAGATCATAGCAAGAAAGTAAAGCCCTCAACTCAAAACTACTCTTTATTATATAACTCACAGACTTGATTACATAGATAGATCTCGAAGCAAAACTCAAAACTAGATCATACTAAAAACTTTATTCTACTAGATCAAGATATAACCAAAAGGATCGAACTAAGAAAAACTATAAAGATAAAGGTGTGTTGGTGATACGATATCGGGGCACCTCCCCCAAGCTTGGCAGTTGCCAAGGGGAATGCCCATACCAGTGTATTTATGTCTCTTTCTTCGGAGGTGGTGTTGTGATATTCTTGGGGATGATGCCCCTTAGGATATGATTCTCCTCCTCATCATCTATTATTTTCAAGTCAGCCTCCATATGTTCCTCTGTTGATGGCCCAAAGTGGTCATCTTGGCTGTTTGCTCTTGGCCGCGGTGTTGGATGAGAGACACGACTCTCTCCGATCGACTCTTGCGAAGACATCTTGCTTTAAATCTATTACAGAAATAGCTCAAAACGAAAAACAAGGTGTTTTGTCATGGTATGGTGGTGAAAACCTTCAAGCGATTATATAATGATTTTTTACCGACCAAAAGAAGTATTGTGCAAGAAAACGGAGTCTGGAGGGCACACGAGGAAGCCACAAGGCAGGGGGCACGCCTAGGGCGTAGGGCGCGCCCTCCACCCTTGTGGTTGCCTTGTGCACTCTTCGGACTGTTTTTAATTTTCCTATTTTTCTAAATATTCCAAAACAGAGAAAAATTGCTATTGGAAATATTTTGGAGTCCATTTACTTACCATACCACATACCTATTCCTTTTCGGAGTCTGAAACGTCCTGGAAAGTATCCCTTATGTAATCCTCCAGTGTCATGGTATTAATTATATTTGTCTCAACATTTAAGGGGGTACATGAGATATAATGTTTAATTCTTTGACCGTTTACCACCTTCGGATTTGTGCCTTCAACGTTGTTGATTTTGATGGCACCGGAGCGACAAACCTCCTCGATATTGTAAGGACCTTCCCATTTAGAGAGAAGCTTTCCCGCGAAAAATCTTAAATGGGAGTTGTATAGAAAAACATGATCACCTACATTAAACGCACGCTTTTGTATCCTTTTGTCATGCCATCTTTTAAATTTTTCTTTGAACAACTTGGCATTCTCATAGGCTTGGTTTCTTCATTCATCAAGTGAGCTAATACCAAATAACATCTTTTCATCGGCAAGTTTGAAATCATAGTTGAGCTCTTTGATTGCCCAATAAGCTTTATGTTCTAATTCAAGAGGTAAGTGACATGCTTTTCCATAAACCATCTTATCCGGAGACTTACCCATGGGGTTTTTATAAGCAGTTCTATAAGCCCATAATGCATCATCAAGTTTCTTAGGCCAATTCTTTCTAGATCTATTAACAGTCTTTTGCAAAATCAATTTAATCTCTCTATTGCTCAATTCTACTTGACCACTAGACTGAGGATGATATGGAGATGCAATTCTATGGTTGACATCATATTTAGCAAGAATTTTATGGAAAGAACCATGAATAAAATGTGAACCACCATCAGTCATTAAATATCTAGGGACTCCAAACCTCGGAAAAATAACTTCTTTAAGCATCTTAATAGAGGTGTTATGATCAGCACTACTAGTTGGAATAACCTCTACCCACTTAGTAACGTAATCAACAAAACTAAAATGTGTGTATACCCATTAGAGGAAGGAAAAGGTCCCATATAATCAAAGCCCCAAACATAAAATGGTTCAATAACAAGTGAATAGTTCATAGGCATTTCCTGACGTCTACTAATATTACCAATTCTCTGGCATCCATCACAAGACAAGACAAAATTACGAGCATCCTTGAAGAGATTAGGCCAATAAAAACCATATTGCAATACCTTGTGTGCAGTTCTATCTCCAGCATGGTGTCCTTTGTAGGCCTCGGAGTAACACTTGCGTAGGATATGTTCCTGTTCATGCTCAGGTACGCAACGTCTAATAACACCGTCTACTCCTTCTTTATAAAGGTGTGGGTCATCCCAAAAGTAGTGTCTTAAATCATAGAAAAACTTATTCTTTTGCTGGTATGTGAAGCTAGGTGGTATAAATTTAGCAACTATGTAATTAGCGTAATCAGCATACCGTGGAGCATTGCGAGAAGCATTTATGATAGGTAATTGTTCATCAGGAAAGCTATCATCAATAGGCAGTGGGTCATCAAGAACATTTTCTAACCTAGACAAGTTGCCTGCAACGGGGTTCTCATGTCCCTTTCTATCAATAATATGCAAATCAAATTCTTATAGCAAGAGGAGCCATCTAATAAGTCTAGGTTTAGCATCTTTCTTTTCCATAAGATATTTAATAGCAGCATGATCAGTGTGAACAGTGTGAACAGTTACTTTGGAATCAACAATATAAGATCTGAACTTATCACAAGCAAAAACAACTGCTGAGAATTCTTTTTTTGTAGTAGCATATTTTCTCTGGGCACTGTCTAGAGTTTTACTAGCATAATGAATAACATTCAATTTCTAATCAGCTATTTGTCCTAGAACAACACTAACAGCATAAGCACTCGCATCACACATAATTTCAAATGGTAAATTCCAATCAGGTGGTTGAACAATAGGTGCAGAAATCAAGGCTTTCTTAAGTATTTCAAATGCTTCTACACAATCATCATCAAAAACAAAAGGAACATCTTTTTGCAAGAGATTAGTGAGAGGCCTGGAAATTTTAGAGAAGTCTTTAATAAACCTCCTATAGAAACCAGCATGACCAAGAAAACTTCGTATACCTTTGGTATCTTTAGGACACAACATCTTTTCAATAGCGTCTACATTAGCTTTATCAACTTCAATACCTCTATCAGAAATATTATGCCCCAAGACAATACCTTCATTAACCATAAAGTGACACTTCTCCCACTTCAAGACAAGATTAGTTTCTTCATATCTCTGCAAAACTCGATCAAGGTTGCTTAAGCAATCATCAAAAGAAGTTCCGTAAACTGAGAAATCGTCCATGAAAACCTCAACAATCTTTTCACAAAAGTCAGAGAATATAGCAGTCATACATCTTTGAAAGGTAGCAGGTGCATTGCATAAACTAAAAGGCATACGTCTATAAGCAAAAGTACCGAAAGGGCAAGTAAAAGTGGTCTTTTCTTGATCCTCTTTTGACACGAGTATTTGAGAAAAAAACAGAATAACCATCTGGAAAGCAAAAATGTGTATGTTTGGATAATCCTTCTAGCATTTGATCAATAAAAGGTAGAGGGTAATGATCTTTTCTAGTAGCTTTGTTGAGTTTGCGGAAATCAATTACCATTCTGTAACCTGTAACAATTCTTTCTGGAATCAATTCATTCTTTTCATTAGGGACAACGGTAATACCTCCCTTCTTAGGGACAGAATGAACAAGACTTACGCATCTACTATCAGCAATAGGATAAATTATACCTGCCTCCAGAAGATTTAGTATTTCATATTTTACCACTTCTTTCATCTTAGTACTTAACCGTCGTTGGTGATCAACAACTGGTTTATCATCGGGTTCCATATTAATTTCGTGCTAACATAGAGTGGGACTAATGCCCTTAAGGTCATCAATAGTATATCCAATAGCGGCACGGTGCTTCTTCGGTTTTCAATAATCTCTTTTCTTTATGCTCTGAAAGGTTAGCACTAATAATAACAGGATATATCTTCTTTTCAAAAAGATAAGCATATTTCAAAGTATCAGGTAATTGTGTAAGCTCAAACACGGGATCACCCTTGGGTGGAGGAGGATCTCCAAGGATTTCAACATGCAAATTGTGTTTCAAAACAGGCCCTTGATTAAAGAATGTGTCATCTAATTCTTTTCTTTCATTCGTAAACATATCATTTTCATGGTCTAGCAAATATTGTTCTAAAGGATCAGTTGGAGGCACAACAATAGAAGCAAGACCAATAATTTCATCTTTACTAGGCAAGTCTTTGTCATGGGGTTGTATACAAAATGTAGAGAAATTAAAATCATAAGACTCATCCCCAAAACTGAGAGTAACAATTTCTTTCTCGCAGTCTATCTTAGCATTAACAGTATTCAAGAAAGGTCTACCAAATAAAATGGGGCAAAAATCATCTTGTGGGGAACCAAGAACAAGAAAATCATTAGGATATTTTATTTTCCCACACAAGACTTCAACATCTCTAACAATACCCATTGGTGATATAGTACCTCTATTAGCAAGCTTAATAGTAACATCAATATCTTCTATCTCAATAGGTGCAATATCATTCATAATTTCTTTATACAATGGATAAGGAATTGCACTCACACTAGCACCAACATCACATAAGCCATGATAACAATGATCTCCTATTTTAACGGAAACAACAGGCATGCCAATGACTAGTCTATGTTTATCTGTAATATCGGGTTTAGAAATTCTAGCAGCTTCACCAATGAAGTAAATAACATGCCCATCAATATTATCGACCAAGAGATCCTTAACCATAGCAATATTATGTTCTACTCTAAGTTGTTCAGGGGGTGTAGGTGTTCTAGTATAACTCTTATGAACCACAGTTGAAGCTTTAGCATGATCTTTTATTCTAACAGGAAAAGGTGGTTTCTCAATGTAAGCAGTGGGAACAATAGGATCAACATTATAAGTAATAGTTTCTTCTTCAACTTTAATAGGTTCTACTACTTTAACTTCAATGGGAGGATCATATTTAAACCACTTCTTTTTCGGGAGATCAACATGAGCAGCAAATGATTCACAAAAAGAAGCTACTATCTCATAGCCAAGTTCATCTTTAGTGCTAAATTCATGAAAAACACTACTATCCATAAAAGATTTAACACAATCAAACTTCAGGTTTATACCTAACTCATTTCCTTCGTCGATTTCCCAATCTTCAGAGTTGCATTTAATTATTTCCAATAAATCCCATTTGAATTCAATAGTCTTCTTCATAAAAGAACCAGTACAAGAAGTGTCGAGCATGGATCGATCATTATGAGAAAGCTAAGCATAAAAATTATGAATAATAATTTCTCTCGAGAGCTCATGATTGGGGCATGAATATAACATTGAATTAAGCCTGCCCGAAGCTTGAGCGATACTTTCTCATTCATGAGGCCAAAAATTATATATATAATTCCAATCACGATGAACCATATGCATAGGATAAAACTTCTGATGAAACTCCAATTTCAATCGGTTGTAGTTCCATGATTAAATATGATCACATAGCCTATACTATGTCAATGCCTTTCCCTTTCAAAGATAAAGGGAAGACCTTATTTTTCACATCATCCTTGGGAAAACCTGCAAGCTTAAATAATCCACAAAGTTCATCTACATAGATTAGGTGCATATCTGGATGTAATGTTCCATCTCGTGCATAAGGATTAGCTAGTCGTTCCTCTATCATACCCGAAGGAATTTCGTACTAAATATTTTCAGGAGGTTCATTAGGTTGAGGAGCAACTCTTTGCTCTTCTGGTCGGGGTGAAGATACCCCAAACAAACCCCTCAAAGGATTATTTTCCATAGTAACAAGTGACCGTAAATTTCAGCACACTATATAAATGTTTCCTTACCAAATTCCACTTACCAAAGGCACTTCACTCCTCGGAAATGGCCCCAAAAAAGAGTCTTGATGACCCACAAGTATAGGGGATCTATCGTAGTCCTTTTAATAAGTAAATGTGTCGAACCCAACGAGGAACAGAAGGAAATGACAAGCGGTTTTGAGCAAGGTATTCTCTACAAGCACTGAAATTATAGGTAACACATAGTTGTGTGATAAGATAATTCATAACGGGTAACAAGTAACAAAAGTAACTAAGTTGCAGCAAGGTGGCCCAATCCTTTTTGTAGCAAAGGACAAGCCTAGACGAACTCTTATATAAAGCAAAGCACTCTCGTGGACACATGGGAATTGTTGTCAAGTTAGTTTTTATCATGCTCATATGATTCGCGTTCGTTACTTTCATAATTTGATATGTGGGTGGACTGGTGCTTGGGTGCTGCCCTTACTTGGACAAGCCTCCACTTATGATTAACCCCTCTCACAAGCATCCGCAACTACAAAAAAAAGAATTAAGATAAATCTAACCATAGCATGAAACATATGGATCCAAATCAGCCCCTTACGAAGCAACGCATAAACTAGGGTTTAAGCTTATGTTAGTCTAGCAACCCATCATCTACTTATTACTTCCCAATGCCTCCCCCTAGGACCAAATCATGGTGAAGTGTCATGTAGTCGACGTTCACATAACACCACTAGAGGAAAGACAACATACATCTCATCAAAATATCGAACAAATACCATATTCACATGATTACTTATAACAAGACTTCTCACATGTCCTGGGGAACAAACGTATCTACTCACAAAGAATATTCATGTTCATAATGAGAGGGGTATTGAATAGCATTAAGGATCTGAACATGTAATCTTCCACCGAATAAACCAACTAGCATCAACTACAAGGAGTAATCAACACTACTAGCAACCCACTGGTACCAATCTGAGGTTTTGAGACAAAGATTGGATACAAGAGATGAACTAGGGTTTGAGAGGAGATGGTGCTGGTGAAGATGTTGATGGAGATTGACCCCCTCTCGATGAGAGGATCGTTGGTGATGACGATGGCTTCGATTCCCCCCCCCAAGAGGGAAGTTTCCCCATTAGAACAACTCCGCCAGAGCCCTAGGTTGGTTTGTCCCAGGTTCCATCTCGAGACGGCGGTGCTTCATCCCGAAAACCTCCTTATGATTTTTTCCAGGTCAAAACACATCATATAGCAAAAGATGGCCATCGGGGGCCTGCCAAGTGGCCCACAAGGCAGGGGCGCGTCCAAGGGGGTAGTGTGCGCCCCCACCCTTGTGGATGGCAGGTGGCCCCCCTCTGGTACTTTCTTCGCCCAATATTTTTTATATTTTCCAAAATGTCTCCTAGTGAAGTTTCAAGACTTTTGGAGTTGTGCATAATAGGTCTCTAATATTTGCTCCTTATCCAGTCCAAAATTCCAGCTGCCGACATTCTCCCTCTTCATGTAAACCTTGTAAAATAAGAGAAAAAAGGCGTAAGTATTGTGCCATAATGTGTAATAATATCCCATGATGCAATAAATAATGATATAAAAGCATGATGCAAAATGGACGTATCACTCAGTATGATGTTACCCATAGAATTGCATCACCTTATCATCCTCAATCTAGTGGTCAGGTTGAACTTAGCAATAGAGAAATAAAATAAATATTACAAAAGACTGTCAATAGGTCTCGAAAGAATTGGTCTAAGAAATTGGATGATGCACTTTGGGCCTACAGAACAGCATATAAAAATCCTATGGGTATGTCTCCCTATAAAATGGTTTAGGGAAAAGCTTCTCATCTGCCTCTTGAGTTAGAACATAAAGCATATTGAGAAATTAAAGAACTCAATTATGATTTCAAACTTGCCGGTGAAAAGAGGTTATTTTATATTAGTTAATTAGACGAACGGAAAACCGAGGCTTATAAAAATGCAAAATTATTCAAAGAAAAAGTTAAAAGATGGCATGATAAAAGAATCCAAAAGCGGGAATTCAAAGTGGGTGAATATGTTCTTTTGTACAACTCTCCTCTTAGATTCTTTGCAGGAAAACTTCTCTCCAAATGGGAAGGACAATATATTATCGAAGAGGTTTATCATTATGGAGCTATCAAAATAAATAATGTTAAAGGTACTAACCCGAAGGTGGTCAATGGGCAAAGAATTAAACACTACATCTCAGGTACACCTATTAATGTTGAAAGCAATATTATCCAAACCATGACACCGGAGGAACATATAAAAGAAACCTTCCGAAACACTCCAGAATCATGAAAAAAGAGGAGGTACGTGATACGGTAAGTAAACGGACTCCGAAAAATACGCAAATACATTTTTTGTTAGTTTTGGAATATTACAAAAAATAGGAAAATAAGAAATAATGAGGAAGGTAATCGAGGAGGGCACAAGACACCGGGGCGCGCCTGCCTTGCGTGGCGCGCCCTGGTGGGTTGTGCCCACCTCGGGCACCTTCCCAACACCGTTTTCCCTTCGTTTTGCTTGTTTCCCAAGATAAAAACAATCTTTATATACCCCCTAAATGTATTGACCTCCTTATCATAGAGAAATCTTATGTTCTTCTTTCTTGTCGTTTTTCCTAGCAGATCTAGATCATCATGGCCGCTCTGGGCTCCTCCAAGGACAAGTTCTTCGAGAGGGTAATCAAACCCTATTTGCCGGAGGTGATGAATCACCCTCAAACCATTGGGATGCGTGAGGGGGTGCTCCACATACAGGATGTTCAAGGCCCCAAGGGGAAGGGAACCATGGAGGCCAGGCTCAAGCCATGGAGCAAGAGGTCTTCAAGTGCCAGGGTATGGTGGAGCAAGGACTAGATGTCAATCACCGCATGACTATGGATTTCACCCGTGATCACAAGGTGGATGTAAGGTCCATGAAGGATGTCGTCTTCGCCCTTGATACATCTCCACCATATCTACTTTTCCAAACCCTTTTGCCCTTGTTTTGGACTCTAACTTGCATGATTTGAATGGAACTAACCCGGACTGACGCTGTTTTCAACATAATTGCCATGGTGTTGCTTTTGTGCAGAAATAAAAAGTTCTCGGAATCGCCTGAAAATCAACGGAGAATTATTTTGGAATATATAAAAAATATCTGCAAGAAGATACTCACCAGGGGGCCCACACCCTATCCACGAGGCGGGGGCGCGCCCCCCTGCCCAAAGCGCGCCCCCTGCCTCGTGGGCCCCCTGGTGCTCCACCAACGTACCCCCAGATCCTATATCTTCACTTTAGGGGAGAAAAAAATTAGAGAGAAAGAATTATCGCGTTTCACGAGACGGTGCCGCCGCCAAGCCCTAATCTCTCTCGAGAGGGCAGATCTGGAGTCCGTTCGGGGCTCCGGAGAGTGGAGATCGTCGCCATCGTCATCATCAACCTTCCTCCATCACCAATTCCATGATGCTCACCGTCGTGCGTGAGTAATTCCATCGTAGGCTTGCTGGACGGTGATGGGTTGGATGGGATCTATCATGTAATCGAGTTAGTTTGGTTAGGGTTTGATCCCTAGTAGCTACTATGTTCTGAGATTGATGTTGCTATGACTTTGCTATGCTTAATGCTTGTCACTAGGGCCCGAGTGCCATGATTTCAGATCTGAACCTATTATGTTTCCATGAATATATGTGTGTTCTTGATCCTATCTTGCAAGTCTATAGTCACCTACTATGTGTTATGATCCGGCAACCCCGAAGTGACAATAATCGGGACCACTCCCGGTGATGACCATAGTTTCAGGAGTTCATGTATTCACTATGTGTTAATGCTTTGGTCCGGTACTCTATTAAAAGGAGGCCTTAATATCCCTTAGTTTCCAATAGGACCCCGCTGCCACGGGGGGTAGGACAAAAGATGTCATGCAAGTTCTTTTCCATAAGCACGTATGACTATATTCGGAATACATGCCTACATTGCATTGATGAACTGGAGTTAGTTCTGTGTCACCCTAGGTTATAACTTCTACATGATGAATTGCCTCTGACATAATTTCCCATCACCGATCCAATGCCTATGAGCTTTTCCTATATTGCTTGTTGCTTATTTACTTTTTCGTTGCTACTATTACAAAAACTACAAAAACACTATTGTTACTTTTATTGCCGCTACCGCCACTATCATATTACTTTGCTACTAAACTATCTTACTGCATATACTAAGTTTCCAGGTGTGGTTGAATGGACAACTCAGTTGCTAATACTTAAGAGTATTCTCTGGCTCCCCTTGTGTCGAATCAACAAATTTGGGTTGAATACTTTACCCTCAAAAACTGTTGCGATCCCCTACACTTGTGGGTTATCAAGACTATTTTCTGGCACTGTTGCCAGGGAGCATAGCTCTATTCTTTAAGTCACTTGGGATTTATATTTGTTGATCACTATGAAGAATTTGAAGGACTCAAAAACCAAGATCTTACCCTCAACTACGAGGGGAGGTAAGGAACTGACATCTAGCTCTGCACTTGATTCTCCTTCTGTTATGAGTAAACATGCGACACCTACTCATGCTATTGAATCTGATATGTCGTATGTTCTTGATGATGCCACTTCTGCTATGTATGATGAAACTACTTCTATGCATGATACTGTGCCACTAGGTGAATTTCCAGATGAACAAATTGCTAAGGTTAGGGAGAATGCTAATGTTAAAACTGATGATATTTATGAAAGTGATGATGAGGCTACTCCCAATAGATATGAATTGCCTATTGTTCCTGAGGGTTATGTTATGGATGAAGAAACTTCTAGAGACTTTCTTGCTTGCAATGATAGTTATGATCTTAAGAAGTTGTTAGCTAAGCTGAAAGATAAGTCTTTGAATGCTAGAATGAAACATGACCCTGCTTTTGCTACTTCACCTATCTGTGTTACTGATAAGGATTATGAATTCTTTGTTGATCCTGAGTTAATTACTTTGGTTGAATCTGATCCTTTCCATGGCTATGAGTCTGAAACTGTTGTGGCACATCTTACTAAGTTGAATGATATAGCCACCCTGTCTACCAATGATGAAAAGATTCATTACTACTATATCCTTAAGCTATTTCCGTTCTCGTTAAAGGGTGATGCTAAGACTTGGTTTATTTCTCTTGATCCTGGTTGTGCGCGTAGTCCCCAGGATATGATGTATTACTTCTCTGCTAAATATTTTCCCGCTCATAAGAAGCAAGCTGCCTTACGGGAAATATATAACTTTCCTCAAACTGAAGAAGAGAGTCTCCCACAAGCTTGGGGGAGGCTTCTCCAGTTACTTAATGCTTTGCCTGATCATCCTCTTGAGATGCATGATATACTTGATGTCTTTTATAATGGACTAACCGATGCTTCCAGAGACCACCTGGATAGTTGTGTTGGTTCTGTTTTCAAGGAAAGAACAATTGAACAAGCTGAACTACTATTGAATAATATGATGGCCAATGAAAATAATTGGACACTTCCTAAACCAGGCCCTAAGCCAACTCCGAAGAAAAGAGGTGTTCTATTTCTCAGTCCTGAAGATATGCAAGAGGCAAAGAAATCTATGAAAGAAAAAGTGATTAAAGCTGAAGATGTTAAGAATTTACCACCCATTGAAGAAATACATGGTCTTGATAACCCGACACAGGTAGTAAAAGGTAAATTCTCTTTATAGATTTGATGAAGGTGATATTCCTCGCTATAAGTCTGCTAGCCAATGCTTAGATGAGTTTGACAATTTTATTGTGAAACACTTGAGTGGCAATGCTTATGTTGGTAGACAATTACAACACAATGCTTATATGATTGAACGCTTGAGTGATTATCTGTCTAGAGCTAAAGGTGAACTGAAACTCATTAGTAAACATGCTTCCATAGTCACCACTCAAGTAGAACAAGTACTTAAGGCTCAGAATGATTTGCTCAATGAATTAAATAGTAAGAATAATGACTATGATGTTAGAGTTGCAACTAGAGGTGGTAAAATGACTCAGGAACCTCTGTATCCTGAAGGCCACCCTAAGAGAATTGAGCAAGATTCTCAGAGAGCTAATTTAGACGAACCTAGTTTTTCTAAAAAGAAGAAAAAGAAAAATGATAGAACTTTGCATGCTTCTAGTGAACCTGTAGCTGACACACCTGAGAATCCTAATGATATATATGTTTCTGATGCTGAGACATAGTCTGGTAGTGAACATGAACCTAGTGATAATATTAATGATGATGTTCATGTTGATGCTCAACCTAGCAATGATAATGATGTAGAGATTGAACCTGCTGTTGATCTTGATAACCCGCAATCAAAGAATCAACGTTATGATAAGAGAGACTTTGTTGCTAGGAAGCACGGTAGGGAAAGAGAACCGTGGGTTCAGAAACCCATGCCTTTTCCTCCGAAACCATCCAAGAAAAAGGATGATGAGGATTTTGAGCGCTTCGCTGAAATGATTAGACCTATCTTTTTGCGTATGCGTTTGACTGATGTGCTTAAAACGAATCCTTATGCTAAGTATAAGAAAGATATTATTGCCAACAAAAGAAAGATACCTGAAGTAGAAATTTCCACCATGCTTGCCAATTACACTTTTAAGGGTGGAATGCCTAAGAAATTAGGAGATCGAGGAGTACCTACTATAACTTGTTCCATTAAGAAAAACTATGTTAAAACTGCTTTGTGTGATCTTGGAGCCGGTGTTAGTGTTATGCCTCTCTCTTTATATCGTAGACTTGACTTGAGTAAGTTGACACCTACTGAAATATCTTTGCAAATGGCTGATAAATCAACTGCTATACCTGTCGGTATTTGTGAGGATGTGCCTGTTGTAGTTGCAAATGTTACTATTCTAATGGACTTTATTATACTTGATATTCCCGAGGACAATAGTATGTCTATTGTTCTTGAAAGACCCTTTTTGAATACTCCAGGGGCTGTTATTGATTGCAACAAAGGCAATGTCACTTTTCATGTCAATGGTAATGAGCATACGGTACACTTCCGAGGAAACAACCTCAGGTCTACAGTATCAATTATATTGGAAAAACTTCAACTATCACTATTGGAGGTTTTGAGTTTCCTATTCCTACTACCAAGAAGGCATATGGCATCCTTATTGTTGGGGACATACATATCCCCATTGAGGTAACCTATTGTTATTCGAAAATCCTCCGGTTTCATGTTACTCGGAAAGAGTTTATTAACAAGACATGATCAACCTTGTTAATGGATTCCTTTTGATGAGCATGGGATAGGTGAATCTAGATAGCACAACCTTCTGTACCCTCCTTTTACTTTCTGTGAATTAGGATAAATAAAAGAAAAGTAGCATCTTCTGTCTGTTTCCAGACTTATCCATGCAATAAAAAAATACCCCGAAAATAAAAGTTCTCCAAATGCCATGAAAATGAAATATGATTTTTTTTTTTCTAGAATATTTGAGGAAATATGGCACTGAACACACAGCGAGGGGAGCCAGCAGCTGGCCACGAGGGTCCAGGGTGCACCCCCTACCCAGGGCGCGCCCCTGCCTCATGGGCCCCACATGGCCCTCCTCCACTTATTCCTGCACCCATGCTCTTCTTCTTCCTCCCAAAAAAATCACCAACCAGCTCAAACCCGAGTTCTAGCTTATCTTGCTGCCATTCTCGATGTCCTTGCTCAAAGCACCATTCACCAAACTTTTTGGGAGATTGTTCCTTGGTATGTGACTCCTCCATTGGTCCAATTAGTTTTTGTTCTAGTGCTTTATTTATTGCAAATTTATGCTGATGTGGTGACCTTTTTCTTGAGCTTGCATGTCAAATTTTCTTGGGCCCAAGTAGTTCTAATGCATGATATAGTCTCTAGGCACTTATAGGAGTTGTTGCTATCAATCTTGTTGAGTTTGGTTAACTTTTATTGTGAGTTACTAAAAAATTCAGAAAAATTCAGAAAAATGTCTAGGAGAAACTTCCAAGGTGGTTCTTCCAGAAAGCAAGAACCGAGGCTCGCGTTCCGAGAGCCGGATAATGAACTACCGAGGGATGCTGACGTACGGCCTTGTGAATGGCCGTCAGATGACTTTATGGATCAGGCCGGCATCAAGGATGAATTTTATGTATGCGTGCGTCACGCTTACCTCGAGGGCTTCATACAAGATAAGTGCACTCAATACCGTGGCTTAACCGATAGCTTTGTGAGGAGGTTTAAATTTTCATCTTCACGTAATTCTCACACTGTCCTGTTTGACCTTTATGATAAATCCTATACCATGGACTTAGAGGATTTTAATGATGCTTGTAAACTCCCACAGTGGGGTAGTATGGGTGATCCTCGCAAATCTGAATTTAGGGAATTCCTTGCTAGTATTACAGTGGGGGAGTCCAGGGAAATCACACAGGCTACCATGGGGAGCATACATTTTCCTGCTATTCATTACTTTGCTCTCTTTATCGGTAGATGCATAAACGGTAAGGATGAGGCTTGCCACATGTGCGTCCTCGATCTTAGTGTTCTCAGGAGTGCCGTACTAGGTGATAGACAATATAACTTGGGAGCCATTGTTGCACGTAGGCTACACCATAATGGGTTGCATGGAGATTTATTTGGTTGGATTTATGCCACTCGCATAGCCCGCCGTCTTGGTGTACCTGTGCACGAGAATAATGAACCTTTACCTCCTGCTTATTTAGATTGCCATGCTATGACTAGTCACCGGTTTATAGAGTGGGATGATCAAACCCTCAAATATTGACTAATCTTTAACAGGCAGCACGCCATCCTTATTGTTCTTCCTGCCCCCACTTTGTTTAACTTTCAGGCAAAAGGGAGATACACTATAACTATGGAGGAGGCAAAGGCTTATTATAACACGATGGAGGCAGCCCGCCTTCGAGCTGCAGCTCAGCATGCAGTGTCTGCTGCATCCCAGTACAACCCCAACTACGACTTTGGATATCTATCAGGCCAATACTGGCCATAGACCAACTTAGGCCAAAAGCCTAAGCTTGGGGGAGTATGTGTTTCTCACCGACTTACATTCATGTTCACACTCATTCTAGTTGTCGGTGCTCACACTCTTTCACTGTACCATCCATGCTTAGTTTCAATTTCTTTTTCTTAGTCTTTTTTCTCGTGTGCTAGAAAAAACTTAAGAAAACCAAAAAATATATTAGTTGTAGCTTCTAGCTAGTTTACTTTCTTTGCTTGTAGTAGCAGTTAAAAGATTTGTCGTTCTTCTTTTGCTTGTTGGGAGCTTTCCTGTGTAAATAGTTTCTTTTCTTTTCTTTGGGGTCAAGAGTAGAAGATCATGATTAAAATGCTTAGTGGCTCTCATATGCTTTGTTGTTGATTTAACTTTGAGCCATATTACCTTGTCTTCTCTCTTGTATTAAATGTGTGCAGATTCCAGCTTAGTCCAATGCACGTGCACTATTATTATTATCCACACCGTTTGGTCGTGTGAGTGAAAGGAAATAAGGATGATATATGATGAACTAATTGAGATGAGAAAAGCTGGTATGAACTCGACCTCTCTTGTTTTTGTAAATATGATGGCTCATCATTCCTGATTCAGCTTGTTATGAATGAAACATGCTTGCAATGACAATTAGAGATCATAGTTGCTTATGCCATGCTTAATTAGCTGAGAGTTTATAATGGTCTATCTTGCGTGCCAACATGATATTAAAATGGATGTGATGTGGTATGATGGGTGGTATCCTCCTTTGAACGATTTAAGTGGTCTGACTTGGCACATGTTCACGCATGCAGTTGAAACAAATCAACATAGCATCCACTATATTTATGTTCATGGTGATTTATATCCTACTCATGCTTACATTCATTGTTGATTAATTTTAATGCATGTTCATGACCTTTGTTGCTCTCTAGCTGGTCGCTTCCCAGTCTCTTTCTAGCCTTCACCTGTACTAAGCGGGAATACTGCTTGTGCATCCACTTCCATAAACCTCAAAGTTGTTCCATATGAGTCCAGCATACCTTCCTATATGCGGTATTTACCTGCCATTCCAAGTAAATTTGTATGTGCCAAACTCTAAACCTTCAAATGAAATTCTGTTTTGTATGCTCGAATAGCTCATCTATCAACTAGGGTTGTCTATATCTTCCATGCTAGGTGGGTTATTCTCACGATGAGTGGACTCCTCTCATCATTAATGAGGAAATGGCTGGTAACCAGGATGCCCAATCCCATGTCAAAATCATAATAATTTAACAAAACTCCCCTAGGGCTGTTGCTGGTTTGGACGGTACCCGTTGTTTCCGGCTACTTGTGGAGTGTGCTTGTTGGTGGTTGGGGGAGTATAAACTTTACCATTCTGTCTGGGAACCGCCTATAATGTGCGTAGCATGGGAGATATCGAGATTCTTGGTTGTTATGTTGACAATGAAACTATACCGCTCAAAATGTTATTCATCTCTATTTAAAAATCGAGCTCTAGCACCTCTACAAATCCCTGCTTCCCTCTGCGAAGGGCCTATCTTTTTATTTTTATGCAGAGTCATCATCCTCTTATAAAAGAGCACCAGTAGGAGAGCACTTCTGTCGTTGCATGTATTACTATTAATTTGCATTGAGTATGATCATGACTGGATCTCTTTTACCATGAATTACAATGTCTAGTCAGTCCTTGATCTTTAAAGGTGCTCTGCATTTATGTTTTGCGGTCTCAAAAAGGTCTAGCGAGATACCATCTTGTTATATCATATCATGATTGTTTTGAGAAAGTGTTGTCGTCCGAGGTTTATTATTATTGCTCGCTAGTTGATTATGCCATTGATGTGAGTAGTCTTGAGACCTGAAAGTTGTTGTGAATGTGGTTAGTTCATGATCTTGTTGAAAACCTGAATGCTAGCTTACATATTTACAACAACAACAAGAGCAAACAGAGTTTGTCAAAGTTTTCTTTATCACTTTCAGTTTATCAGCTGAATTGCTTGAGGACAAGCAAAGGTTTAAGCTTGGGGGAGTTGATACATCTCCAACGTATCTACTTTTCCAAACCCTTTTGTAATGCCCAGGATGGAGTTATACCTCCTACGTGTCGAGGCATGACTTAAAGGCATAAATCCATCCTAGAATGATCTCAAGTTTGGTAATCTTTGCACATCTCATGTAAAAGAGGGGATTGTAAACATAAATAGTTGGCTTACACTCGCCACGTCACAGAATTACAATTCAAGTCTCAATCATCATACATTAAGAACATCACAACCCTCTAAGGGCAAAATCCAAATGCAAGATACCAAACTTAAATAACATCCACAGGCGGATCGAATCCTAGTAGGAGTCTCCACTACTGATCGTCCGGGTATCACACATAGTACCGACTACGCTCCTCGTCGTACTCCCAATCCAGCTCGGTGCCATCACCTGGATAGCTCACAACTGGACCTGCATCTGGTGTGGTGAAGTAACTGTGAGCCACAGAGGACTCAGCAATCCCGTTCCCGGGTAACAAGACTATTTAAGCCTTTGGGAGAGGAAAGGCTGAAGAAAAGAATAAGTGTCTGCAGCAGCAACTAGCAACTAGCTTACGTGAGTGAGAGCGAGAAGAGAAGCCTCGAACGAGAAGTGATCACGAAGTGATCCTAGCTACAAGCTCAACAATCATAACCCCTCCGTGTTCAACTCCCGAATCCCTATTCGGAAATTGACAGTCACGGAACACACGCTGGTAGTGTATTAGAAACATTGTGTCAAGTTTTCTACAACCGGAATTAACAAGCTCCCATCTGCCACATAACCGCGGGCACGGCTTTCGAAAGTTCAAAACCCTGCAGGGGTGTTCCAACTTGACCCATTACAAGCCCACGATCCGCGGAGTCGCAACTCCAAAGTGGGAAGACCCGAGTATTCTCGGAATCCCGTGCTCAAGATATACCGAACTAAGGTAAGGCTAATCCAGCAAATCCTCCCGGCGTGCCGACACCCTGATAGTAGCCGCGCGTATCTCGTCTCAGGCCACGACCGGATGGGCGATCCCACAGGTTTTTACCAAACCTTGAGTTTCCTCGAGGTGGCCCCACGTAACCCCCAGTTTGGACCAACACTCATGTGGAGCACTGGCCCGGGTTGTTGAATTAAGAAAAAGGGTTTATAACTCCCTATGCAAGTTTAGTTTGTTATTAGGCAAATAGTACCAATGTTGGGACTTGCTGGAAAAGACTTAGCACTTAGCGGTTTATCGAGGGGGTCCCATACACCCCAACCGTGTTAGGAACGCATAATCAAGGAACATAACACCGGTTTATACGGATCCTAACGGCATGAGTGGAACAAATCACCAAGCAAAAGGCTTAGCCTTCCACCCTTGCCAATATATAGATGATTTCATTTTTAAGCATTTATATAGTGTGATAAAACCCAACCAAACTTCAACATGAAGCAAGCATCTTCGATCTTCACCTGCAACTAGCAACGCTATAAGAAGGGCTAAGCGAAGCGTACTTAGCCAAGCAACGGTTTGCATAGGTAGGTTGGTTAAACATGGCAATGGTTTACAAGTAGGAGGCTGACAAGAAGATCATGGGCATCGAGGCAAAACTATAGATCGAGACTACTAGCAATAAGCAAAGATAGTAATGATATCGGGGTTCGGTCATCTTGCCTGAAGAGAAGCCGTTATGATCGTAAGAAGGGTCCTCGTGCTCAACCTCGTTGGAAACCTCGTGCTCGTACTCGAACTCAGACTCTGCTTCCGGCTCTAAACAAAACAATCACACCAAGCACCAATCAACAAGATGCAATGCGCACTCGAAAAAAATGAATGCATGATGGATGCACTAAGGATGCACACGGAGCACGTAAAATAACACTCAAGCAAAACACCTCAAAACATGATAACAATCTGATATTATTAATCTACACAGAAAAACAATCAAGTTTCATATAAGATTCGCTGAAATCGGAGTTACGGGCTAAAAGTTATGCCCGAAACAAGAAATGAGCGAAAGCTGAAAATTACAGCAACATAGCAACTTCGGAGCACAAAATAATTAAGCTACAGCACTCAAATGTCATGGCAAAGAACATGAACACAAACTAGACATATACTACAGCAACTAAGTCCAAAGGTGCACCCCCAAAGGAGCCACGGATCAATAGCAATGATCTTGGACATATTGAACTTGACAATAAAATTCTGGCAGCAGAATTTTATTGAAACTTTGGAGCAAAAGATAAACATGCTACAGCCACTTAAATAGACATGTGAGGACATGAATGGAAAGCCAACAATATATACTACAAGGAACAATCAAGATCCACTCCAAAACTATCATGCTTTGTCCTAGAACATCACACGAACATGGCATCGGAACGTTACAGATTTCAGACTTAGTGAAAAACCACTAAGTCCTAAAACAGCAATTTCATCATGGCAAATAAAAGAGCAAGTTTAAGTCACCTCGAAACTAAACATGGCAAGAGGTAAGCACCTCATCAAAGTACACATGAAGGTGATCCCGAAACACACAAGCATGCATCATTGAGGTAAACACAACGATAGCAAGGAGCTCAACAAGATGGCATTTCATAACGAGTGAAACAACATCACAGCCACATGGCACTTTGCAACGATGATAAGCATGGCAAGAATAAATCTATCATGCAACCTAGTACATACAACATGTAGAGCATGGCAAGACGAACACGTGGACATGTCATTTGCATCATTCGGACAAACGAGCTAAAAGATATCACATGGCAAAGATGGCATAAAAAACATCACATAGCAGCAGTTTATATCACGATGCACTCTTTCAACAGCAAAACAAGCACCTAGATGAACTCTAACATGCATGACAACAACAGGTAAAACGCAGAGCATGATCCCACGAACGTCTGGACATGCTATATGCGCGAATCGGAGCAACACACAAAAAGATATGCATGTTTGAATATAGCATCAGACAAGAAAATTACTGGGAGTTAATGAAATTGGGGCAACCTCAGGCAGATCTTATCTGAAAAAAAAACGACGGGGAACTCGGGCCCGGTCTGGCGGAGGCAGAGAGCGGCCCGGGTAGGTGGAGGCAGATCCGGCCTGGAGAGGTGGCGGCCTGGCTCGCGGAGGAAGCCCAGCGGTGGGCGCTGTCCAGCCGGCCTGGATCGGAGGTGGCGCGGCCTGGCGACGGGAAGGCCCGGCTGGGCCTGGCGAACGGCCCAGGGGGGGGAAGGCCCGACAGCGCCCGCGGCCTGGAGCGGCGACCTGGCGTCGGAGGGGCGGCGGCCTTTGGCTCGGGGCGGTGAGGCGAGCGCCCGGCGGCGGCTAGCGACGCGTGGGAGGAAGTGGGCCTTCGGGCCCGGGGCGGCTAGCAACGCAGGAGACCCAGGCGGGGCGGCCCACGGCGAAGTGGTCCAAGGTGAGAAGGGACGAGGTGGCTGGGCCAGCCTGGAGGGCGCCTGCGGTCGGGTGGATCGGCGGCCTGGAGCGGGGAAGTGGTCCCTGGCGCGGCGAGGGAATCGGCCAGCGAGGCCGTTGACCGATCGAAGGAAGGCGCCGGCCTGGTCGATCGACGAGGAAACTGTGGCGGCTCGAGGGAAGATTCCCAGGCACGATTTTCGAGGAGGGAAGCTGCCAAGTGGCTGATGGAAATTTGTGGATCTAAGAATTGGAGGGGGAAGGAGGAGGAAGAAGATAGAGATGCCAAAAATTAGACTAGGGTCTAATATATAGCGGATTTTAGGGTTAGGGGAGATTTAGGGGTGCTAGGAGCCCTCCGATCGCGATCCGACGGATCCGATCGCGGGGGTAGTCTAGAAGGGCCTAGGAGAAGATAAAAGACCGCAGTAGGGGTGTTTCTGGGACACAAAGTGAAAGCACTTTGGACCCACACGAACAACGGATGGGAAAACCAACGGAGTCCAAACGCGACGAGATTTGAGAGGCGGGTTGCACACAACAAAACAACAACACACACAACAACCTCGCGACACACCGGCAACGTTACACGCCCAAACAACAAAGTAGGCCTACGGGACATCACGGACACGTGAGGGAGCTCCGGAACGCGAAACGGACAACGGGAAGAAACACGTAGAACCGGATGCAACCGACAACACAAATGCAATGCGATGCACATGTCTACATGATATGAATGAATGCCACACACGCACACAACACACGACGAAAACCCGAAAGACAAGAACCCGGAATGGAAATAGATGAAGCCGGAGATATATTATATACCAAAAGGGAAAGTATTACATCTGGGGCATTACAAACTCTCCTCTACTACAAAAAGATCTCGTCCCGAGATCTAGGACTGGAAAAAGGAAGGGTACTCGGAACGAAGATGATCTTCTCGTTCCCAGGTAGTTTCTCGGTCTGTGTGATGTGACCACTTGACTTTCAGAAATTTGATGGACTTGTTGCGGGTCTTGCGTTCGGTTTCTTCGAGAATGGCAACTGGGTGCTCTCGGTAGGACAGGTCTTGTTGAAGATCAATCTCCTCAAACGGAATCATGCGCTCAGGTTCCTTGAAGCATTTGCGAAGTTGAGACACATGGAAGACATCATGAACATTTGCGAAGTTGGGAGGGAGCTCAAGTTGATAGGCTAGGTCACCTCTTTTGCCAAGAATCTTGAAAGGCCCGACGTATCTAGGAGCAAGCTTTCCTTTGATACCAAATCTTTGGGTGCCTTTCATCGGAGAAACTCGGAGATAGACATGATCATCGATGTTGAAGGCCAAATCACAATGCTTGCCGTCATAGTAGCTCTTTTGACGCGATTGAGCGGCCTTGAGATTCTCACGTATGACTTTGCACATTTCTTCGGCTTCTGAGATCAAGTCATTGCCAAGAAGTTGGCGTTCACCTGTTTCAGACCAGTTGAGAGGGGTACGGCACTTTCTGCCATAGAGAATTTCAAACGGTGCTTTGCCTGCACTTGCTTGAAAGCTGTTGTTGTAAGAGAACTCGGCAAATGGAAGGCAGTCTTCCCATTTCATGCCGAAGGAGATGACACAGGCTCTGAGCATGTCTTCTAGAATCTGATTCACGCGCTCGACTTGGCCACTAGTCTGAGGGTGAAATGCAGTGCTGAACCTGATCTTAGTGCCCATGGCGGACTGAAAGGAGTCCCAGAACCTTGATGTGAACAAGCTTCCACGGTCTGAGGAGATAACTTGAGGAATGCCATGTAGGGACACAATTCTGGAAGTGTACAGCTCTGCAAGTTGAGCTGCATTGATTGATTCTTTGACTAGAAGAAAGTGAGCGACTTTGGTAAGCTTGTCAATCACCACAAAGATAGCATCATTTCCTCGCTTGGATTTAGGAAAGCCAGTGACGAAGTCCATTTCAATGTGGTCGAACTTCCACTCGGGAATAGGAAGAGGTTGGAGAAGACCGGCTGGACGTTGATGTTCTGCTTTCACTCTTCTGCAAACATCACATTCATTCACGAATTGGGCAATCTCCCTTTTCATGCGTGTCCACCAGTAAGACTGCTTGAGGTCTTGATACATCTTGGAACTGACAGGATGAATGGAAAGGAGAGAATCATGAGCTTCTTCCATTATGAGCTTCCTGAGATCACCTTTGGGAACAACGAGTCTGTCCTCGAAGAACAAGGTATCTCTCTCATCAACATGGAAGCACTTGTATTTCGGAATGCCCTTTGCAATCCCATGTTTCACTTTCTTCACCATGGTATCACTGAGTTGGGCCTCACGGACTTGATCTTCCAAGGTAGGAGCAATTTGGAGATTAGCAAGAAAACCCTGCGGAACAACTTGAAGGTTGAGCTTCCTGAAAGCTTCACAAAGCTCAGGCTGGTACGGCTTGATAAGAAGGCTGTTGCAATATGCCTTTCTGCTCAAAGCATCTGCAATCACATTTGCCTTGCCAGGAGTGTATTCAATGTTGGGATTATACTCTTGGATCATTTCAACCCAACGAGTCTGGCGGAGGTTCAGATGCGGCTGTGTGAAGATGTACTTCAAGCTCTTGTGATCAGTGAACATGTCGACCTTTCTGCCCAACAACAGATGTCTCCACGTAATCAGAGCATGTACCACAGCTGCTAGCTCGAGATCATGTGTGGGATAGTTCTTCTCACTTGGCTTTAGCTGACGAGAAGTGTATGCCACAATTCTCTTATCTTGCATAAGCACACCACCAAGACCTTGAAGAGAAGCATCACAGAATACTTCATAGGGCTTGGATTCATCCGGAGGAGTCAGAACTGGAGCAGAGACAAGCTTATCTTTGAGGGTTTTGAATGCCACTTCACACTCTGGAGACCAAAAGTATTTGACATTCTTCAGAAGCAAGTTGGAAAGAGGCTTGGCAATCTTGGAGAAGTTCTCAACAAACCTTCTGCAATAGCTGGCAAGACCCAGAAAACTGCGGAGCTGCTTGACGTTCTGAGGAGCTTCCCAGTTGACAATTGCTTCAACTTTCTCGGGATTAACCGCAATACCGTCAGCTGAGATGATGTGGCCCAGGTACAAAACCTTATCGAGCCAAAACTCGCACTTGGAGAACTTGGCATAGAATTTATGCTCTCGGAGTCGATCAAGAACCAGACGTAAGTGCTTTTCGTGATCTTCTTCATTCTTGGAAAACACCAAAATATCATCCAGATACACAAGCACAAACTCGCCAGTATAGGGGTTGAAGATGTAATGCATCATCCTCGAAAAGGTAGGAGGAGCATTGGCGAGACCGAAGGACATGACGGTATACTCGTATGAACCGTAGCTCGTTCTGAAGGCTGTCTTGGGAATGTCTTCCTCGCGAATGCGAATTTGATGATAGTCCATTCGGAGGTCAAGCTTAGAGAACACTTTAGCTCCTTTGAGCTGCTCAAAGAGTTCGTTGATGTTGGGGAGCGGATACTTGTTCTTAATCGTCTTCTTGTTCAATGGCCGGTAGTCAACACAAAGACGCTCCGTGCCATCTTTCTTCTTGACAAATAAGACACCACAGCCCCATGGAGACGTACTAGGTCTGATGAGACCCATACTCTCCTGCTTATCAAGTTGCTTCTTCAATTCCTTCAATTCATCCGGAGAGAGCTTGTACGGACGCCGGCATGCTGGCTCAGTACCTGGCTCGAGTTCAATAACGAATTCCACCTGACGGTGTGGGGGCATGCCTGGAAGTTCTTCAGGAAAGACGTCTTGATATTCGTTCACCACCGGAATTTGAGATATGGCATTAATTTCGCCCTTATCATTGAGAGAGAAAAGTCTGATAGTGTTATCCCTGGAGGCGAAGATAATCACATCTTCATCAGAATGAGTCAACTTGACTTCCTTTTGTGCACAATCAATATGAGCATCGTGCTGAGAAAGCCAATCCATTCCGAGGATGAGGTCGATGTCAGAATTACCAAGAACCACCGGAGAAGCCAAAAATCGATAATCACCCATGCGAATAGAAACATCCGGAGCAAATATCTTTGAATGCAATAGTTTTCCTGGAGAAACAACTGACAATTCCCTTGGCAAACTTCTGGTGACAATGTTGTGCTTGGATGCAAATGGATATGACATGAAAGAGCATGTAGCACCCGAATCAAATAACACTTTAGCTGGAAAAGAGTTAACTGGAAGGTTACCCAAAATGACATCAGAAGAATTCTCCGCTTGTGCTGCATTCATCAGATTGACCCTTGCAGACTTTGGATCATGCCTGACAATAGCTGAACTCACAGGTGGAGGAGGAGGAAGACGCTTCGGATTCGGACATCTGTTGGCATAGTGACCTTTCTGAGTGCATTTGTTGCAAGTCACTTCTGAGAGAGGACGGAAATGAGAACCACTTGACTTGGAGCCTTGAGACTGAAACTGCTTCTTCGACTGGTTGCTCGGGTTGGGTGGGTGGGAGAAACCACGTCCACCAGAGTTCTTGTAGTTGGAGTTGTTGGAGTTGTTGTATGGAGCTCGAATCACTGGAGGAGGAGGAAGCCAGAATTTCTGATGCTTCGAGACCATCTGAGATGATGAGGAAGAGTGAACGGCATCTCGAATTCTCTTCTTAGAAGCCTCCATCTTAAGCTGAGCTGCTTCTTGTTTCAAAGCCATGTTATAGAACTTGTCGAATTCATCGGGCTCGAACAAGGTGAGAGTAAGCTGAAGTTCATCTTTGAGACCTCCACGGAACTGGTAGATTTTACTCTTGGCATCAGGAATGTCTTGCTTAGCATAGCGAGCGAGGTTTTGGAACTTGACATTATACTGATAGACTGTCATGGAGCCCTGCTTCAGGTTGCGGAATTGCTCACGCATACCCTCGATGACACTTGTAGGAATGTGGTGAGAGCGAAAGTCCTTGCAGAAATTCTCCCAAGAGATCACTTGACCCGACCTGGAGTCTTTGTACTGCTGCCACCAGTCAGCTGCTTGATCTTTCAGTTGGAAGGCTGCAAACTTCACATAATCATCTTCTCTTACGTTACTGCACTCAAAATGCTTCTTTATATCGGTTAACCAATCTTCAGCATCAAGAGGGTCGACACAGTAACTGAAAGCTTTAGGATTGTTGGCCAAGAACTGGTTAAGAGTAGCATGGTGCTGCTGGTTGAAGAAGTTGCCTTGGTTCCCTGGAATACCTTGATTAGCTTGATTAGCTTGCATCTGCTGCATCATCTGCATCATCAGCTGGGTGTTCTGAGCTGTAGTCTGCATAATTGCTCTCCAAGCCTCAAGCGGAGGAGGAGGGGAAGGAGGACGATCTGGGACCTCTTCCACCTCTGGGTTAGCGTTGGGAACCTTTTTCGGAGACATCCTGTAAGAGATGACCACGAATCAGCAATTGATTGACAAAAGGAATAAGCTGAATCAATGGCATGAATTGCATCAAGTCTTCACAATAATCATTCGAACAATAAGAACGAATGAAATCATTCGAACAAGAGGAACGAATGAAATTCTCAGTTAAATGATAACATCAAACTTCACGAGAAGCCACATAGGGGACAAAAGGATAAAATAAGAAAACAACAAGGTACAGACGGAACAAACACAAGAGAGGAGTTTCGTTCTAACATCTTTGTGCTGAAAGCATATGAACGCATTACGAAAAGGTTTTGCAATCCCCGGATCGGCATAGCCAAGGATCCTTTAAGATGCAACTCCTGATCGGAACATCGGTCATATAACCCCTTCACTCAATGTAGAACCCCGAACTCGCTAACCTGCATTCGTTGGAAGAATGCCTACGATCTACTGGATAAACCCACCTATAGATTTCCGAAAGATTCCAGTTATGCAATCAGGTGTTGGGGATACACGGGAAGCACCGCGCAATCAACTCTAAACCTACATCCAGGTGTATCCATCCTTCAACACATAACCAGTATTTCTCGGAAACTGTGTACCTCGAACCTTCGAAAAGCATCCACTATAACAAGCTATGGCAATACTCCCGAACTACCTCCCCAGTACTGGGTGATGTCGGGGTTATCTTGCCACTGGCCGTATAGGGGAGATTTTCGATGTCGGCCGTCTTAAGTATTTAGTACTGCCGCGATATGCTTGTGACAACAATACCCCGAAGCTCAACTCCCCGGGAACAGGAGGCATCGAGAACAATATCCTTGTCACAAGAACATCGAAACAATCCTAGAATACTCGCGGGATTCCTAAAAAAAATTTGGTGCAATTTTTGAAGATAGGAGAGACAAGAGTAGTCGTCAGGAGTCCTCACCAGAGAGAAAGGGGATGAGAAGCAAAGAAATCCTACTCTCCGATATAATATAGGACTCAAAAGTTTTTAGTGTGTGCCTAGACTCGACCGTCAACGATTCGATCAAACAGTAGGGGCTCCTAGGTCGGAGAAGGCTCTGAATACCAACTTGTAATGCCCAGGATGGAGTTATACCTCCTACGTGTCGAGGCACGACTTAAAGGCATAAATCCATCCTAGAATGATCTCAAGTTTGGTAATCTTTGCACATCTCATGTAAAAGAGGGGATTGTAAACATAAATAGTTCGCTTACACTCGCCATGTCACAGAATTACAATTCAAGTCTCAATCATCATACATTAAGAACATCACAACCCTCTAAGGGCAAAATCCAAATGCAAGATACCAAACTTAAATAACATCCACAGGCGGATCGAATCCTAGTAGGAGTCTCCACTACTGATCGTCCGGGTATCGCACATAGTACCGACTACGCTCCTTGTCGTACTCCCAATCCAGCTCGGTGCCATCACCTGGATAGCTCACAACTGGACCTGCATCTGGTGTGGTGAAGTAACTGTGAGCCACAGAGGACTCAGCAATCCCGTTCCCGGGTAACAAGACTATTTAAGCCTTTGGGAGAGGAAAGGCTGAAGAAAAGAATAAGTGTCTGCAGCAGCAACTAGCAACTAGCTTACATGAGTGAGAGCGAGAAGAGAAGCCTCGAACGAGAAGTTACAAAGTGATCCTAGCTACAAGCTCAACAATCATAACCCCTCCGTGTTCAACTCCCGAATCCCTATTCGGAAATTGACAGTCACGGAACACACGCTGGTAGTGTATTAGAAACATTGTGTCAAGTTTTCTACAACCGGAATTAACAAGCTCCCATCTGCCACATAACCGCGGGCACGGCTTTCAAAAGTTCAAAACCCTGCAGGGGTGTTCCAACTTGACCCATTACAAGCCCACGATCCGCGGAGTCGCAACTCCAAAGTGGGAAGACCCGAGTATTCTCGGAATCCCGTGCTCAAGATATACCGAACTAAGGTAAGGCTAATCCAGCAAATCCTCCCGGCGTGCCGACACCCTGATAGTAGCCGCGCGTATCTCGTCTCAGGCCACGACCGGATGGGCGATCCCACAGGTTTTTACCAGACCTTGAGTTTCCTCGAGGTGGCCCCACGTAACACCCAGTTTGGACCAACACTCATGTGGAGCACTGGCCCGGGTTGTTGAATTAAGAAAAAGGGTTTATAACTCCCTATGCAAGTATAGTTTGTTATTAGGCAAATAGTACCAATGTTGGGACTTGCTGGAAAAGACTTAGCACTTAGTGGTTTATCGAGGGGGTCCCATACACCCCAACCGTGTTAGGAACGCATAATCAAGGAACATAACATCGGTTTATACGGATCCTAACGGCATGAGTGGAACAAATCACCAAGCAAAAGGCTTAGCCTTCCACCCTTGCCAATATATAGATGATTTCATTTTTAAGCATTTATATAGTGTGATAAAACCCAACCAAACTTCAACATGAAGCAAGCATCTTCGATCTTCACCTGCAACTAGCAACGCTATAAGAAGGGCTGAGCGAAGCGTACTTAGCCAAGCAACGGTTTGCATAGGTAGGTTGGTTAAACATGGCAATGGTTTACAAGTAGGAGGCTGACAAGAAGATCATGGGCATCGAGGCAAAACTATAGATCGAGACTACTAGCAATAGGCAAAGATAGTAATGATATCGGGGTTCGGTCATCTTGCCTGAAGAGAAGTCGTTATGATCGTAAGAAGGGTCCTCGTGCTCAACCTCGTTGGAAACCTCGTGCTCGTACTCGAACTCAGACTCTGCTTCCGGCTCTAAACAAAACAATCACACCAAGCACCAATCAACAAGATGCAATGCGCACTCGAAAAAGATGAATGCATGATGGATGCACTAAGGATGCACACGGAGCACGTAAAATAACACTCAAGCAAAACACCTCAAAACATGATAAAAATCTGATATTATTAATCTACACAGAAAAACAATCAAGTTTCATATAAGATTCGCTGAAATCGGAGTTACGGGCTAAAAGTTATGCCCGAAACAAGAAATGAGCGAAAGCTGAAAATTACAGCAACATAGCAACTTCGGAGCACAAAATAATTAAGCTACAGCACTCAAATGTCATGGCAAAGAACTTGAACACAAACTAGACATATACTACAGCAACTAAGTCCAAAGGTGCACCCCCAAAGGAGCCACGGATCAATAGCAATGATCTTGGACATATTGAACTTGACAATAAAATTCTGGCAGCAGAATTTTATTGAAACTTTGGAGCAAAAGATAAACATGCTACAGCCACTTAAATAGACATGTGAGGACATGAATGGAAAGCCAACAATATATACTACAAGGAACAATCAAGATCCACTCCAAAACTATCATGCTTTGTCCTAGAACATCACACGAACATGGCATCGGAACGTTACAGATTTCAGACTTAGTGAAAAACCACTTAGTCCTAAAACAGCAATTTCATCATGGCAAATAAAAGAGCAAGTTTAAGTCACCTCGAAACTAAACATGGCAAGAGGTAAGCACACATCAAAGTACACATGAAGGTGATCCCGAAACACACAAGCATGCATCATTGAGGTAAACACAACGATAGCAAGGAGCTCAACAAGATGGCATTTCATAAGGAGTGAAACAACATCACAGCCACATGGCACTTTGCAACGATGATAAGCATGGCAAGAATAAATCTATCATGCAACCTAGCACATACAACATGTAGAGCATGGAAAGACGAACACGTGGACATGTCATTTGCATCATTCGGACAAACGAGCTAAAAGATATCACATGGCAAAGATGGCATAAAAAACATCACATAGCAGCAGTTTATATCACGATGCACTCTTGCAACAGCAAAACAAGCACCTAGATGAACTCTAACATGCATGACAACAACAGGTAAAACGTAGAGCATGATCCCACGAACGTCTGGACATGCTATATGCGCGAATCGGAGCAACACACAAAAAGATATGCATGTTTGAATATAGCATCAGACAAGAAAATTACTGGGACTTAGTGAAATTGGGGCAACCACAGGCAGATCTGATCTGGAAAAAAAACGACGGGGAACTCGGGCCCGGTCTGGCGGAGGCAGAGAGCGGCCCGGGTCGGTGGAGGCAGATCCGGCCTAGAGAGGTGGCGGCCTGGCTCGCGGAGGAAGCCCAGCGGTGGGCGCTGTCCAGCCGGCCTGGATCGGAGGCGGCGCGGCCTGGCGACGGGAAGGCCCGGCTGGGCCTGGCGAACGGCCCAGGGGGGAAGGCCCGACGGCGCCCGCGGCCTGGAGCGGCGACCTGGCGTCGGAGGGGCGGCGGCCTTCGGCTCGGGCCGGTGAGGCGAGCGCCCGGCGGCGGCTAGCGACGCGTGGGAGGAAGTGGGCCTTCGGGCCCGGGGCGGCTAGCAACGCAGGAGACCCAGGCGGGGCGGCCCACGGCGAAGTGGTCCAAGGTGAGAAGGGACGAGGTGGTTGGGCCGGCCTGGAGGGCGCCTGCGGTCGGGTGGATCGGCGGCCTGGAGCGGGGAAGTGGTCCCTGGCGCGGCGAGGGAATCGGCCAGCGAGGCCGTTGACCGATCGAAGGAAGGCGCCGGCCTGGTCGATCGACGAGGAAACTGCGGCGGCTCGAGGGAAGATTCCCAGGCACGATTTTCGAGGAGGGAAGCTGCCAAGTGGCTGATGGAAATTTGTGGATCTAAGAATTGGAGGGGGAAGGAGGAGGAAGAAGATAGAGATGCCAAAAATTAGACTAGGGTCTAATATATAGCAGATTTTAGGGTTAGGGGAGATTTAGGGGTGCTAGGAGCCCTCCGATCGCGATCCGACGGATCCGATCGCGGGGGTAGTCTAGAAGGGCCTAGGAGAAGATAAAAGACCGTAGTAGGGGTGTTTCTCGGACACAAAGTGAAAGCACTTTGGACCCACACGAACAACGGATGGGAAAACCAACGGAGTCCAAACGCGACGAGATTTGAGAGGCGGGTTGCACACAACAAAACAACAACACACACAACAACCTCACGACACACCGGCAACGTTACATGCCCAAACAACAAAGTAGGCCTACGGGACATCACGGACACGTGAGGGAGCTCCGGAACGCGAAACGGACAATGGGAAGAAACACGTAGAACCGGATGCAACCGACAACACAAATGCAATGCGATGCACATGTCTACATGATATGAATGAATGACACACACGCACACAACACATGACGAAAACCCGAGAGACAAGAACCCGGAATGGAAATAGATGAAGCCGGAGATATATTATATACCAAAAGGGAAAGTATTACATCCGGGGCAATACACCTTTTGCCCTTGTTTTGGACTCTAACTTGCATGATTTGAATGGAACTAACCCGGACTGACGCTGTTTTCACCAGATTTGCCATGGCGTTGTTTTTGTGCAGAAATAAAAAGTTCTCGGAATCGCCTGAAAATCAACGGAGAATTATTTTGGAATATATAAAAAATATCTGCAAGAAGATACTCACCAGGGGGCCCACACCCTATCCACGAGGGTGGGGATGCGCCCCCCTGCCCAGGGCGCGCCCTCCTGCCTCGTGGGCCCCCTGGTGCTCCACCAACGTACCCCCAGATCCTATATCTTCACTTTCGGGGAGAAAAAAATCAGAGAGAAAGAATTATCATGCTTCACGAGACGGAGCCGCCGCCAAGCCCTAATCTCTCTCGGGAGGGCTGATCTAGAGTCCGTTCGGGGCTCCAGAGAGTGGAGATCGTCGCCATCATCATCATCAACCTTCCTCCATCACCAATTCCATGATGCTCACCGCCGTGCGTGAGTAATTCCATCGTAGGCTTGCTGGACGGTGATGGGTTGGATGGGATCTATCATGTAATCGAGTTAGTTTTGTTAGGGTTTGATCCCTAGTAGCCACTATGTTCTGAGATTGATGTTGCTATGACTTTGCTATGCTTAATGCTTGTCACTAGGGCCCGAGTGCCATGATTTCAGATCTGAACCTATTATGTTTCCATTAATATATGTGTGTTCTTGATCCTATCTTGCAAGTCTATAGTCACCTACTATGTGTTATGATCCGGCAACCCCGAAGTGACAATAATCGGGACCACTCCCGGTGATGACCATAGTTTCAGGAGTTCACGTATTCACTATGTGTTAATGCTTTGGTCCAGTACTCTATTAAAAGGAGGCCTTAATATCCCTTAGTTTCCAATAGGACCCTGCTGCCACGGGAGGGTAGGACAAAAGATGTCATGCAAATTCTTTTCCATAAGCACGTATGACTATATTCGGAATACATGCCTACATTGCATTGATGAATGATACGTCTCCAACATATCTATAATTTTTGATTGTTACATGCTATTATTCATGAAGTCTTGGATGTTTAATGGGATTTATCTTACACTTTTATATCATTTTTGGGATTAACCTACTAACCCAAAGGCCCAGTCCAGATTGCTGTTTTTTGCCTGTTTCAGGGTTTTGCAGAAAAAGAATATCATACGGAGTCCAAACGGAATGAAACCTTCGCCAGAGATATTTTTGGAGAAAATCACACACGGAGAACTTGAGAACCACGTCAGAAGAGCCACGAGGGGCCCACGAGGGTGCGGGGCACGCGCCCCTGCCTCATGGGGCCCCCGTGACTCCCCCGGTGTCCTCCTTCCTCCTATATAAGTCTGCGTACCCCGAAACCATCGACAACAGAGAGAAAATCCTAATGCCACCGCCGTAACCTTCTGTTTCCATGAGATCCCATCTTGGAGCCTGTTCCGGAGCTCCACCGGAGGGGGATCCATCACGGAGTTCTTCATCATCATCATCATCGCCCTCACCATGAGTTGTGAGTAGTTTACCACAGACCTTCGGGTCCATAGCTAGTATCTAGATGGCTTCTTCTCCCTCTCTCTGGATCTCAATACAAAGTTCTCCTCGGTCTTCGAGGAGATCTATTCGATGTAATCTCTTTTTGCGGTGTGTTTGTCGAGATCCGATGAATTGTGAGTTTATGATCAAGATTATCTATGAGAAAATTTGGTTCTTCTCTGAACTTTTTATGTGTGCTCATAATATCCTTGCAAGTCTCTTCGAATTATTGGTTTGGTTTGGCCTACTAGATCTATAGTTCTTGCAATGGGAGAAGTGCTTGGCTTTGGGTTCAATCTTGCAGTGTCCTTTCCCAATGACAGTAGGGGCAGCAAGGCACGTATTGTATTGTTGCCATCGAGGATAAAAAGATGGGGTTTATAACATATTGCTTGAGTTTATCCCTCTACATCATGTCATCTTGCTTAAGGCGTTACTCTGTTCTTATAAACTCAATACACTAGATGCATGCTGGATAGCGGTCGATGTGTGGAGTAATAGTAGTAGATGCAGAATCATTTCGGTCTACTTGTCTCGGACGTGATGTCTATATACAATGATCATGCCTAGATAGTCTCATAATTATTCACTTTTCTATCAATTGCCCGCCGTAGAATATCGCTATCATGAGAGAAGCCACTAGAGAACACTATGGCCCCCGGATCTATTCTCAACATATTAATCTACATCAACTTTACTTTTACCGCTTTTATTTTCTGTTCTTATAAACAAAAATACCAAAAATATAAACTAGCATCTCTATCAGATCTCACTTTTGTAAGTGATTGTAAAGGTATTGATAACCCCTTATCGCGTTGGTTGCAAAGTTCTTATTTGTTTGTGCAGGTGCGAGGGACCCGTGTGTGGTCTCCTACTGGATTGATACCTTGGTTCTCAAAAACTGAGGGAAATACTTACGCTACTGTGTTGCATCTCCCTTTCCTCTTCGAGGGAATACAACGCAAGCTCGAGAAGTAGCAAGAAGAATTTCTAGCGCCGTTGCCGGGGAGGCTTACGCAAAAGTCATATACCAAGTACCTATCACAAACCCTTATCCTTCGCATTACATTTTTTACCTCTAGTTTTCCTCTCCCCCACTTCACCCTTACCGTTTTATTTGCCCTTCTTCTGCCGTGTGTTTATCGTTCGCTTGCTTCTTGATTGTTTGTGTGTTGCTTGCTTGATTGTCCTCATGTCTGAGATGGGGGACGATTTTATCGAGAAGGGTAGCAATGTCGAGGGCAACGTCTATGTTGACCCCCCGGATGAAGCTACCACTTTACATATTAAGAAGTTCCGGGTTGGTAGTGGTAATATTATTGGAAAAGGAGTTCTTCAAGACTTCTTTACTTGTGCCGGTGCTTTGCCCACTATGGGTGGCTCTATTCTTCACAGAACTAGTAGCCTTGCAGATGTTGTATCTATTCTTATAGTAGAAATTGAAAGGCAATTTATCCATATGCATCCGTGTATTCAGAGAATCTTTTTGGAGTTTTCCAATATTGAGCATTCTTCTGTTAAGCGTGCAGCTACTATCTTTTTGGCTCATGAATTTAGATTTATCATGAAAGAGGCCAAAGAAATCTTTGCTCATTACGGGGTAGATGTCGGTCGACCTCCCATAGAGGCTATCTTGTTCAATCAAGAAGACATAATGCGGTTGTGATCTCCTGATCATGTTGCTTTTAATGAAAACCTTAGAAAAAAGGTTCCTACTGAGGTCTTGATTGATAGAATTTCTGAGATGAACGATGATTTTGTTGTTCAAAACAATGGGTTAGGCTTCTCCCTTGAGCGTAGGCTTATGACCTTCTGCCAAAAGAATGCCTATAATGATGAATTGGTTGTCCACTACAAAGGGCCAAAAGAGGAACCTATTCCTCCTGAGATTGATGTAGGGGACTTTTGTCCCATTAAATTTAGCCCTTTTTATTACTTTTGCTTGCCACAAAGGAAACTTGCTGCTGAACATAGGGAATATGAGATGAGCTTCCATGACATATCGTATCATTATGGCATTCCCTAGATCTATCTTGTATCGTGCCTAGCTAGGGGCGTAAAACGATAGCGCTTGTTGGGAGGCAACCCAACTTTATATTTTTTTTTTCTTGTTGCTATTAGGGAATAAATATTTCATATAGCCTCTATTTAGATGTGGTTTCATGTTTTTTTTAGTGTTTGTGCCAAGTAGAACCTTTGGGAAGTTGTGTGTGAAGTCTATGTGATCTTGCTGTGAAAAACAGAATCGTTAGCGCTCACTAGAATAGTCGTCAAATTTTACTGGAGCGTGCTATTTAGTTGATTATTTTTGCAGATGCTTAATAGAAAAATTCCTCACATTTACCAATTTAGTTTGAATTTTTTGGAGTTACATAAGTATGCGAAACCTGCATATTACTACAGACTGTTCTGTTTTTGACAGATTCTGTTTTTCGTGTGTTGTTTGCTTATTTCAATGCATCTATGAGTAATATTTGGAGGTATGAACCATAGAGAAGTTGGAATACAGTAGGTTTAACACCAATATAAACAAATAATGAATTCATTGTAGTACCTTTGAGTAGTGGTTTGCTTTCTTATACTAACGGAGTTCACGAGAATTTTTGTCTAACTTTTGTGTTGTGAAGTTTTCAAGTTTTGAGTATTGCTTTGATGGACTATTGAACAAAGAGTAGCAAAGGCCTAAGCTTGGGGATGCCCATGGCACCCCAAGTAAAATTCAAGGATAATCAAAAGCCTAAGCTTGGGGATGCCTCGGGAAGGCATCCCCTCTTTCGTCTTCATCCATCGGTGATTATACTTGGAGCTATATTTTTATTCACCACATGATATGTGTTTTGCTTGGAGCGTCTTGTATAATTTGAGTCTTTGCTTGTTAGTTTGTCACAATCATCCTTGCTGGACACACCTATTTGAGAGAGTTAAATATGGCCTAGGAATTGTTAGAACACTTTATGTGCTTCACTTATATCTTTTGAGTTGAATAGTTTTTGCTCTAGTGCTTCACTTATATCTTTTAGAGCACGGTGGTGGCTATATTTTGTAGAAATCATTTAACTCTCATGCTTCACTTATGTCCTTTTGAGAGTCTATTAAAACAGCATGGTAATGTGTTTAGGCTATAAAACTAGTCTTCACATGATAGACATCCAATGTCAATGTAGTAAAAAAAATCACACCAAGTGCATTGAATAGAATGAGATGTTGGATGCTTGATAATTGTTTTGAGATATGAGGATAGTGATATTAGAGTCATGCTAGTGGAGTTATTATGAAATTGATAAATACTTGTGTTAAGGTTAGTGATTCCCGTAGCATGCACGTATGCTGAACCGCTATGTGACGAAGTTAGAGCATGAGGTATTTGTAAAGTGTCAACCTTTGTGTAGAGGTCGGGGTGCGCGATGGTTAACTCCTACCAACCTCCCCCCTAGGAGCATGCGTTGATTGCTTTGTTTTGATGAATCATGGATTTTTGCAATAAGTATATGAGTTCTTATGACTAATGTTGAGTCCATGGATTATACGCACTCTCACCCTTCCACCATTGCTAGCCTCTCTTGTACCGCGCAACTTTCGTCGGTGCCATAAACCCACTATATATCCTTCCTCAAAATAGCCACCATATTGTTCCTCAAAACAGCCACCATACCTACCTATCATGGCATTTCCATAGCCATTCCGAGATATATTGCCATGCAACTTTCCACCGTTCCGTTCATATGACACATATCATATTGTCATGGTGCCATGCATGATCATGTAGTTGACATCGTAGTTGTGGCAAAGCCACCATGCATAATTTTTCATACATGTCACACATGATTCATTGCTTATGCCGGTACACTGCCGGAGGCATTCATTTAGAGTCATACTTGTTGTAGTATCGAGTTGTAATTTCAAATTGTAACAAAAGTGTGGTCATTATCATTACTAGAGCATTGTCCCGTGTGAGGAAAGGCCAATAAAAAAAGAGAAGGCCCCAAAAAAATATAGAGAGGGGCAAATAAAAAAAAAGAGAGAAAGCCCCTCCAAAAAATGAGAGAAAAGAGAGAAGGGACAATGCTACTATCTTTTTCCACACTTGTGCTTCAAAGTAGCACCATGATCTTCATTGTAGAGAGTCTCATGCTTAGTCATTTTCATATACTAGTGGGAATTTTCGTTATAGAACTTGGCTTGTATATTCCAACGATGGGCTTCCTCAAATGCCCTAGGTCTTCGTGAGCAAGCAAGTTGGATGCACACCCACTAGTTTCTTTTGTTGAGCTTTCATTCATATTTAGCTCTAGTCCATGTGTTGCATGGAAATCCCTACACACTCACATAGATATCTATTGATGGGCATCTCCATAGCCCGTTGATACGCCTAGTCGATGTGAGACTATCTTCCTCTTTTTTGTCTTCTCCACAACCACCTCTATTCCACCCATAGTGCTATATCCATGGCTCACGCTCATGTATTGCGTGAAAGTTGAAAGGTTTGAAAAGAATAGAGTATGAAAACAAGTGCTTGGATGAAATCGGGGTTCTGCATGATATGAATATTTTGTGTGATGAAGAGGGAGCATAGCCAGACCATATGATTTTGTAGGGATAACTTCCTTTAGCCATAGTATTTTGATAAGACATGATTGCTTTGTTACTATTGCTTGAAGTATTGTTATTTCTTACGTCAATATAGACTTTTATCTTGAATCTTTCAGATCTGAACATTCATGCCTCAATTAAGATAATTACATTGAAAAATTATATTGGTTAGCATTCCACATCAAAAATTCTTTCTTTATCATTACCTACTCGAGGACGAGCAGGAATTAAGCTTGGGGATGCTTGATACGTCTCCAACGTATCTATAATTTTTTATTGTTCCATGCTATTATTTAAGAAGTCTTGGATGTTTAATGGGCTTTATCATTCAGTTTTATATCATTTTTGGGACTAACCTACTAACCCAAAGGCCCAGTCCAGATTGCTGTTTTTTACCTATTTTAGGGTTTTGCAGAAAAGGAATATCAAACGGAGTCCAAACGGAATGAAACCTTTGCGAGAGATATTTTTGGAGGAAATCACACACGAAAGACTTCGGTGCCAAGCCAGGAGACAGAGGGGCCACCCTCAAGGGTGGGGGCGCGCCCCCTGCCTCGAGGGCAGCCCGTGTGGCCCCCGGTGCCCCCTTTCTTCCTATATATACCTACGTACCCCAGAAACTCCAAGTGCAGAGTGAAAACCATAATTCCACCGCCGTAGTTGCTGTTCCCGTGGAGATCCCATCTTGGAGCCTGTTCCGGGAGGGGGATCCATCACGGAGGCCTTCTTCATCATCATCATCGCCCTCACAATGAGTTGTGAGTAGTTTACCTCAAACCTTCGGGTCCATAGCTAGTATCTAGATGGCTTCTTCTCTCTCTCTGGATCTCAATACAAAGTTCTCCTCGGTCTTCGAGGAGATCTATTCGATGTAATTTCCTTTTTGCGGTGTGTTTGTCGAGATCCGATGAATTGTGAGTTTATGATCAAGGTTATCATTGAAATATATTTGGTTCTTCTCTGAACTTTTTATGTGTGCTCATAATATCCTTGCAAGTCTCTTCGAATTATTGGTTTGGTTTGGCCTACTAGATCTATAGTTCTTGCCATGGGAGAAGTGCTTGGCTTTGGGTTCAATCTTGCGGTGTCCTTTCCTAGTGACTGTAGGGACATCAAGGCACGTATTGTATTGTTGCCATCGAGGATAAAAAGATGGGGTTTTCATCATATTGCTTGAGTTTATCCCTCTACATCATGTCATCTTGCTTAAGGCCTTACTCTGTTTGTATGAACTCAATACACTAGATGCATGCTGGATAGCGGTCGATGTGTGGAGTAATAGTAGTAGATGCAGAATCGTTTCGGTCTACTAGTCTCGGACGTGATGCCTATATACAATGATCATGCCTAGATAATCTCATAATTATTCGCTTTTCTATCAATTGCTCGACAGTAATTTGTTTACCCGTCGTAGAATATCGCTATCATGAGAGAAGCCACTAGAGAAAACTATGGCCCTCGGGTCTATCTTTATCATATTACTTTCCCGTCAACTAGCCTATTTCTGCCGCCGTTGTTTATTTGCTTTCTTTACTTTCTGTTTCTATATCAAAAATGCCAAAAATATAATTATCATCTCTATCAGATCTCACTATCGTAAGTGACCGTAAAGGGATTGACAACCCCTTATCACGTTGGCTGCGAAGTTCTTATTTGTTTGTGAAGGTGCTAGGGACTGGCGCGTGGTCTCCTACTGGATTGATACCTTGGTTCTCAAAAACTGAGGGAAATACTTACGCTACTGTGTTGCATCTCCCTTTCCTCTTCGAGGGAATACAACGCAAGCTCAAGAGGTAGCAAGAATTATCTATGAGAAATATTTGGTTCTTCTCTGAACTTTTTTTGTGTGCTCATCATATCCTTGCAAGTTTCTTCGAATTATTGGTTTGGTTTGGCCTACTAGATCTATAGTTCTTGCAATGGGAGAAGTGCTTGGCTTTGGATTCAATCTTGCGGTGTCCTTTCCCAGTGACAGTAGGGACAGCAAGGCACGTATTGTATTGTTGCCATCGAGGATAAAAAGATGGGGTTTAAATCATATTGCTTGAGTTTATCCCTCTACATCATGTCATCTTGCTTAAGGCGTTACTCTGTTCTTATGAACTCAATACACTAGATGCATGCAGGATAGCGGTCGATGTGTGGAGTAATAGTAGTAGATGCAGAATCGTTTCGGTTTACTTGTCTCGGACGTGATGCCTATATACAGTGATCATGCCTAGATAGTCTCATAATTATTCGCTTTTCTATCAATTGCTCGACAGTAATTTGTTTACCCGCCGTAGAATATCGCTATCATGAGACAAGCCACTAGAGAACACAATGGCCCCCGGGTCTATTATCAACATATTAATCTACATCTACTTAACTTTTACCGCTTTTATTTTCTGTTCTTGTAAACAAAAATACCAAAAATATAAACTATCATCTCTATCAGATCTCACTTTCGTAAGTGACCATAAAGGGATTGACAACCCCTTATCGCATTGGCTGCGAAGTTCTTATTTGTTTGTGCAGGTGCGAGGGACTCGCGTGTGGTCTTCTACTGGATTGATACCTTGGTTCTCAAAAACTGAGGGAAATACTTACGCTACTGTGCTGCATCTCCCTTTCCTCTTCGAGGGAATACAACGCAAGCTCGAGAAGTAGCAATGAACTGGAGCTAGTTTTGTGTCACCCTAGGTCATAACTTCTACATGATGAATTGCATCCGACATAATTTCCCATCACCAATCCAATGCCTACGAGCTGTTCCTATATTGCTTGTTGCTTATTTACTTTTCCGTTGCTACTATTACAAAAACTACAAAAACATTATCGTTACTTTTATTGCCGCTACCGCCACTATCATATTACTTTGCTACTAAAATATCTTGCTGCAGATACTAAGTTTCCAGGTGTGGTTGAATTGACAACTCAGCTGCTAATACTTAAGAGTATTCTTTGGCTCCCCTTATGTCGAATCAACAAATTTGGGTTGAATACTTTACCCTCGAAAACTGTTGCGATCCCCTACACTTGTGGGTTATCAGCCCTCACCGAGTGGATCAACTATCAACAAAGACAAATCTATGATCTCCAAAACCAAGTCTTCGAATATGAGGCAAGTTTTAAAGGTATGAGTTCGGCTGCGAGTTGCAGCACTCGCGAGACTCGTGCTTCTTCTTATGACAGTGAACCACTGCCTGTGAAACCGGAGGACAAGATCGTTACTACCTCACCATCACCACCTTCTCCTTCTTCACCAACAAATGAGACTTGAGTATCGGGTATGGGCACTCCCCTTGGCTTAAGCCAAGCTTGGGGGAGGTTCCCCGGTATCATATCACACCACCATATTTGCCTTTATTTATCTTAGTTCGATCTTTTGTTATCCTTTGCATTAGTTGAATAAAAGTTTAGTTCGATCTTTCTCCGAGAGTTTGCTTAGTGATCTATCTATCTATCTGTTTGTCTATGTAATCATGTGCCAGATATATAATAAAGTTTAGTTTGAATTTTGGTTTTCCTTACTTCCTTGTTGCAATCAAAAAAAAAGGAAAAGGTCATATCCTAATCTTATGTTAAGTAATTACATCACATAAGGAAGATTATAAGTAGTAAAATTTATTGGAGATTGATAAACATAGCATTGGTCAATGATGCAATTCATGAACGAGTTAATAAGGGAAGAGAAGATTCACATGAAAATACACTATCTTGGACATCTTTTATGATTGTGAGCCCCACTACAATTATATATGCCACAATTGTTGATGTTGGACAAGGAAGACAACTTAATGATTTATGCTTGTTCATATTCATATAGAAGTTATATTGTCATAGATCCTTTAACATGTGGTGCTTGCTCAATATGTTTTCTAGCCAAAAATTCCGCACTAAGTAGAGATACTACTTGTGCATCCAAAAACCCTTAAACCCAAAATCTTTTTTGAGAGTGCACTGTACCTACCTATGGATTGAGTAATATCCTTAAAGTAAGTTCTCATCGGTGCAATAAGGCAATAAAAATTGCTTCTAAATATCCTGGATCATTTAGTGTAAGAGAAAATTGAGCGTTGTACAAACTTGTGATGGCAAAATAATAAAAGCGACAGACTGCATAATAAAGGTTGCTATCATAAGGGGCAATATTACATGATGTTCTTTTGCACTAAGAGATTGAGCATGCAACCCAAAAAAGCATATGACAACCTCTGCATCCCTCTATGAAGGGCATATCTTTTATTTTTATGTATTTACTTTTATGCAAGAGTCAAAGTTTTCTCCCCTTCTTCCTTTTTATGTTCTCTTTTTGCAAGCATCATGTGGTGAGGAAAGATCTAGGCACATATATCCAGTTGGATATGGGTGAGCATGAATTATTATTGTTGACAACACCCTTGAGGTGAATACATTGGGAGGCGAAACTATAAGCCCCTATCTTTCTATGTGTCTAGTTGAAACTTCTTGCTCATGTGTATGCGGTGAGTGTTAGCAATCATAGACGACTATACGATGGTTGAGTATGTGGACTTTTCTAAAGGCTCAGATACGAGACTCTTCCTGAAAAGATGATGAATTGTAGTTGCAAAGTTGACTGAGAACATAGTTTGTTGGTTTTCAATAGAGTGTATGCTTCTACTTCGATATTGTGATGAATTATTACTTGTGCGTGAGAAGTTATATGATAAACCTATATGATAAAGTGTTATAATAAAGTTTGTTGCTGTTACAATAATATGCATGATTCTTCTATGTCCATATTATGTTTTTATGGACACCTCTCTCTCTAAGCATTTGGACATGTTTTTCGCTTGAGGACAAGCGAGGCCTAAGCTTGGGGGAGTTGATACGTCGATTTTGCATCATGTTTTCCTACTATTATTTATAATGTTTTTATGCATAATAATGCTTTATGGAGTAATTCTAATGCCTTTTTCTCTCATAATATGCAAGGTTTACACAAAGAGGGAGAATACCGACAGCTCGAATTCTGGACCTGGAAAAGCTACGTCGGGCCACCTATTCTGCACATCTCCAAATGAGCTGAAAATTTATGGAGAATTGTTTTAGAATATATGAAGAATAATGGAGCAAATAACTACCATATGGGGCCCACCAGGTGGGCACAACCCACCTGAGCGTGCGAGGGCCCCCAGGCGTGCCCTGGTGGGTTGTGCCCTCCTCGGCCCACCTTCGGTGCACCTCTTCTGATATATAAGTCATTTTGACCTAGAAAAAATAAAGAGAGGACTTTCGGGATGGAGTGCCACCGTCTCAAGGCGGAACTTGGGCAGGAGCACTTTTTCCCTCCGGCGGAGCGATTCCGCCAGGGGAACTTCCCTCCTGGAGGGGGAAATCGAATCCATCGTCATCACCAACAACCCTCTCATCTTTGGGAGGCCAATCTTCATCAACATCTTCAACATCAGCATATCCTCTCAAACCCTAGTTCATCTCTTGTGTTCAATCTTCATACCGGAACCTCAGATTAGTACTTGTGGGTGACTAGTAGTGTTGATTACATCTTGAAGTTGATTACTATATGGTTTATTTGGTGGAAGATTATATGTTCAGATCCATTATGCTATTTACTACCCCTCTGATCTTGAGCATGTTTATTGTTTGTGAGTAGTCACTTTTGTTCTTGAGGTCACGGGAGAAATCTTGTTGCAAGTAATCATGTGGACTTGATATTTGTTCGATATTTTGATGATATGTATGTTGTGATTCCCTTAGTGGTGTCATGTGAACGTCGACTACATGACACTTCATAATTTGTCCTAAGGGAATGCATTATGGAGTAATTATTAGATGATAGGTTGCTATAGGGACAGAAGCTTAAACCCTAGTTTATGCACTATTTCGTATGGGACCAATTTGGATCCAAATGTTTAATGTTATGGTTAGATTTTATCTTAATACTTTTCTCATAGTTGCGGATGCTTGCGAGGGGGTCAATTATAAGTAGGAGGTTTGTTAAAGTAAGAATAGCACCTAAGCACCAGTCCACCCACATATCAAATTATCAAAGTAGCGAACACAAACAAAACCAACATGGTGAAAGTGACTGGATGATATTCTTATGTGTCCTCAAGAACGCTTTTCTTATTATAATAAATCGTTTTGGCCTATCCTTTGCCACAAAAGGGTTGGGCTACCTTGCTGCATACTATTTACCGTTACTGTTACTTGCTCGTTACAAATTACCTTGCTATCAAACTATTTGTTACTGGCAATTTCACTGTTGTTGGGAAACATTGCATGAAAATCAAAAACAAAATATAGGCACACGCAATGATCTATCCATGGAGATGCATAGAAACAAGGGGGGAGTGTGTCTACATACCCTCGTAGACCATAAACGGAAGCGTTTGACAACGCGGTTGATGTAGTCGAACTTTCTTCGCGATCCAACCGATCAAGTAATGAACGTACGACACCTCCGCGTTCATCCCACGTTCAGCTCGATGACGTCCACGCATTCTTGATCCAGCAAGATGGCGAGGTAGTAGATGAGTTCTGACAACACGACGGCATGGCGACGGTGATGGTGATGCGATCTCCGCAGGGCTTCGCCTAAGCACTACGAAAATATGACCGAGGGAGTAAACGGTGGATGGGGGCGCCGCACACGGCTAAGACAATGTTTTGTTATTGTGTGGTGCCCCCTCCCCATGTATATATTGGTGGGAGGGGAGGAGGCAACCCCTAGGGCACCCCAAGAGACCTGGCGGCAGCCCTAGGGCTACTGCCATGCCCTGCGCCCCCCTGCTATGTATGAGTGCGGGAGGAAGGTAAGGGGAGGAGGCGCCCCCTTTCCTTTCTCTCACAAGGAGGGAAAGGCAGCAAGGGCCACCCCTCCCCTTTCCTTCCCCTAGGTCCGGCCAGCCATGTAGAGGGGTGCACCAGCCCCCTAGTGGGCTGGTTTGTCCCCTCCTTTGGCCCATTAAGCCCATACTCTTACCGGGGTTGTACGGAACCCCTTCCGATGACCCGATGACTACCTGGTGCACTCCGAAACTATTCCGGTGTCCGAATACCATCGTCCTATATATCACTCTTTACCTCTTGACCATTTAGAGACTCCTCATCATTTCTGTGATCTCATCCGGGACTCCGGACAACATTCGGGCACCAAATCACATAACTCATATAACATTATATCATCAACGAACGTCAAGCATGCGGACCCTCCTACGTGTTCGAGAACTATGTAGACATGATCAAGACACCTCTCTGGTCAATAACCAATAGCGGAACCTGGATGCCCATATTGGTTCCTACATATTCTATGAAGATCTTTATCGGTCAAACCGTTATGACAACATACGTAATTCACTTTGTTCGTCAGTATGTTACTTGCCCGAGATTCGATCGTTGGTATCTCTATACCTAGTTCAATCTTGTTACCGTCAAGTCTCTTTGCTCGTTCCGTAATACATCATCTCGTAACTAACTCATTAGTCATATGCTTGCAAGGCTTCTTATGATGTGTATTACCGAGAGGGCCCAGAGATACCTCTCTGATACTTGGAGTGACAAATCCTAATCGTGATCCATGCCAACTCTACAAACACCTTTGGAGATACCTATAGAGCATCTTTATGATCACCTAGTTACGTTGTGAAATTTGATAGCACACAAGTCATTCGTCCATTATCCAGGAGTTGCATGAACTCATAGTCAAAGGAATATGTATTAGACACACAAGAAAGCAGTATCAAGAAACTGTACAATCAAATGCTAAGCTAACAGATCGGTCTTGTCCATCACATCATTCTCCTAATGATGTGACTCCATTATCAAATGACAACTCATGTCTATGGTTAGGAAACCTTAACCATCTCTGATCAATGAGCTAGTCTCGTAGAGGCTAACTAGGGACACAGTATTTGTTTATGTATTCACACATGTATTTAAGTTTCCGGTCAATACAATTATAGTATGAATAATAAACCTTTATCATCATTAAGGAAATATAATAATAACCATGTTATTATTGCCTATAGGGTATATTTCCATCAGTCTCCCACTTGCACTAGATTCAATAATCTAGTTCACATCGCCATGTGATTAACACACATAATTTACATCGCCATGTGACTAACACCCAAAGAGTTTACTAGAGTCAATAATCTAGTTCACATCGCCATGTGATTAACACTCAAATAGTTCTAAGGTATGATCACGTTCTGCTTGTGAGAGAGGTTTTAGTCAACGGGTCTGCCACATTCAGATACGTATGTATTTTGCAAATTTCTATGTCTACAATGCTTTGCATGGAGCTACTCTAGCTAATTGCTCCCAGTTTCAATACATATCCATATTGAGACCTAGAGTCATCAGAATCGGTGTTAAAGCCTGCATCGACTTAACTCTTTACGACGCACTCTTTATCACCTCCATAATCGAGAAACATTTCCTTGGTCCTCTTAGGTAACTAAGGATAACTTTGATAGTTGTCCAATCATCCACTCCTGGATCACTGTCGTACCCCCTTGCCAAACTCATGGCATGGTACACAATAGGTATGGTACGTAGCATGGCATACTTTGTAGAACCTATGGCTGATTCATAGGGAGTAACTTTCACTCTCTCTCTCTCTATCTTTTGTCGTGGTCGGGCTTTGAGTCTTACTCAACTTCACACCTTGTAACACAGGCAAGAACCCATTCTTTGACTGATCTATTTTGAACTTCTTCAAAACTTTGTCAAGGTATGTGCTTTGTGAAAATCCTATTAAGCGTCTTGATCTATCTCTATAGATCTTGATGCCCAATATATAAGAAGCTTCACCGAGGTCTTTCATCGAAAAATTCTTATTCAAGTATCCTTTTATGCTATTCAGAAATTATGTATCATTTCCAATCAACAATATGTCATCCACATATAATATCAGAAATGCTACAGAGCTCCCACTCACTTCCTTGTAAATACATGCTTCATTGTAAGTCTGTATAAAACTATATGCTTTGATCAACTCATCAAAGCGTATATTCCAACTCTGAGATGCTTGCACCAGTCCATACATGGATCGCTGGAGCTTGCACACTTTTTTAGCACCTTTAGGATCAACAAAACCTTCTGTTTATATCATATGCAACTCTTCTTTCAGAAATCCATTAAGGAATGTGGTTTTGACATCCATTTGCCAGATTTCATAATCATAAAATGCAGCAATTGCTAACATGATTTGGACAGACTTAAGCATCGCTACAGGTGAGAAAGTCTCATCGTAGTCAACTCCTTGAACTTGTCGTAAACCTTTTGTGACAGGTCGAGCTTTGTAGATAGTAACATTACCATCGGCATCTGTCTTCCTCTTGAAGATCCATTTATTCTCTATGGCTTGCCGATCATTGGGCAAGTCCACCAAAGTCCACACTTTGTTCTCATACATGGATCCTATCTTAGATTTCATGGCCTCAAGCCATTTTTTGGAATCTGGGCCATCATAGCTTCTTCATAATTTGGAGGTTCGCCATTGTCTAACCACATGACTTCAGGACAGTGTTACCATACCATTCTGGTGCGGTATGTGTTCTGGTCGACCTTCGAGGTTCAGTAGTAACTTGATCCGAAGTTTCATGATGATCATCATTAGCTTCTTTCTCTAGTTGGTGTAGGCATCACAGGAATGGTTTTATCTGATGCGCTACTTTGCAATTCGAGAGAAGGTACAATTACCACATCAAGTTCTACTTTCCTCCCACTCACTTCTTTCGAGAGAAACACCTTCTCTAGAAAGGACCCATTCTTAGCAAGAAATATCTTGCCTTCGGATCTATGGTAGAATGTGTACCCAATAGTTCCTGTAGGGTATCCTATGAAGATGTACTTCTCCGATTTGGGTTTGAGCTTATCAGGCTGAAGCCTTTTGACATAAGTGTCGCAACCCCAAACTTTAAGAAACGACAGCTTTGGTTTCTTGCCAAACCACAGTTCATATGGTCTCGTCTCAACGGATTTAGATGGTGCCCTATTTAACGTGAATGCACATATCTCTAAGGCATAACCCCAAAATGACAAAGGCAAATCGGTAAGAGACATCATAGAATGCATCATATCTAATAAAGTATGGTTACGACGTTCGGACACACCATTAAGTTGTGGTGTTCCAGGTGGCGTGAGTTGTGAAACTATTCCACATTATTTTAAATGAAGGCCAAACTCATAACTTAAATATTCACCTCCATGATCAGATCGTGGAAACTTTATTTTCTTGTTACGATGATTCTCTACTTCACTTTGAAATTCTTTGAACTTTTCAAATGTTTCAGACTTGTGTTTCATCAAGTAGATATACCCATACCTACTTAAATCATCCGTGTAGGTGAGAAAATAACGATACCCTCCGCGAGCTTCAATACTCATTGGACCACATACATCAATATTTATTATTTCCAATAAGTCATTAGCTCGCTCCATTGTTCCGAAGAACGGAGTTTTAGTCATCTTTCCCATGAGGCATGGTTTGCAAGTATCAAATGATTCATAATCAAGTGATTCCAAAAGTCCATCCACATGGAGTTTCTTCATGCGCTTTACACAAATATTACCTAAACGACAGTGCCACAAATATGTTGCACTATCATTATAAACTTTGCATCTTTTGGCATCAATATTATGAATATGTGTATCACTATGATCAAGATTCAGTAAACCATTTATATTGGGTGTATGACCATAGAAGGTTTTATTCATGTAAACATAACAACAATTATTCTCTGACTTAAATGAATAACCGTATTGCAATAAATACTATCCAATCTTGTTCCTGCTCAATGCAAACACCAAATAACATTTATTTAGGTTCAACACTAATCCCGAAAGTATAGGGAGTGTGCGATGATGATCATATCAATCTTGGAACCACTTCTAACACACATCGTCACCTCACCCTTAACTAGTCTTCGTTTATTCTGCAACTCCTGTTTTGAGTTACTAATCTTAGCAACTGAACTAGTATCAAATACCCAGGGGCTACTACAAATACTAGTAAGGTACACATCAATAACATGTATATCAAATATACCATTGTTCACTTTGCCATCGTTCTTATCCGCCAAGTATTTTGGGGCAGTTCCAGTTCTAGTGACCATTCCCTTTGTAGTAGAAGCACTCAGTTTCAGGCTTAGGTCCAACTTTGGGCTTCTTCACGGGAGTGAAAACTTGCTTTCCATTCTTCCTTAAGTTCCCTTTCTTTCCCTTGGCCTTTTTCTTGAAACTGGTGGTCTTGTTAACCATCAACACTTGATGTTCTTTCTTGATTTCTACCTTCGTCAATTTCAGCATCGTGAAGAGCTTGGGAATCATTTTTGTCATCCCTTGCATATTATAGTTCATCACGAAGTTCTAGTAGCCTGGTGATAGTGACTAGAGAACTCTGTCAATCACTATCTTATCTTGAAAATTAACTCCCACTTGCTTCAAGTGATTGTAGTACCCAGACATTCTAAGCACATGCTCACTAGCTGAGCTATTCACCTCCATCTTGTAGGCAAAGTACTTGTCAGAGATCTCATACCTCTCGACATGGGCATGAGTCTGAAATAGCAATTTCAGCTCTTGGAACATCTCATATGCTCCATGGCATTCAAAACATTAAGTCTCGGTTCTAATCCGTAAAGCATGGCGCACTAAAATATTAAGTAGTCGTCAAATCAAGCTTGCCAAACGTTCATAACGTGTGCATTAGCTTCTGCAAAATCTCTGTCACCTAGCGGTGCATCAACAACATAATTCTTCTATGCAGCAATGAGGATAATCCTCAGATCATGGACCCAGTCTGCATTATTGCTACCATCATCTTTCAACTTAGTTTTCTCTAGGACCGTATTAAAATTCAGGGGAACGGTAGCACGGGCCATTGATCTACAACATAGATATGCAAAAACTATAAGACTAAGTTCATGATAAATTAAGTTCAATTAATCAAATTACTAATGAATTCCCACTTAAATTAACATCCCTCAAGTTATCTAAGTGATACATGATCCAAATCAACTAACCCATGTGCGATCATCGCGTGAGATGGGGTAGTCATCAATGGTGAACATCTCTATGTTGATCATATCTACTATATGACTCGTGTTCGACATTTCGGACTCCAGTGTCCCGAGTCCATGTCTGTACATGCTAGGCTCGTCAAGTTTAACCCAAGTATTCCGCGTGTGTAAATCTAGCTTACACCCATTGTTTGTGAACTAGAGTCTATCACACCCGATCATCACGTGGTGTCTTGAAGCGACGAACTGTAGCAACGGTGCATACTCAGGGAGAACACTTTTATCTTTATATTAAGTGAAGGGATCATCTTATAATGCTACCGTCGTTCTAAGCAAAATACAGTTCATAAAGGATAAACATTACATGCAATCAAAATATGTGACATGATATGGCCATCATCATCTCGTGCTTTTGATATCCATCTCCAAAGCATCATCATGATCTCCATCATCACTGGCTAGACACCTTGATCTCCAATTCTCCATCGTTGCATCGTGGTCGTCTTGCCAACTATTGCTTGTACAACTATTGCTAACTCATAGCGATAAAGTAAAGCAATTACATGGCGCTTGCATTTCATACAATAATTAAGAGACAACCATAAGGCTCCTGTCGGCAACCCTAGCGTTACTACCTTGCCATGTGCCCCCCTGCTATGTATGAGTGTGGGAGGAAGGTAAGAGGAGGAGCCCCCCCCCCCTTTCCTTTCTCTCATGAGGAGGGAAAGACAGGAGGAGCCACCCCTCCCATTTCCTTCCCCTAGGGCTGGCCAGCCATGTAGAGGGGCGCACCAGCCCCCTAGTGGGCTAGTCTGTCCCCTCCTTTGGCCCATTAAGCCCATACTCTTACTGGGGTTGTCCGGAACCCCTTCCGGTGACCCGATGACTACCTGGTGCACTTCGAAACTATTCCGGTGTCAGAATACCATCGTCCTACATATCAATATTTACCTCTCGACCATTTCAATACTCCTTGTCATGTCTGTGATCTCATCTAGGACTCCGAACAACATTTGGTCACCAAATCACATAACTCATATAACACTATATCATCAACGAACGTTAAGCGTGCGGACCTTACAGGTTTGAGAACTATGTAGACATGACCGAGACACCTCTCCGGTCAATAACCAATAGAGGAACCTCGATGCCCATATTGTTTCCTACATATTCTACAAAGATCTTTATCGATCGAAACATAATGACAACATACGTAATTCCCTTTGTTTGTCGGTATGTTACTTGCCCGAGATTCAATCATCTGTATCTCTATACCTAGTTCAATCTCGTTACCGGCAAGTCTCTTTACTCTTTCTATAATACATCATCTCATAACTAACTCATTAGTCATATGCTTGCAAGGCTTCTTATGATGTGTATTGCCGAGAGGGCCCAGAGATACCTCTCGGATACTCGGAGTGACAAATCCTAATCTTGATCCATGCTAACTCAACAAACACCTTCGGAGTTACCTGTAGAGCATCTTTATGATCATTCAGTTACATTGTAACGTTTGATAGCACACAAGGCATTCCTCCGGTATCCGGGAGTTGCATGATCTCATAGTCGAAGGAATATGTATTTGACATACAATAAAGCAGTAGTAATAAACTATACAATCAAATGCTAAGCTAACGGATGGGTCTTGTCCATCACATCATTCTCCTAATGATGTGATCCCGTTAGCAAATGACAACTCATGTTTATGGTTAGGAAACCTTAACCATCTTTGATCAATGAGCTAATATAGTATAGGCTCACTAGGGATACAGTATTTGTTTATGTATTCACACATGTATTTAAGTTTCCGGTCAATACAATTCTAGCAGGAATAATAAACCTTTATCATAATTAAGGAAATATAATAATAATAAATTTATTAATTTCCTCTAGGGCATATTTCCATCAAGTGATTGCAAACAATACCTTGCTGAAGACCGCTTGTCATTTCCTTCTGGTCCTCGTTGGGTTCGACACTCTTACTTGTCGAAAGGACTACGATTGATCCCCTATACTTGTGGGTCGTCAAGCGTCTTGATCTATCCCTATTGATCTGATGCCCAATATGTAAGCAGCTTCACCGAGGTCTTTCATAGAAATTTTTTCATTCAAATATCCTTTTATGCTATCCAAAAGTGCTATATCATTTCCAATCAGCAATATGTCATCCACATATAGTATAGAAATGCTACAGAGCTCCCACTCACTTTCTTCTAAATACAGACTTCACCGTAAGTCTGTATAAAACCAAATGCTTTGATCACCTCATCAAAGCATATATTCCAACTCAGAGATGCTTGCACCAGTCCGTAGATGGATCGCTAGAGCTTGAAAACTTTGTTAGTACCCTTAGGATCGACAAAACCTTCTGGTTACATCATATACAACTCTTCTTTAAGAAACCCATTAAGGAATATAGTTTTGACGTCCATTTGCCAGATTTCATAATCATAAAATGTGGCAATTGCTAACATGATTCTGACAGACTTAAGAATCGCTATGGGTGAGAAAATCTCATCGTAGTCAACCCCTTGAACTTGTCAAAAATCTTTTGCGGCAAGTTGAGCTTTGTAGATAGCGATATTACCATCAGCATATGTCTTCCTCTTGAAGATCCATCTGTTCTCAATGGCATGCCGATCATCGGGCAAGTCCACCAAAGTCCATACTTTGTTCCCATACATGGATCCTAGCTTAGATTTCATGGCCTCAAGTCATTTGTCGGAATCTGGGCTCATCATAGCTTCTTCGTAGTTCGTAGGTTCATCGTTGTCCAACAACATGACTTCCAGCACAGGATTACCGTGCCACTCTGGTGTGGAATGTGTTTTGGTCGACCTACGAGGTTCAGTAGTAACTTGATCTGAAGTTTCATGATCATTATCATCTGCTTCCTCTCTGGTTGGTGTAGACATCACGGGAACGGTTTTATATGATGTGCTAATTTCCTATTTGAGAGAAGGTACAACTACCTCATCAAGTTCTACTTTCCTCCCACTCACTTCTTTCGAGAAAAACTCCTTCTCTAGAAGGGACACATTCTTAGCAATAAATATTTTGCCTTCAGATTTGTGGTAGAAGGTATACCCAATAGTTTATCTTATGGAGACGCATTTCTTCGCTTTGGGTTCAAGCTTATCAGGCTGAAGCTTGTTGACATAAGTGTCGCATCCCCAAACTTTAAGAAATGATAGCTTAGGTTTATTGCCAAACCATAGTTCATACAGTGTCGTCTCAATGAATTTAGATGGTGCCCTATTTAACATGAATGCAGTTGCTCTAATGCATAACCCCAAAATGATAGTGGCAAATTGGTAAGAGACATCATAGATCGCATGATATCTAATAAAGAACGGTTACGACGTTCATACACACCATTACGCTGTGGTGTTCCAGGTGGCGTGAGTTGTAAAAAAAATCACATTGTTTTAAATGAAGGCCAAACTAGTAACTCAAATATTCACCTCCGCATCAGATTGCAGAAATTTATTTTCTTGTTACGATGATTTTGCCTTCGGATCTATGGTAGAAGGTATACCCAATAGTTTATCCTATGGAGACGCATTTCTTCACTTTCGGTTCGAGCATATCAGGCTAAAGCCTTTTGACATAAGTGCCGCATCCCCAAACTTAAGGAAACGACAGCTTAGGTTTATTGCCAAACCATAGTTCAAACGGTGTTGTCTCAATGGATTTAGACGGTGCCCTATTTAAGGTGAATGCAACTGTATCTAATGCATAACCCCAAAACTACAAAGGCAAATTGGTAAGCGACATCATATAACGCACCATATCTAATACAATACGCTTATGACGTTCGGACACAACATTACGCTTTGGTGTTCCAGATGGCGTGAGTTGTGAAACTACTCCACATTGTTTTAAATGAAGGCCTAACTCGTAACTCAAATATTCGCCTCCGCTATCAGATCGTAGAAACTTTATTTTCTTGTTACGATGATTCTCTACTTCACTCTGAAATTCTTTGAACTTTTCAAATGCTTCAGACTTGTTTTTCATCAAGTAGATATACCCATATCTACTCAAATCATCTGTGAAGGATAGAAAATACCGATACCCGTCGCATGCTTCAACACTGATTGGACCACATACATCGGTATGTATTATTTCCAATAAGTCATTAGCTCGCTCCATTGTCCCGGAGAATAGAGTTTTAGTCATCTTACCCATGAAGCATGGTTCGCAAGTATCAAATGTTTCATTATCAAGTGATTTCGAAAGTCCATCCGAATGGAGTTTCTTCATGCGCTTTACACCAATATGACCTAAACAGCGGTGCCACAAGTATGTTGCACTATCATTATCAACATTGCATCTTTTGGCATCAATATTATGAATATGTGTATCACTACGATCGAGATTCAACAAGAATAGGTCATTCGGTAAGGGTGCATGACCATAAAAGATGTTACGCATATAAATAGAACAACCATTATTCTCTGACTTAAATGAATAACCGTCTCGCAATAAACAAGATGCAGATATAATGTTCATGCTCAACACTGACACCAAATAACAATTATTGAGGTCCAAAACTAATCCTGAAGGTAGATGTAGAGGTAGCATGCCGACGGCGATCACATCAACCTTGGAACTATTCCCGACGTGCATCGTCACCTTATCCTTAGTCAATCTTTTTTTATTCCGTAGCTCCTCTTTCGAGTTACAAATATGAGAAATCGAACCTATGTCAAATACCCAGGCGCTGCTACGAGCACAAGTAAGGAACATCAATAACATGTATATCAAATATACCTTTGTTCACTTTGCCATCCTTCTTATCTGCCAAGTATTTGGGGCAGTTCCACTTCTAGTGATCATTTCCTTTGCAATAGAAGCACTTAGTTTTAGGCCTGGGTCCAGCTTTGGACTTCTTCATGGGTGCAGCAACTTACTTGCCATTCTTCTTGAAGTTCCCTTTCTTTCCCTTGCTTTTTTCTTGAAACTGGAGGTCTTGCTAACCATCAACACTTGATGCTCTTTCTTTATTTCTACCTCCGCTTATTTCAGCATCGCAAAGAGCTCAAGAATCATTTTCTTCATCCCTTGTATATTATAGTTCATCACGAAGCCTTTGTAGCTTGGTGGCGGTGACTGAAGAACTCTATCAATAACACACTCAATTATAAAATCAATTCCTAGCTGAGTCAAGTGGTTGTGGTACCCAGACATTCTGAGTATGTGTTCACAGACAAAACTGTTCTCCTCCATCTTACAGCTAAAGAACTTGTTGGAGACTTCATATCTCTCAACTCGGGCATTAGCTTGAAATAACAAATTCAGCTCTTGGAACATCTCATATGCTCTGTGGCATTCAAAAAGGTTTTGAAGTCCCGGTTCCAAGCCGCAAAGCATGGCACACTGAACTATCAAGTGGTCATCAGATCAATCTTGCCAGACGTTCATAACATCTGCATCAGCTCGTGCAGCAGGTCCGTCACCTAGTGGTGCATCAAGGACATAATTCTTCTATGCAACAATGAGAATAATCCTCAAGTTACGGACCCAGTCTGTATAGTTGCTATCATCATCTTTCAACTTAGCTTTCTCTTGGAACGCATTAAAATTCAAGGGAACGGTAGCACGAGCCATTGATCTACAACATAGATTTGCAAATACTATTAGGACTAAGTTCATGATCAATTTTCGTTCAAATAATCAAATTACTAAAGAATTGCCACTTCAATCAACATCCCTCAAGTTGTCTAAGTGATACATGATCCAAATCAACTAACGCATGTTCGATCATCATGTGAGACGGGGTAATCTTGAATGGTGAACATATCCATGTTGATCATATCTACTATATGACTCATGTTCGACCTTTCGGTCTCTGGTGTTTCGAGACCATGTCTGTACATGCTAGACTCGTCAAGTTTAATCTCAAGTATTCTGCATGTGCAAAACTGGCTTACACCCATTGTATGTGAACGTAGAGTCTATCACACCCGGTCATCACAAGGTGCTTCGAAACAACGAACTTTAGCAGCGGTGCATACTTGGGGAGAACACTTTTATCTTGAAATATGATGCATAAACGATAAACATCACATGCAATCAAAATATGTGACATGATATGACCATCATCATCTTGTGCTTTTGATCTCCATCTCCAAAGCAACGGCAAGATCTCCATTCTCACCAATGCGGCACCTTGATCTCCATCGTTGCATCGGGGTCGTCTCGCCAACTATTGCTTTTACAACTATTGCTAACGCATAGCGGTAAAGTAAAGAAATTACATGGCGCTTAGTGATTGACACGCAGGTCATACAATAATTAAAGACAACCCTAAGGATCATGTCGGTTGTCGAACTCATTGACATGAAAGTCGTGAACTTATTACAAAACATGATCATCTCATACATCAACATATATCATATCACGTCTTGACCATATCACATCACAACATACCCTGCAAAAATAAGTTAGACGTCCTCTACTTTGTTGTTAAAAGTTTTACGTGGCTGCTACAGGCAACTAGCAAGAACCGTTCTTACCTACACAAAACCACAACGGTGATTATCAAGTTTCTTTTTAACCTTCTGCAAGGACCGCCTTAGTCAAATAAGATTCAACTAAAGTAGGAGAAACAGACACCCGCCAACCACCTTTATGCAAAACAAGTTGCATGTCAGTTGGTGGAACCGGTCTCATGTACGTGGACATGTAAGGTTGGTCCGAGCCGCTTCATCCCACAATAGCGCTGAATCAGAATAAGACATTGAGGTAAGCAATATGAACATCACCACCCACAACTACTTTATGTTATACTTGTACATATCATCTACGCATAGGCCTGGCTCATGATGCCACTAATGGGGAATGTTGAATGGAAAACCAAAAAAATCTACGCACGCGCAAGATCTATCTATGGAGATGCATAGCTACGACAAGGGGAGAGCATCTACATACCCTTGTAGATCGCTAAGCGGAAGTGTTTATCAATGTGGTTGATGTAGTCGTACACCTTCACGATCCGTTCCGATCAAGCATCAAACGTACGGCACCTCCGGTGAACCGATAATTATCCGGTGCATTCCGAAACTCTTCCGGTGACCAAGTACTATCATCATATATAACAATCTTTACCTCCGGACCATTCTGGAGCTCCTCATCATGTCTGTGATCTCATTCGGAACTCCGAACAACATTCGATCACCAACATACATAACTCATATAGTACTATATCGTCAACGAACGTTAAGCGTGCGGACCCTACGGCTTCGAGAATGATGTAGACATTACCGAAACGCATATACAGCCAATAACCAATAGCGGGACCTGGATGCCCATATTGGTTCCTACACATTCTACGAAGATCTTTATCGGTCGTACCTTTATGAGAACATACGTAGTTCTCTTTATCCGTCGGTATGTTACTTGCCCGAGATTCGATCGTTGGTATCTCATACCTAGTTCAATCTCGTTACCGACAAGTCTCTTTACATGTTCCGTAATACATCATCTTGCAACTAACTCCGTAGTCACTTTGCTTGCAAGCTTCTTGTGATGCTACATTACCGAGAGGGCCCAGAGATACCTCTCTATAATACGAAGTGACAAATCCCAATCTCGATTCATGCCGACTCAATAGACACCTTTGGAGATACCTGTAGAGCACCTTTCTGATCACCCAGTTACGAAGTCACGTTTGAGACACACAAGGCATTACTCCAGAGTCCGGGAGTTGCGTGATCTCATGGTCGAAGGAACGTGTATTTGGCATTAAGAAAGCAGTAGCAATAAACTGAACGATCATATGCTATGCTCACGGATGGGTTTTGTCCATCATATCATTCTCCTAATGATGTGATCCCATTATCAAATGAAAACTCATGTCTATGGTCAGGAAACCTTAACCATCTTTTGTTCAACGAGCTAGTCTAGTAGAGGCTTACTAGGGAGTTGGCATTTGTTTATCTATTCACACATGTGTTAAAGTTTCTGATCAATACAAGTACAGCATGAACAATAAACCTTTATCATGATTAACGAAATATAATAATAACCACTTTATTATTGCCTCTAGGGCATATTTCCAACATACACCTCTATCAAACTCCTTCACAAATGTATCACCGCCGTCTTAAGGCCGTTATCCATGAATCTACATGCACCTTGGACTTGAATCACTCATTTTGAGCTGTGTTGCTACTTCCTTGAATTTGCATGACTCCACTTGCAACTGCAGTTCGTTTTTAGTTATTCATCATAGTCATTTCTCTACCTAATTAAGTTATGCCCCATTCTTGTTTTAAGTTTAAAGCTTTCTGGAGTCCCCGATTGTTCAACGTCATCACACATTGATCTTAAAGTCACCACATCCGAGAACACCATCCCCATGATATTCTCTTTCCTCATGTATGTGAAAGTGAGCAAAAGCTTCGTTCCACTTTATTAGGATAAAATGTTTAAGGACTAGAGAGGGTGAATAGTCTTATAAAAAATTCCACACCAAATTTCAATGAGTTGGCAAATTTAAGAGCATCTACTTCTGATTGATCATTGGGACTAAAGAAGCAAGTTAGTTCTAAAAATACGATAGTGGAATAAAGTACTCCCTCCGTAAACAAATATAAGAGCATTTAGATCACTAAAATAGTAATCTAAACGCTCTTCTATTTCTTTACAGAGGGAATAGTTTGGAAGAAATTATGAGTTGAGTTTAGGGATGTATGGGGGTCAACGATGTTTTTATCATGGTTTAAATAATTGGCGCTATCCACCTTGTTGAGGGGGGTATCCAACCAAATAGTTCTAATATCAAAAGGAGTTTGCATCGCCCACAAAGCTCAATAAACTTGTTTCACAATTGCTTGCAACAAGTAGCCTCACTAGGGGTTGATCTTCGTACACTGCATGGTCACGCTCCTTGTCCATGGGTGGTTATGGGGAATTTCAATGAAATTATGTACTCACACGAGAAGGAGGGGGCAATGCAAGACCAAATGCAACAATGCAAGACTTTTGTAATTGTCTGGTGGATTGCACATTGAATGATATGGGGTTCATTGGGGAAGTATTCACTTGGAGAAAAGGTGACATTAGAGAAAGATTGGACCATGTTGTTTGTAATTTGCAGTGGGATACAAAATCCCCTCGTGTTGCGGTTATCAATGAGGAACATGTCAATTCTGATCACCGCACATTGATACTTGATACAAATTATTATGATGAAAATATGTTATGTGGTCCGAGGGGCAGAGTAAAACAATTTGAAGATAGATGGCTCCGAGAAGAAATGGTGGTGGAGATTGTCCATTTGGCGTGGGAGAAGGCAACGATGACGGACATTGGGCCGTATCTTGCCGCGCGTACTTGAGCGGTTCATAATGATTTGCATATTTGGGATAATGATTTGCATATTTGGGACGGTGAAATGTTGAAGGGACCAAAAGAAAAGTTAGCAAATAAAAAAAGAATTAGAGAAAATGAGGCATGGTCCTAGTTGTGACGAATCTCGTGCGTGCGAAAAGAAAATAATTGTTCTTATTGAAAATTAATAGGATCAGAGGAAATGGTTTGGTTACAAAGAGGCAGAGAAAATTGGCTGATGCATGTGGATTATAGCACGTCTTTCTCATGTAGCGACGGACGGGAAGAAGAGGAATTAAAATCAACAATCTTTTGGATGATACAAGAGTTTGGCGACGAGGTATTGTATTAAGCTCTGACGGATGATGAATAAGCGAAGGAAGATGACGACCAGTATGTTTTTTGGCGTAAATTTATTTTTTTACAGGTTGTTCTATGTCTCGTTCTCATTCGTTTGTACTTTTGACTGTTTTCTTGATCAATATCATGTATGAGATGCCCTATGGGCGTCTTTCCTAAATAAATAAATAAGGTATTATGGGAGTATGAATTTGCACTTAGTGCGATGTATAAATCCCAATGTTTCTTACTTCCTTTACATATTAAGGAGCTACAAGCTTCCGCGTGCAAATTCAGAAGAAAATTAATGTAATGAATATGGCTATGTTAGATTGGGTGGTACTATTTTTTTTTTGGGTGGTACTAGTTTTTGAAATGATGTCTTAAAGGCAGGCTTTAAAAACGTCAAAATTGATGCAAATATGGCATGTTGTTTTCCATAATGCCGAAACAATAAAAAAATCCATGTCATCTTTTTCGGGAAAGGATAAAAAAATCATGACCATTTTACCCTTGCCCGTAATCAGCCCCCTCCGAGAGCGTACCCTTTCCGGCGATCCTTTCCGCGATCTTTCCACACTTCTCCCCGGAGCCTTCTTCATCCCCAGGCAAGCCACAACCACCATTGGCATGATAGCCATGCATAAGTATTGGTTTTCAACTTGAATCTTTAAATAACTATTTGTTTGCTTTACTGTTGCTGGCGTTATTTCGGTTGTGCTTATGGACCGGTGTTTACCGTCATGCTATGTTTTATGCACCTAGTTATTATGTTCTACTTGCTAGTATCACTTTCATATTACAGACTTGAAAATGCATTGAAAAAAGACCCACAATTATAAACAAAAATTGGTAAAAGTGTGTGTGTGTGTGTGTGTGTGTGTGTGTGTGTGTGTATGCGCGTGTGTGTGCGCGCGTGCGCGTGCGCGTGCGTGCGTGTGTGTGTAATGAAAATAAATGGAAAAATTAATAAATATGTTTTCCAAATAATATGTGATTCTTTAAAATTATTTACAAGTTCATTTAAATTATATGTATATTATTTGTAAAAATTAGAATATTCTAACTTCAATTTTATTGCTATAAAAAGGAAATCTCTGTTTTAAACATCAGAGTCTTCTGGTTAACGAGGTAAAATCTAGCTTAAATTATATGTATATCGTTTGAGTTGTAGGCTCAGCCGATTGATTACCTTAGATCGCTGGTTCGAACCGCCGATGAGCTAATTTTTTCTTCGGATTAATTTTTAATTTATATTGTGTGTTCAAGGATATACAAAATGTGTACCTAGTTAGCACATTTTTTTAGAGAAAAGACACAGCTGAGCCCTGTAGGCTCTAGCATTGCCTGACTTTGAATTAACAAAGCCATCAACTGGCTAGGATACAGCTGCAACATGATATACACATGAACACATAGCTGAACACATTGAGGTCCTCTACCGCGACTCGACATGGATCAAGAAAGGATGCCGGCTTTGGTGAGGGAATGAAGATGCACCCTGAAGGCATGTCATCACCAAACACAAAGGGCCTCGGTACGACACATCCATCCAACTCCATCTCCAAAGGAGGCCACAACCTCCTCGCTTGGATCGTAAGGAGCCGCACTGTCGAAAGACCAGAAAGTTCCCCAACAACATGGATGGATGCCGCCGGGTGGTCACTTAGAATGGATCAGCGCACACCAAATGTGCCGAGGCTCTCCAAGAGCAGGATGAACTGTGACGCCCGAAGACCGACGTCCCAGAAGATTCCAGATGTTCCGGGTTCTCCCGTGTGTTTCATTTGTGCTTGTGTTATTTATTTTGCTTTGCATCATGTCATCATGCCATCATGTCATTAATCTTTGCATCTCAACTAAATAAGTCGTGTGGACCTTCGGTCCATTTAAATCGAGGGAAGGAGGACTTCTCTTTATAACATATATATATATATATATATATATATATATATATATATATATATATCCTCCTAATATTATGGAGCTATGATAAAATATTCCATTGTTGGAAGCAACCATCACACACTTGCATAATATTCCCCATGTCTGTTTCACTCCAAGTTTTGACTCCCACAACCTTGCTTCATCATCTTCTTCTCCTTCCTCGTTAGTCCATTTTAATTATGGCATTCTATTTCCTGCACCAATTTAATGTTCATTCTTTTCCTATCAATTCTCAACCATGCCTTCAACATCCTTGCCAATTTTTAGTTCCTTTGGACTTACTTTGGTTGGGTTCAAAAATGGCTCAAGTTTGAATTTAATTCAAACTTGAATTCTTTTTATATCCTTAAAAATGTCCAAACTAGTTTATTAAAATTGTGCATAAATCTAGGAGTTTAAGTATATTTTTACTTCCTTCTTATTCTTCCTCTAACACCCTGTCCTTTTCCTTTTCTTCACCGAGGATTTTGGAATCTGCTTTTCTTTTAATAAAAGGGAAAGGGCTCCCTGCAGCCTGTGGCCTAGCCGGCCCAAGAGGCCTCCCCGACCCCTCCCTATTTGGGCCAAGGCCCAGCCGCTTCAGCGCCGAACCCTAGCCAACAGCGACCTCTCGCTCTATCCCTTCTCTCCCTCTCGGCGCCGCACCCTCGTTCCCATCCCTCGAGCCCCGACCCACTTCTCTCCCTCGATCCCTCTCCTCATCCCTCAGCGCCGCACCTGCCTCCCTCTCGCTCGATCTCGATCCAGCGAGACCCCGCGAACGTCGCGCAGCCTGAGCCCCGTCGCCGCCTCTCTTCCCTGTCCTGCGCCGTCGTCCCCCTCCAGCGCCGCCCGCCACCGGCGCCTGGCTCGCCGCGTCGTCCCTCCATCGTCGCCCCGCGCCAGCTCGCCGAGGGGAGGAGCCCCTCGAGCAGCCTCCAGCGCCGCGCCTCCGGCCTCCCATGCCTCCTCCCGTGCGGCCCCGACCTCGCCTCTGGCCGCGCTGCTGGCGCCCCTCCTCCTCGCTGCTCCGGCCGGCAAGTCCAGCCATCGGTGCCTTCGCGCCTTGCTCCCTCCTGCCATGGACTCGGCCTCAAGCTCGCCTAATCAGGTCTCTTTGACCTACCGGGCTCGATGACTGCCGTGTTGCCATCGTTTTGTTGCGGTTGTTGTTTTCGCCTAGATTGACTACATAGATGCAAGTACCACGACGACCTCGTGTACGACTACAAGATGATGCGTCAAGTTCCTCGCCGTGTGCAACTACTGTCGCCAAGACCCGAGACCCCAAGTACCACGGCGACCTTTGCGCCAAGTACCACTACGCCCGGATCACTCGGAACCCTCAAGTTCATCTACGGAACGGGTACGACGACCGTCGCTGAAGAACCGTGTACCACTACCGTCGCCCCGAAGACGTCCGATGCCGCGACAAGTACCTCTTCGGAAACGTGAACGTCTACAAAACGTGTACCACGACCCCCGTGTACGACTACTTCCTCTACGACCTCGAACCGCTCGGAAACGAACGTTCCGAAGGTATAACCCCGAGATGATGACCCGTGGACTGCACGTGTTGTATGAGATGAATCGGATGTTTGCATCGTGTCCGTTGTGCTCCTCGGTTACCTCGTCGCCAACCCGTGGGAACCCGGTGACGGGATCACCCCACCTTTCATCTTATTCGACTCGCTCACGCTACCTTGCTTTTGCACCGGCATCTCGACGAGTGTCAGATCATCGAAATGATTGTCGTGGCATCGTATCCTTTTTCGCCGCCACGACCCTCTTTTCTTTCCGTCGTGGCGACAAATACTTCATATCTCTTCATGTTAACGTTTAAATAAAAATTGCATAAAACTTGATCATGCCATCCGCATCATGATAACAACCTTTAAATGTTAAATTGTTGTTGCTTAATAATTGCTAAACATGCACATGAGGATTTTCCCGGAATTGTTGTTGTTATTTCCGGCATCATTTAAAATGCCTAGATAGCTAGTTTACACTTGCTTCACCTCTTGCCATGTTAACAAACATTTAATCTTGTCTTGTAAATAAACGAGAGTCAACTAAATAAATATAATGTGGTGTTTCGTCAATATGCAACTCGTTGCATATTGAGCTCCACTTAACTTGTAGTATTGTTTGTGCACCTTGCCATGCCATGCATGTTTAAATCGGACATACATCATACTTGGAGGTGCATCGTATGATATGTTAATGCTTGTGTTGTTTTTCTGTGCTTCCTACCTTGCCATGTTTTGCTTCCTGTATAGATTTGTGGTGCATCCTGTATAGAATTGTCTTGCATTATACTTGTTTGATCATATTGTCATGTCTCATGTGGTGTGTTTACCGTGTTGCTTGTTTCTTTCCGGTTTGCTTCCCTCGTTAGCTTCGGGTTCGTTACGGAGTTGTGAGGTTATGTTCGACTACTTCATGGATCCGTTCTTCTTCCTTGTGGAATCCCAGGCAAGATGATCATACCCTTAGATACCTTTACTACCATTGCCATGCTTAGTCGTCTCGATGCAATCGTTACATGTCGCGCTACCCATCTTTTATGTCAGCCTCTCCTTGTTGCCATGAAACCTCTAAACTTTTGACACCTTCCTAGCAAACCATTGTTTGGCTATGTTACCCGCTTGCTCAGCCCCTCTTATAGCGTTGTTAGTTGCAGGTGAAGATGAAGATCGTTCCAGGAGGGAACTTGTTGTTGGAATATCACAATATGTTATATGTATATTAACACACCTATATACTGGGCATGGGTGGAAGGCTTGGCCTTTTGCTCGGTGTTTTGTTCCACTCATGCCACCTTAGGCGCCGATAAACCGGCATTATGTTCCTTGATTTTGCGTTCCTTACATGGTTGGGTATATGGGGACCCCTTGACACTTCGTCTTTGAATAAAACTCCTCCAGCAAGGCCCAACATTGGTTTTAATTTGCCTCATAATAACAACTTAATTAATTAATTAAATTTGCATAGGGGGTCGCGTCCCCGGGTACTCTTTTCTACATAGCAGGGGGGGCAGTGCTGATGGTGTTGGTCCCAAACGGGGGTTATGCGGGGCCACCACGGGGAAACTCGAGGATTGGTTTTACCTGTAGGATCGCCCATCCGGCCGTGGCCTGAGACGAGATACGCGCGGCTACTATCAGGGTGTCGGCACGCCGGGAGGTCTTGCTGGACTTGTTTTACCATTGTCGAAATGTCTTGTGCACCGGGATGCCGAGCCTGATCGGATTTCCCTAAGATAAGGGGTGATGATATTATATTTATCACTTCAGCTGATCGTGAGAGCTTGTGATGGGCTAAGTTGGGACACCCCTGCAGGGTTATGATCTTTCGAAAGCCGTGCCCGCGGTTATGTGGCAGATTGGAATTTGTTAATGTCCGGTTGTAGAAAAACTTGACAGAGGATCCGAAGTAAAACACACAACTGCGTGAGTAACCGTGACTGTCTCTTTTCACTTTGAGAAGAGAACACGGTGGGGTTATGTTTGACTCGTAGGTAGTTCAGGATCTTTAGCGATCACTACTAGTTGCGACCGTTTGCGTAGATGCTCGTCTTATTCTTATACTCGTAAGCTAGCCACCATATTATGCTTAGCCGCTGCTGCAACCTCATCACTACCCTTCTCCATACCCATAAAGCTTTGCTAGTCTTGATACCCATGGTTATGGGATTGCTGAGTCCTCGTGGCTCACAGATAATACAACACCAGATGCAGGTTCAGCCAAGATTGACGCAGGAGATGGGTCAGAACTTCTGGGAGCTCGATGAAGGGAGTGGCCGTATGCTTGTGACGGTTTTCGACGATCAGTAGTGGTTTCTACTAGGGGCGATTCGGACCTGTGGCTTTATGTTTTTGGTATCTTTCTTTTGGATCTTCACCCGTAGTCGGGTTGTGATGTTTTGGATGATGATTTGCTTATGTAATGTATTGTGTGACGTGGCGAGTGTAAGCCAACTATCCTTTTCTAATTTCATCCCTATTTTTACATGAGTCGTGCAAAGATACCAAACTTGAGATCATTCCAGAATGGGTTATACCTTTAAGTCGTGCCTCGACACGTAGGAGGTATAGTCCCATCCTGGGCATTACAAGTTGGTATCAGAGCCTTCTCCGACCTAGGAGCCCCCACTGATAGATCGAATCGTTGACGGTTGAGTCTAGGCACACACTTGAAAATGTTTTGAGTCCTATATATATCGGAGAGTAGGATTTATTTTGCTCCTCATCTCTTTTCACTCTGGTGAGGACTCCTAACGATTACTTTTATCTCTTCTACTCTCAAAATTTCACCAAATTTTTTTTAGGATCACGCGAGTATTGTTTGGATTATTCCGATGCCTTTGTGACGAGAACATTGTTCTCGATGCCTCCTGTCATTTAGGGGTTGTGGCAGTGTCCCGGGGAGTTGAGCTCCGAGGTGTTGTCGTCACAAATATATCGCAGCAGTTCTGGAATACTTAAAACGGCCGACATCGAAAACTCTCCTATGCGGTTAGTGGCAAGATAACCCTGACATCACCCAGTACTGGGGAGGTAGTTCGGGAGTATTGCCATAGCTTGTATAGTAGATGTGTTCCGAAGGTCCAAGGTAAACGGTTTCCGGAAATAACTGGTTATGTGTTGAAGGATAGATACAGCTGGATGTAGGATTAGAGTTGAGTGCGCGATGCTTCCCCTGTATCCCCAACACCTGATTGCATAACTGGAAACTTTCGGAAATTAATGGGTGGGTTCATCCAGTAGTTCGTAGGCATTCTTCCAACGAGTGCATGATATGGAGTTCGGGGTTCTACATTGAGTGAAGTGGTTTTATGGGCGTTGTTCTGATCGGGAGTTGCATCTTAAAGGGTCCTTGGCTATGCTGATCCAGGGATTGCAAAACCCTTTTGCAACACGTTCCATGAGCTTTCAGCACGAACATGTGGAACGAAGCTTCTATCTTGTATTTGTTCTATCTGCTCCTTGTTGTTTTTATTTACCTTTTTGTTCTCCCAAGTGTCTTCTCGTCAAGTTGATGTATCATTTAAGCTGCGAAATTCATTCGTTCAATTCTCTGTTCGGGTGATATTGTGAGGATTATGTTGCAACATATCTATCCATTGTTTTTGTTTTGATTCTGGTATTCGAGTTGCTTCGATGTCAAATGTTGATTCCATACCTTTCCTAATCGGTGTTCTCATATTTTTATGGGAGTGCTAATTCTTCTTGACCATCGAGATTTTCATGTTAATCCTTTTCAACCGGTGTGCCTTCTCTTCAAGTTATTCCATACGGACGCCGTTGAGAAATCTGACGATTGTCTGTTTCATTCATCCCAAGTTGTCTTTGTTTAACCACCCTCCCACCCTTCTTCTTCTCGGAGCAAGAAATCTCAAATGAAGTATCCATTTGATTCATGTAGGTTTCTTCATTCTTTTCCTTCAATGTTCTTATCCGGTGATTTATCGTGAAGATGCTCAAGAGTTTCAAGTTCATCATTCTTAATTCTAACATTCTTCTCCGGTGGACTAAATCCAAGCTTTCGTATTGATCATATTTGTGCCTTTTGTTTCACATGTTTTCCAATGTGGGAATTCTTATCCAAAGTCTCTCTTGATTATTCAACTCTCCCTAATTCTTATCCGGAGTGTTCAAGATGTCTCAAAAGATTCATAATTCCATTCTTAATCCGTTCAAGCTATTTTGAGGATTGCTATCTTATTCAAGCCATTTAATTCAACCGGTGTTATATCTCTTAAGCAATCTTTTTCAACGGTGATTTCTTTTCAGTGGGCCCTAACCCACAGGTCTTTTTCCAGGATCTTACCTGACTCTTCTAATTTCATTTTTCCGGACTTATTCTCAAATTCTTTCAAGTTTGACATAAGAATGGATCTCTCATCGGTCAAATGTATCCTCCAAGATCGCTTTCAATTTCTTTTCAGTTTTGGTTCAACCTTCTCTCTTCTCATTCGTCCGGAGTATCTGGAAATTCTTCGTGGTATTCTCGTCGTTCTTCTCAATATTTGAAGACCGGAGAAGAGTTTCTCTTAAATCCTGGCTCGTTCTCTTGAAGATTCGTGGTTCTAGCTTCATGCCATCCTCATAGTTGTTTCGATCATGAGGAATCTTTTTATATCCATCCGAAGCATTTCATGAATCCTTTCCATTGTGATCCTCCGAAGCCATCATTTCAGAAGATTTCTTCGTTCTCAGTTTGCAACTTCATCCTCCAAATATTCTTCATCGATGCCTCTCCGTTCGTCTCCATGTTCTTCCGGTGCATCGTTCAAGTATTCTTTAATCAGTTCGCGATCTCTTCGTTCGCTTGTATCTAATTTTCCTCTAGTGCTATTCTTCCCGGTGGATTATTCTCTTTCATTACCCGTTTTCAATTCTTACGGCGGTTCATTCAAGATTACTATTCCATTGTTATTGTATTAATTCATTTGTTCTTTTCATAATCCGACCGGTGAGTCGTTCAAGATTATTCTCAAGTTTGGCTATCTCTCTCTCCAATCCTTTTCAAGAAGAATAAGTAGTAGGCCAAATCCGTTGCTGGTCATCAATTTATTTTGATCAAGGATAAGCATACAGTAAATCTTATTCTTATTTCCTCGAACTAGTTAATCTCTTTTTCCGGAGCTTGTTCATCATATCATATTCTCAGTTCTAAGTTGTTCATCTTGTTTTCCGGAGCTTCAAGTTATTTCAATTATATCATTTCAAAGCTCCATCTAATTCATCGCAGGCCTTGATTCTTATTCTTTTCATCTTTCACTTCTCATGCTTTCATTACCGGAGTTCTCATGGTGGTTCATCATGTTTTAATTCATCCTCGAAGTTTTCATCAAGATTCTTGTTGGAGCTCAAGCATTCTTCATCATGCATTCCAATTGCAATCCTTTCTACCTTATCTTTTCAGATGGTGTTATGTCATTCTTGACAATTCCTTCATGTTTCATGATTCACGAGTTATCAAGAATGAGATATTTAAACCCATCATTTTCTTTGTTCAGGAGATCTTTCCAACCATTCAATTTATTTGTTGGAGTAATCTTGGGTTGTATTTCACCTAAAAGCTTTCCCTAAGGATTGTTGCTATTTATGGTGCTTATAAATGACCCAAGTTCTTCATTTATCCTCCCGGTGAAAGTTTTTCGTCTCCTTGTTGATCTCAATCCAATCAAATGTTTTCGTCAGTGGCTGGTTGTCACCTCTTAATTTTGAGATGTTTTCCATAAACCCACATCAAGCTTATTCGTTTTCGTTGTTGATTTTCCAACAACTCAGTTCAACCCTTCTTCGTAAGGATGCTCTTTCAAATTCAATTTTGAGAGAAGTTGTCATTTTCTTCTCCGTTCTTTCTTCCCAACGATCTAGCATCTATTCTTTCGTTCCGGAGGCTTTGTGATGTTGCTCTCTCCAAACCATCATCTCATTTTATTGAGATCGTGTTCTTTCCCTTGCTTATCATTTAACCGGAGTGTTGTATTCTTCATTCAAGTACCCTCATCTTATCAAGTTTGCCTCTCTTTTCAACCGGAGTGCTGCCTGAAATCTTTCTTACCCCTTGTGTCATTCTTTCAATTGTTCCGGAGGCAGTGTGCTGTTGATTTCATCAAGTATCATTCCATCTCATCAAGTTCATGTTAATTCCTTCCATTTTTTGTCGGAGTGCTGTCCAAATTATTCCGTTCTCATTCCTTCTCCATCTTGTTTTAACCGGAGTGGTTTTGAAATTTTGTTCGTCATCCTTGAGCTCTTCGTTCATGTCCTTGCAACCTTCAAATTCTCATGGTGTCCCTTGTTCCTCCTTTTTACCGGAGTGTTCTTAACTTCGTTCATCTCTATTGTATTCTTTCCTTCAAGTTGTCCAACCCTCCAAGGTTCATGGTTTCACCAGTTTGTCGAAGAAGCAACTTTGTTTTACCTCTTCCTCTTCCATTTTATCCGGTGCCATCTCTAGGATCTCGGGTCGAGATCCTCTGTTAGTGTGGGAGAGTTGTGACGCCCGAAGACCGACGTCCCAGAATATTCCAGATGTTCCGGGTTCTCCCGTGTGTTTCATTTGTGCTTGTGTTATTTATTTTGCTTTGCATCATGTCATCATGCCATCATGTCATTAATCTTTGCATCTCAACTAAATAAGTCGTGTGGACCTTCGGTCCATTTAAATCAAGGGAAGGAGGACTTCTCTTTATAACATATATATATCCTCCTAATATTATGGAGCTATGATAAAATATTCCATTATTGGAAGCAACCATCACACACTTGCATAATATTCCCCATGTCTGTTTCACTCCAAGTTTTGACTCCCACAACCTTGCTTGATCATCTTCTTCTCCTTCCTCGTTAGTCCATTTTAATTGTGGCATTCTATTTCCTGCACCAATTTAATGTTCATTCTTTTCCTATCAATTCTCAACAATGCCTTCAACATCCTTGCCAATTTTTAGTTCCTTTGGACTTGTTTTGGTTGGGTTCAAAATGGCTCAAGTTTGAATTTAATTCAAACTTGAATTATTTTTATATCCTTAAAAATGTCCAAACTAGTTTATTAAAATTGTGCATAAATCTAGGAGTTTAAGTATATTTTTACTTCCTTCTTATTCTTCCTCTAACACCCTGTCCTTTTCCTTTTCTTCACCGGGGATTTTGGAATCTGCTTTTCTTTTAATAAAAGGGAAAGGGCTCCCTGCAGCCTGTGGCCTAGCCGGCCCAAGAGGCCTCCCCGACCCCTCCCTATTTGGGCCAAGGCCCAGCCACTTCAGCGCCGAACCCTAGCCAACAGCGACCTCTCGCTCGATCCCTTCTCTCCCTCTCAGCGCCGCACCCTCGTTCCCATCCCCCGAGCCCCGACCCACTTCTCTCCCTCGATCCCTCTCCTCATCCCTCAGCGCCGCACCTGCCTCCCTCTCGCTCAATCTCAATCCAGCGAGACCCCGCGAACGTCGCGAAGCCCGAGCCCCGTCGCCGCCTCTCTTCCCTGCCCTGCGCCGTCGTCCCCCTCCAGCGCCGCCCGTCATCGGTGCCTGGCTCGCTGCATCGTCCCTCCATCGTCGCCCCGCGCTAGCTCGCCGAGGGGAGGAGCCCCTCGAGCAGCCTCCAGCGCCGCGCCTCCAGCCTCCCATGCCTCATCCCGTGCGGCCCCGACCTCGCCTCTGGTCGCGCTGCTGGCGCCCCTCCTCCTCGCTGCTCCGGCCGGCAAGTCCAGCCGCCGGTGCCTCCGCGCCTTGCTCCCTCCTGCCATGGACTCGGCCTCAAGCTCGCCTAATCAGGACACTTTGACCTACCGGGCTCGATGACTGCCATGTTGCCGTCGTTTTGTTGCGGCTGTTGTTTTTGCCTAGATCGAGTACATAGATGCAAGTACCACGACGACCTCGTGTACGACTACAAGATGATGCGTCAAGTTCCTCGCCGTGTGCAACTACCGTCGCCAAGACCCGAGACCCCAAGTACCACGACGACCTTTGCGCCAAGTACCACTACGCCCGGATCACTCGGAACCCTCAAGTTCATCTACGGAACGGGTATGACGACCGTCGCCGAAGAACCGTGTACCACTACCGTCGCCCCGAAGACGTCCGATGTCGCGACAAGTACCTCTTCAGAAATGTGAACGGCTACAAAACGTGTACCACGACCCCCGTGTACGACTACTTCCTCTACGACCTCGAACCGCCCGGAAACGAACGTTCCGAAGGTATAACCCCGAGACGATGACCCGTGGACTGCATGTGTTGTATGAGATGAATCGGTTGTTTGCATCGTCTACGTTGTGCTCCTCGGTTTCCTCGTCGCCAACCCGTGGGAACCCGGTGACGGGATCACCCCACCTTTCATCTTGTTCGACTCGCTCATGCTACCTTGCTTTTGCACCGGCATCTCGACGAGTGTCGGATCATCGGAACGATTGTCGTGGCATCGTATCCGTTTTTGCCGCCACGACCCTCTTTTCTTTCCGTCGTGGCGACAAATACTTCATATCTCTTCATGTTAACGTTTAACTAAAAATTGCATAAAACTTGATCATGCCATCCGCATCATGATAACAACCTTTAAATGTTAAATTGTTGTTGCTTAATAATTGCTAAACATGCACATGGGGATTTTCCCGAAATTGTTGTTGTTATTTTCGGCCTCATTTAAAATGCCTAGATAGCTAGTTTACACTTGCTTCACCTCTTGCCATGTTAACAAACATTTAATCTTATCTTGTAAATAAACGAGAGTCAACTAAATAAATATAATGTGGTGTTTCGTAAATATGCAACTCGTTGCATATTGAGCTCCACTTAACTTGTAGTATTGTTTGTGCACCTTGCCATGCCATGCATGTTTAAATCGAACATACATCATACTTGGAGGTGCATCGTATGCCATGTTAATGCTTGTGTTGTTTTTCTGTGCTTCCTACCTTGCCATGTTTTGCTTCCTGTATAGACTTGTGGTGCATCCTATATAGAACTGTCTTGCATCATACTTGTTTGAGCATATTGTCATGTCTCGTGTGGTGTGTTTACCATGTTGCTTGTTTCTTTCTGGTTTGCTTCCCTCGTTAGCTTCGGGTTCGTTCCGGAGTTGTGAGGTTCTGTTCAACTACTTCATGGATCCGTTCTTCTTCCTTGCGGAATCTCAGGCAAGATGATCATACCCTTGGATACCTTTACTACCATTGCCATGCTTAGTCGTCTCGATGCTATCGTTACATGTCGCGCTACCCATCTTTTATGTCAGCCTCTCCTTCTTGCCATGAAACCTCTAAACTTTTGACACCTTCCTAGCAAACCATTGTTTGGCTATGTTACCCGCTTGCTCAGCCCCTCTTATAGCGTTGTTAGTTGCAGGTGAAGATGAAGATCGTTCCAGGAGGGAACTTGTTGTTGGAATATCACAATATGTTATATGTATATTAACTGTCACATCCCTAGCTTTACCTTGCCCTGGGATAGCACTTGCCTGTTGCATCATGTTTAATTTCCTCAGAAACTTGAAATGGGAATGACAGAAACCCCAGCACCCCTCTTCTAACAACTAGGGTTTGATAAAATCTTTTCCAATGTACCCAAAATGCCCTTCAAAAATGTTCATCATTTCTGCCTTGGTCCTAAACCTCTGCTAAAAATGGTGCACAATTTTCTAGGACATCTAAGGTCTTTGGATTAAATCATATGGTATTTGTATTTGGGCATTTAAATGCTATAAAATATTTTAAATGCTCAAATAATCATAAACTATAATGTTCCATACTGTTCATATTATATACAGTGGGCATGACTAGTTTTATGAGTTATAAAAATGTTTAGGCATTTTTATTAATTAAACAAAGTTGCAAAAGAACTGAAACAGAAAAGAAATAGGAAAAAAGAAAGAGAGAGAGAGAGAGCTTACCTGAGGCCCACTTACCTGGTGGCCCAGCAGGTTCGGCCCAGCCCACCTGGCCCTCCCCTGTCGTCTTCCTCGTGACAGAAGGACGGAGGGCGTGTGCCCACGGCACGCCGGCCACCTCCTGCTTCCACCGCGACGCCTCCGACCTTCTGGTCGTGCCACGAAGACGTCCACGGCCCCCTCGTTCCACCTCACCTCCCCGCACTCATTTTCCCCTCGCTCCCCAGCTCCTCCTCGCCATGGCCGAAACCACCACGGCCGCGTCGCCGAGCACCACCGTGGCCACAGCCTCCCCCTCGCCCCTCCGACGGGCCCCAGAGCTCCGCCTTGTCGCCCTATACCTCTCCGCCGAGCCACGTGACACCACACGTCTCCGAACGCCGTATGCGCCGCCGTTCCCCTCGTCGGCCACCGACGACATCACCGTCGAATTCGCGGTGGCTGGTGCCTCCCCGAGCCCGCTTCGTCGACCACTGCAACCGCCGTGAGCCCCTCTTGCTCCTCCCCCTATCCCTTTACTCACGCGCGTGCTGTAGCTCCAACCCCCACCATGCCCGAGAACCCCTCGCCGCCGGCAATGTTGCCGCCGTGGCTATAGCCACTGGAGCTTCCACCTGAGTGCACCACCGAGCTCCTAATGACCTCACGAACACGTAGCGCACCTCACCTTGCCTTTCCGTGCCCCCTAGTGGTCGCGCGTGTCACCACCGTACTCCGGCCGCCGCTGCTGCAGTTGTTGCCGTCGACTCCGGCCATCCTCGGCGAATCCGGCTGCACCACTAGATGCGCGAGAGTCCCAGGAGCACGTAGATGCTCTCCGCTGCTGTTTTGGTCGCCGGAGGGCATTTTCCGAGCCCTCCACCGCGTCTGTCGCCGCCGGCGACGAGCCGCCGGTGGGTTTGACTCTTTTGACCGGGGGGTTGACCACCCCTGGGTCACTGACGCGTGGGCCACCCCTTCCCTAATTAGCTAGTTTAATTAAGTAAAATGTTAATTAAATCAGTAGTTAGGCTAGTCACTGACATATGGGCCCCACGCCCTTAGTTAAGCACTAACTCAATGACAGGTGGGGCCAGCTCCTGTTAAATTAGTTTAGTTTAAAAACTAAACTTAATTAGGCCAGAGAGACTGACATGTGGGCCACCCCCCTGACACTTTAGTTAGGTTTAATTTAGCACTAATTAATAGGGTTAGCTAGTAGTGTCACTGACCGGTGGGCCCCACTGGTCAGGTTTGACCTAGACCCGCCAGTTGACTTGCTGATGTCAGCATGACCTAATGCTGACGCAGTAACTATTTTCTGTAATTTAAAATAAATCAGAAATGATTTATTTATTTCAGAAAATAGCCAAAACTTCTAAAAATCATATAAAATCAATCGTAGCTCAGATGAAAATAATTTATATATGAAAAATGATCAGAAAAATATGAGGAATCTGTTTATGTCATTTTCATGCATGTTTGAACAAGTTAAACCTTCTGTTCAGGTCAAATCAATTAAATGACAATTAAATAATCACATATGGAGTTTGAATTTGAATCTTGGGTTCAAACCAACTTCATTTAATTGTGTTGCTAGTTGCATTAGCTCAATCCACAGCATGTTGCCATGTCATGTTCATGCATCATATTGTTGCATTGCATTGATTGTGTTCTTTCTCTATTTGTCGGTTTTGTCCCCTCTCAGTAGACGACGTTCCGACGATGAGTTCGATGACACCGATGAAGAGCTATTAATATCTTCAGAAGTGCCAGGCAAGCAAAACCCCATTGAGCAATCCGATACAAACCCACTCACTCGCTCTTGCTCTCTTTTACTGCATTAGGACAACAACGCTTCAACTGTTACCTACTGCGGTAGTTGAACCCCTTTCCACTGCATGACCCGTCATTGCCACAGTAAATAGTTGAAACCCACTAGTATGAGTAGGAGTTGTTTGAGCCATGTTGTGCCTACTCATTGATGCTTTCTGGTTATGCCTGCTATTGCTTAGAGTTGTGTCGGGTCTGATTCATCGGGGATGAATTGGAATGTGATGAACATGTCCTACTGTGTGTGAGCTAAGTGTGTGAACACGATTTGGTAAAGGTAGCGATGAGAGGCCATGTAGGAGTACATGGTGGGTTGTCTCATTGAAACCGTCCTCGGGAACTGGGTTCTGTGTTGGTTGATCCATGAACAGCTACTACCACACGTTGGGCCCTGAAATATGACCCCGCTCGACTTATTGACTGCCCATGTTCTATGTCCAGGAGTTGCAACTAGTTTCTGGTGTTTGTAGTTTACTGGAGGTCGTGCACAGCGCTGACCCTCGGGGTGGGCTGTGACGCGGCAGGTACGTGGCACGGTGTACCGGTCGCCCGTTTGGTGACACGGGAACCCTGTACACATCGTTTGGGGCCGTGAGCGACACCCCGGCCGGATCTCCCCACGGATGGAACCCAAATACGCGATAAACCTGGACGAGAGACTTGAGTGGTTGGTTAGGTCATGGTCTACACCCACGTTGGCTTTCGCTTGAAGTCTGCCGAGCACATGTCATGTGCAGACGCTAAGTGGTGGAAGCATGTGTGAAGAAGTACACCCCTGCAGGGTTATATATGATCTATTCGAATAGCCGTGTCCGCGGAAATGGACTTCTGGGTTGCCTATAACAGTTCATAGACAAGTGAAAGTGGATACTCTAAAACGCGCAAGATAAGCGTGAGTGCTATGGATGGCCTTCTCGTAGGGAGACGGGAGCGGGTCCATAGTGGTGTATTGATTGGTGAATATGTGGACTCGTGTGCGCCACCTCAAAAGAGTTACTTGCAGTCGTAGTTTAGGATAGCCACCGAGTCAAAGCTGGCTTGCTGCAGTCAAACTCCACCACCCCTTTGTTGATACTGATTCATATGTAGTTAGTTCTGATGTAAGTCTTGCTGAGTACCTGTGTACTCACGTTTGCTTAATTTATGTTTTTGCAGAGAGACTCCAGTCTCACTAGTGGTTCCGCGTGGACTTCGACGTTTAGCTCGTTACCTCAGCTACGATCTTGTACCCTTGGGAGGGTCTTGTAGATAGTCAGGCTCCTCAGCCTTTTTCATTTGTAGTTGTTTGTACTCAGACATGTTATGCTTCCGTTGCTTGTATGCTCTGTATGTTGGGTCATGTGACCTCTGTTTGTAATAAATGCTATGATGGCTCTTCTGGGCCTTTATATATATATATGAGTTGTTGAGTTATGTTGTGATGCCATGTTGTACAGCACATACTTGCATGTTATGCGTACGTGTAATGTGTATTGTTATGTGTGGGATTCGACACCTAGTTGTTTACCCTTGGTAGCCTATCTTACAGGGAAATGTCTCCTAGTGCTTCCACTGAGCCTTGGTAGCTTGCTACTGCTCCGGAACACTTAGGCTGGCCGGCATGTGTCCTTCTTCGTTCCTGTGTCTGTCCCTTAGGGGAAATGTCACGCGTTGTTCCTTTAAGTCCTTGTAGCTTGCTGCGACTTGGGTTCATACGTTGATGACCGACACGTTCGTTGCTGGGTCATGTATGCCTGTCTCTGTAATTTAGTGCCACTTCTGGTTTATAACTAGTCATGTCGGCCCGGGTTCTCTGTCATATGGATGCTAGCGACAGTATCATATACGTGTGCCAAAATGCGCAAACGGTATCGGGCCAGGTAAGGTGGCACCCGTGGGGATACCGTGCGTGAGGCCGCAAAGTGATATGATGTTTTACAGGCTAGACCTGTGTGACTTAGGATCGGGGTCCCGACAGCTTTGGTATCAGAGCCTGACTGCCTGTAGGATTAGCAAGCCAAACTGGTCGAAATCGTGTCTAGAAACTCTTTAGTTATATAAGGGAATTGATTGTGGAAGGGAACGTAAGGCTCTTCTTACTCCTTTGCCCTATGCCCTTCTGATCTGAGTCACCTTCTTCTTTCTACGGGGATTAACAACTAGGACTCTCATTCTATTTATTAGGATCACGTTAATGTGGTTTCAACCCTCAGTTCAGTTTCTACTACTTCTGTTGCTCAACTATTGGTCTCAGAACCTTGACATGATGATGTTAAGTGGATATGCTACCCTTTTTGCTTGGATCTCAAAAGTATTTTCGAGCATTTGCAGCCGTTATGCTGTCCGAGTCATCCCAGGTTTCTAAATAGTCTAATGCATTTGCAAATCATTCCTATCTGTTCCTAATGTCCTTTTAGGCCAGATTAACCACACTAGTCGGTGTGTTGAGGCACTCTGTTACCTCGACATATATGTTGGACTTATTATTATGACCCTAGGTGTCTTAGAAGATCACCCAGTAATCTAGCAATGCTTTATATTCCCAGTGTGAAGATTCTGGCCATCATTGTCGAAAGCATCCCGTGATGCTATTTAGTTAGTAGGTATTCCATTTCTGGGTTCTTGAACCCGAGCTTCACCCTACTTACCTCCTGTTGGTAGTATTTGCTCGTCCCTTTAGGATATTAGTAACCCTGTGATAGTCCTCGAGGTCCGTGGTTATCGTTCTTCCAATACCATGAACCATCCTTGGCAGAAGTTCTTCTGAACCAAAAGATCACAACCAGAGTGCTCTTGAGTAGTACTCCATTCATATTGTGACTCTTCCAGTCCTACCTTTCTGCATAGGTTATCCGGAAGAAATATGTTGAACTAGTTCGACACACTAATCTATGCAACCACAACTCAGAAAGTTATATGTTCTTTGAGTTGTCCCCTTTTAGTTGTATTATGACCCTCGTTTATCAGTTGATAGTCAAGAGTAGTTGTGCATTCGTGTTCATCGATGCCTTTTACTCTTGTGGTCCGTCAAGCCATTCTATTCTGGAATGACTAGGAGAAACAAACTCCAGTACCTAATCCATTCCTAGGATTGGGTCAAAGAAGTTGTACTCCGCAGATCAAAATGACAATCCAGTTTTTGTTCTGTTCTACCTTGGAGTATTACCATCTTTATATCAAGAATGTCATGGGAATTGCACCACCTCCTATGAACTCTTGATACAGTGATACTTCTCACCATCATCAGTTATTCCTCGGTCTCCGTGTTGTTGTAACCTGAATACTGACAAGTGAACTGCGGTGTGTGAAATCATTACTCCGAGCAACCCTGTTGCTTGGTAGTTAATGGACAATAAACTCATTCTTACCATGTTGGTTACTGAACCATCATTCTAAGATTGACCGTGCTACATAGTCCATTTTTCTAGTGCACTCTTTGATCAATGAGTTAGGATTGCATAAATCCCTCACTCTTTTGATCATATCGTCTTGCCTTGAAAAGCAAGATTTTTCTCGAGCTTCATAACATATCGATGGTTCGTGATTTTCCGGATATCTTCTCGGAAGCATCACCAGGTTGTTCCCCTGACCGTTATGTTGAGCTTGTGATGAAGTTGGTTTACCTATAAACCACCCCTTCTCCAAGAATCTGTGTTGGATATCCTGAGCTAGTTGGTTAAGCTAAACAACAACTTTGAGGGTTGGAAGATAAATGCTTAATACACATAGCTCACTCCAAAGGGATATCTTGTGTGTGTATTGAAGATAGATGATATCTTCTTCAATTGATCTTCGTGATCATTGTGGATCTATTGTCTTGTCCAGACTTTGATTTGAGTATGGGTTATCACCAAGTCAAATCAGAACCAATGATATTCGTAACGTTGTCCTACTCTTGGTTGATTCCTCGAGCATACACCGTTATATCTCTTGGTCTGACCAATGCTATCACCGTGTTCACTTAATTGTGGAATTCCACCTATATGGAAATTTGGATGAGTTATTGTTGAGCCCATCGACAACATTCTTATTATTTCCATGATTTTGTTGGACACTAAGCTAGTGTTGGAAACTTTGTAAGCAATGCCTTCATGTTCCGTCATGAAGCTTATGCTTGGATGGAAGAAGTCACTTCCTCTAATTCATGAGCATTTGATGAAAGTGGTCACCGTGAATTCGAGAAAGTTGTTTTGCTTCCTGTGGAATCATCCCAAGTCAGTCATGCATACGTGCGAAGTATTCTATGGTCTGATAGACTGATCATCTTCATTCTATATGTATCCCTAGCACACCAAGCCACTGATAGATTTGTTCAAGGAGAAGAAGTTCCTTCTTAAGAATCATGACTTATGTTAGGACTTCGCTACCCTTGTTGATGGTTCCCCACCTGAACTCGATAGTGTTTTATTGTAAGACTACTACGTGGCCAAGCTTGTCCTGGACAACGTGTTCACATGTATGTAGCAAAACCAGCTCATGTTTTGGAGCTTGCTAACGTAGTTCACTCCCCGAGAATCTCGCAACGCCATCTCGTCAATTTGTGTTGTAAACTTTCATTTTCCTTCTAGACTCGATGAGTCTGGAATATCCTGACACCAACCAGAACTGAATCTCAGGCAGATATGATGGTTGGAGCTTTTCCCAAGAACTATAATATTGGTCTCTCGATAACCGGTAAAGTGGATGACGTGACCAACACACCCAGCCGGAAGACCTGTTGTTGTAGAATCTTGATTGAAGAAGTTGGCCACCTCCCCATAAGGACTTCGTAGGATTTACTCCCTAGTTGTTCCTTATGGATTTTTGTGCTCCTGAAGTCCGATCTTTTACTTGACGTTCTAGGTACCAAACCATTTTAATAAATGGATTGCACTAGCACGTCAAGGAGAACATTAGAAGCGGAGTGCTAAATGTCTCTCGGTCGATCATCCAGATTTTGCCCTTGACACCGCTAAGGTGAAATCTGAGAAAGTGTTAACTTCCTTGCATTGCATCGTCCATCGCTATTCATCATGGTCGCATGTTGTGTTACCAGGATCCTTGACACGGATATTGGTAAAACCTTGATGAATATGGGAATACTCAAGTTCTTGAGAGCATGCACAAGCACTAGGTGTTATCCTCGACACCAACCGGGATTGTTCCCAGTGCTCTTGGTTATGCTATAACCCCTCAAGAGTATATTTACTCTCTACTGTTGGGATTCTTCCCAGTTACCAGAATCATTCCCAGCATTTACTTTTTGTTCCCAGCTTGCACCGCCAATGTGCCAACTCTCCATGGGTTACCGTTCTCAATCACTATTGTTCAGGATTATTTTCAGCAATGGACTTACCATGGGTCCCATTCATTTCTGATGATAAGCAAATCATCCCTTGTGTTATCTTTAGCAAGGTAGTCCACATCATCCATTCTGGCCCGAGAATGTAATTCTTTCGGACCCCGTCAAACGATCGATTGTGTTTGCCTTAGGCTGGTATAGGGAATTTCAGTGATCTATGTATCAAAAGTAATTCTTTTTGCCACTTAAGGGGATAATTCTGCGAGTCACCTTCTCTAAGGTGCCCCGTCTGGTGGTATCGATCACCATCTTCTTAGGTGTGGAATTATTGCCGGCCAAATGAACCTTCAGCTTTTGTTTCACTCCATCCCTCTGGATGTGTGTTCTGTGTCTCAGCTCAAGAGATGGTTTAACATCTCACTCCATGAGTTGATTTTGAGTTCATCGATCTTTGGGAAGATCGATTTCTACAGAGTATGTCTCCGTTATCATCTGGTTGGATGAAGATCTCAAAGCAAGGATGACAATATCCACATGATGCAAGCAATCAAAATTCATATGAAGGACACTTGGATCATGAAGATTGTGTTAGTTAGTGTTCCCTGTGATTTCTTACCCTATGCTTGAATCTCGGGACGAGATTCTTGTTTAGTGGGGGTGAGTTGTCACATCCCTAGCTTTACCTTGCCCTGGGATAGCACTTGCCTGTTGCATCATGTTTAATTTCCTCAGAAACTTGAAATGGGAATGACAGAAACCCCAGCACCCCTCTTCTAACAACTAGGGTTTGATAAAATCTTTTCCAATGTACCCAAAATGCCCTTCAAAAATGTTCACCATTTCTGCCTTGGTCCTAAACCTCTGCCAAAAATGGTGCACAATTTTCTAGGACATCTAAGTTCTTTGGATTAAATCATATGGTATTTGTATTTGGGCATTTAAATGCTATAAAATATTTTAAATGCTCAAATAGTCATAAACTATAATGTTCCATACTGTTAATATTATATACAGTGGGCATGACTAGTTTTATGAGTTATAAAAATGTTCAGGCATTTTTATTAATTAAACAAAGTTGCAAAAGAACTGAAACAGAAAATAAATAGGAAAAAAGAAAGAGAGAGAGAGATTACCTGAGGCCCACTTACCTGGTGGCCCAGCAGGTTCGGCCCAGCCCACCTGGCCCTCCCCTATCGTCTTCCTCGTGACAGAAGGACGGAGGGCGTGTGCCCACGGCACGCCGGCCACCTCCTGCTTCCACCGCGACGCCTCCGACCTTCTGGTCGTGCCACGAAGACGTCCACGGCCCCCTCGTTCCACCTCACCTCCCCGCACTCATTTTCCCCTCGCTCCCCAGCTCCTCCTCGCCATGGCCGAAACCACCACGGCCGCGCCACCGAGCACCACCGTGGCCACAGCCTCCCCCTTGCCCCTCCGACGAGCCCCAGAGCTCCGCCTCGTCGCCCTATACCTCTCCGTCGAGCCACGTGACACCACACGTCTCCGAACGCCGTATGTGCCGTTGTTCCCCTCGTCGGCCGCCGACGACATCACCGTCGAATTCGCGGTGGTTGGTGCCTCCCCGAGCCCGCTTCGACGACCACTGCAACCGCCGTGAGCCCCTCTTGCTCCTCCCCCTATCCCTTTACTCACGCGCGTGCTGTAGCTCCAACCCCCACCGTGCCCGAGAACCCCTCGCCGCCGGCAATGTCGCCGCCGTGGCTATAGCCACTGGAGCTTCCACCTGAGTGCACCACCGAGCTCCTAATGACCTCACGAACACGTAGCGCACCTCACCTTGCCTTTTCGTGTCCCCTAGTGGTCGCGCGTGTCACCACCATACTCCGGCCGCCGCTGCTGCAGTTGTTGCCGTCGACTCCGGCCATCCCCGGCGAATCCGGCTGCACCACTAGATGCGCGAGAGTCCCAGGAGCACGTAGATGCTCTCCGCTGCTGTTTTGGTCGCCGGAGGGCATTTTCCGAGCCCTCCATCGCGTCTGTCACCGCCGGCGACGAGCCGCCGGCGGGTTTGACTCTTTTGACCGGGGGTTGACCACCCCTGGGTCACTGACGCGTGGGCCACCCCTTCCCTAATTAGCTAGTTTAATTAAGTAAAATGTTAATTAAATCAGTAGTTAGGCTAGTCACTGACATATGGGCCCCACGCCCTTAGTTAAGCACTAACTCAATGACAGGTGGGGCCAGCTCTTGTTAAATTAGTTTAGTTTAACAACTAAACTTAATTAGGCCTGAGAGACTGACATGTGGGCCACCCCCCTGACACTTTAGTTAGGTTTAATTTAGCACTAATTAATAGGGTTAGCTAGTAGTGTCACTGACCAGTGGGCCCCACTGGTCAGGTTTGACCTAGACCCGCCAGTTGACTTGCTGATGTCAGCATGACCTAATGCTGACGCAGTAACTATTTTCTGTAATTTAAAATAAATCAGAAATGATTTATTTATTTCAGAAAATAGCCAAAACTTCTAAAAAATCATATAAAATCAACCGTAGCTCAGATGAAAATAATTTATATATGAAAAATGATCAGAAAAATATGAGGAATCTGTTTATGGCATTTTCATGCATGTTTGAACAAGTTAAACCTTCTGTTCAGGTCAAATCAATTAAATGACAATTAAATAATCACATATGGAGTTTGAATTTGAATCTTGGGTTCAAACCAACTTCATTTAATTGTGTTGCTAGTTGCATTAGCTCAATCCACAGCATGTTGCCATGTCATGTTCATGCATCATATTGTTGCATTGCATTGATTGTGTTCTTTCTCTGTTTGTCGGTTTTGTCCCCTCTCAGTAGACGACGTTCCGACGATGAGTTCGATGACACCGATGAAGAGCTATTAATATCTTCAGAAGTGCCAGGCAAGCAAAATCCCATTGAGCATTCCGATACAAACCCACTCTCTCGCTCTTGCTCTCTTTTACTGCATTAGGACAACAACGCTTCAACTGTTACCTGCTGCGGTAGTTGAACCCCTTTCCATTGCATGACCCGTCATTGCCACAGTAAATAGTTGAAACCCACTAGTATGAGTAGGAGTTGTTTCAGACATGTTGTGCCTACTCATTGATGCTTTCTGGTTATGCCTGCTATTGCTTAGAGTTGTGTCAGGTCTGATTCATCTGGGATGAATTGGAATGTGATGAACATGTCCTACTGTGTGTGAGCTAAGTGTGTGAACACGATTTGGTAAAGGTAGCGATGAGAGGCCATGTAGGAGTACATGGTGGGTTGTATCATTGAAACCGTCCTCAGGAACTGAGTTCTGTGTTGGTTGATCCATGAACAGCTACTACCACACGTTGGGCCCTGAAATATGACCCCGCTCGACTTATTGACTGCCCATGTTCTCTGTCCAGGAGTTGCAACTAGTTTCTGGTGTTTGTAGTTTACTGGAGGTCGTGCGCAGCGCTGACCCTCGGGGTGGGCTGTGACGCGGCAGGTACGTGGCACGGTGTACCGGTCGCCCGTTTGGTGACACGGGAACCCTGTACACATCGTTTGGGGCCGTGAGCGACACCCCGGCCGGATATCCCCATGGATGGAACCCAAATAGGCGATAAACCTGGACGAGAGACTTGAGTGGTTGGTTAGGTCGTGGTCTACACCCACGTCGGCTTTCGCTTGAAGTCTGCCGAGCACATGTCGTGTGCAGACGCTAAGTGGTGGAAACATGTGTGAAGAAGTACACCCCTGCAGGGTTATATATAATCTATTCGAATAGTCGTGTCCGCGGAAATGGACTTCTGGGTTGCCTATAACAGTTCATAGACAAGTGAAAGTGGATACTCTAAAACGCGCAAGATAAGCGTGAGTGCTATGGATGGCCTTCTCGTAGGGAGACGGGAGCGGATCCATAGTGGTGTATTGATTGGTGAATATGTGGACTCGTGTGCGCCACCTCAAAAGAGTTACTTGCAGTCGTAGTTTAGGATAGCCACGGAGTCAAAGATGGCTTGCTGCAGTCAAACTCCACCACCCCTTTGTTGATACTGATTCATATGTAGTTAGTTCTGATGTAAGTCTTGCTGAGTACCTTTGTACTCACGTTTGCTTAATTTATGTTTTTGCAGAGAGACTCCAGTCTCACTAGTGGTTCCGCGTGGACTTCGACGTTTAGCTCGTTACCTCAGCTACGATCTTGTACCCTTGGGAGGGTCTTGTAGATAGTCAGGCTCCTCAGCCTTTTTCATTTGTAGTTGTCTGTACTCAGACATGTTATGCTTCCGTTGCCTGTATGCTCTGTATGTTGGGTCATGTGACCTCTGTTTGTAATAAATGCTATGATGGCTCTTCTGGGCCTTTATATATATATATGAGTTGTTGAGTTATGTTGTGATGCCATGTTGTACATCACATACTTGCATGTTATGCATACGTGTAATGTGTATTGTTATGTGTGGAATCCGACACCTAGTTGTTTACCCTTGGTAGCCTATCTTACAGGGAAATGTCTCCTAGTGCTTCCACTGAGCCTTGGTAGCTTGCTACTGCTCCGGAACACTTAGGCTGGCCGGCATGTGTCCTTCTTCGTTCCTGTGTCTGTCCCTTAGGGGAAATGTCACGCGTTGTTCCTTTAAGTCCTTGTAGCTTGCTACGACTTGGGTTCATACGTTGATGACCGACACGTTCGTTGCTGGGTCATGTATGCCTGTCTCTGTAATTTAGTGCCACTTCTGGTTTATAACTAGTCATGTCGGCCCGGGTTCTCTGTCATATGGATGCTAGCGACACTATCATATACGTGTGCCAAAATGCGCAAACGGTCCCGGGCCAGGTAAGGTGGCACCCATGGGGATACCGTGCGTGAGGCCGCAAAGTGATATGATGTGTTACAGGCTAGACCTGTGTGACTTAGGATCGGGGTCCCGACATTAACACACCTATATACTGGGCATGGGTGGAAGGCTTGGCCTTTTGCTCGGTGTTTTGTTCCACTCATGCCACCTTAGGCGCCGATAAACCGACATTATGTTCCTTGATTTTGCGTTCCTTACACGGTTGGGTATATGGGGACCCCTTAACACTTCGTATTTGAATAAAACTCCTCCAGCAAGGCCCAACATTGGTTTTAATTTGCCTCATAATAACAACTTAATTAATTAATTAAATTTGCATAGGGGGTCGCATCTCCGGGTACTCTTTTCTACATAGCAGGGGGGCCAGTGCTGATGGTGTTGGTCCCAAACGGGGGTTATGCGGGGCCACCACGGGGAAACTCAAGGATTGGTTTTACCTGTAGGATCGCACATCCGGTCGTCGCCTGAGACAAGATATGCGCGGCTACTATCAGGGTGTCGGCACGCCGGGAGGTCTTGCTGGACTTGTTTTACCATTGTCGAAATGTCTTGTGCACCGGGATGCCGAGCCTCGTCAGATTTCCCTAAGATAAGGAGTGATGATATTATATTTATCACTTCAGCTGATCGTGAGAGCTTGTGATGGGCTAAGTTGGGACACCCCTGCAGGGTTATGATCTTTCGAAAGTCGTGCCCGCGGTTATGTGGCAGATTGGAATTTGTTAATGTCCGATTGTAGAAAACTCGACAGAGGATCCGAAGTAAAACACACAACTGCGTGAGTAACCGTGACTGTCTCTTTTCACTTTGAGAAGAGAACACGGTGGGGTTATGTTTGACTCGTAGGTAGTTCAGGATCTTTAGCGATCACTACTAGTTGCGACCGTTTGCGTAGATGCTCATCTTATTCTTGTACTCGTAAGCTAGTCACCATATTATGCTTAGCCGCTGCTGCAACCTCACCACTACCCTTCTCCATACCCATAAAGCTTTGCTAGTCTTGATACCCATGGTTATGGGATTGCTGAGTCCTCGTGGCTCACAGATACTACAACACCAGATGCAAGATGCAGGTTTAGCCGAGATTGACGCGGGAGATGGGTCAGAACTTCTGGGAGCTCGATGAAGGGAGTGGTCGTATGCTTGTGACGGTTTTCGACGATCAGTAGTGGTTTCTACTAGGGGCGATTCGGACCTGTGGCTTTATGTTTTTGGTATCTTTCTTTTGGATCTTCACCCGTAGTCGGGTTGTGATGTTTTGGATGATGATTTGCTTATGCAATGTATTGTGTGACGTGGCGAGTGTAAGCCAACTATCCTTTTGCAATTTCATCCCTATTTTTACATGAGTCGTGCAAAGATACCAAACTTGAGATCATTCCAGAATGGGCTTATACCTTTAAGTCGTGCCTCGACACGTAGGAGGTATAGTCCCATCCTGGGCATTACATGAACACCACACAACCCACGACGAGGAAGAGCACAAGCTTGGATACATAAGGGCATGCCATCAGTTGCTGCCGTCAAACCCAAACGGTGCCCACCACCACAAAGCTCTCAAGGTGATGCCTTTAAGAAGGGCACGGTGCCAAGTACGCCATCGTTGCCCACCGCAAATAGGGTTTTCACCCGAGAGGCATGGAGGTGGGAAGAGGTAGGGTAGATCTGACCGACGTTTCCAGGAAGAAAACTGGCGCCCTCGGGTATTGTCCCCGCCGCGGCTGAGCCGACTAGAAATTTCTCCCAATCAAGACCCCCCACCCTAGTTCCGTCCATAGCCCAAGGACCGGTCAGCTAGCCAGCGTGGCCAAGATCCAGTGGGAGGGAAGCGCACCAAGCAGGGAAGATGTGTTGGGGCCAGATCTAGCGCCGTCCATCGCTGGGGCAGCCACACCACGGCTCAAACCCACCGGTGGTCCATCGGCCGTCCGACTAGACCACGAAGCACCACGCCATCCTAGTCACTTACCGCCAAACTGGGCACCTCGCCGGAGGGGCAGCTACGCAAGATTCATGGCTCTCCGCCACTGGGCAGGAGCAGCACATGCCCCGTCTGTAGAAGTGCATGCTCTAGCCAATGCAACCAAAAGACCGATCTGATGAAAGAGACTAGGCAGCACATTATACGTCAACCCGTCACCACAATACCTGGCTGCGGGGCTTGACCGGCGCCAGCCTCTTGTGATGGCGAGGAGGGAGGGTTACACCGACGGGAGTCCGGGAGGGGCAATGGAGGGGGGTGATCTCACAAGCACCACTTAGCACATTAAAGGTCATTGGTTTGGTTGGCTTGCCCCACGCACGTGTTCACTGCAAGTTGTGTGTTCGAACCACCATGCATGGCAAATGTGTTGGAACACTTGAATGTATACCGCAAGTTCTAGCACTAAAGTAACTGTTTGTGCCAAGTTCAAGCACCATCGATGTAATTGACTCAATATGCAACTTCACATGAGTGACCGTTTGTGCCAAGCAAGCACCACAGGTGTAATTGAGTCAATACGCAACTACACATGATGACACACTCTCAAGAGACTAGTTGATATGTACTGGAACACTTCAATGTATACCCAAGTTCTACCTCTAAAGTGACCATTTGTGCCAAGTTCAAGCACCACCGGTGTAATTGACTCAATACGCAACTACACATGATGACACACATTGAAGAGGCTAGTTGATATGTACTGGAACACTTCAATATATACCGCAAGTTCTACCAGTAAAGCAATCGTCTGCGTCAAATTCAAGCACCACGTGTGTAATTGACTCAATATGCAACTACACATGATGACACACTCTGAAGAGGCAAGTTTGATGTGTACTGGAACACTTTGCACCCACTAAACATTTGCATGCGTGTCAAAAAAATACATGTGTAATGATATCCAGAAATTGTTAAGTATGCATCTCACCAAAAAAAATCTGCAAGTTTTTAAAAAAAAATAAGGCAAAAGATTTATCACTTTTATTGATTAAGGGAAAAGGTTTTAGACAAATAGCCGCAAAGCAGGAAACAAAGAACTACTCTCACTGCATTACAATACTCAAGTAGGTGGTATCGGCCGTAGCTCAAAGATGGGCCTCCTCTTTGACCTTCGCGACGATCATCATTGTTGTAGCGGCGATGTTGCGAAAGACCGTGCGAAAGAATGCAACACGTCTGAAAGTCAATTATTAATGAACATGAAATGCTTTACAACACCATGAGCAATAACTTTAAAATGCTATGACATATTTTTGAAAGCTTCACCTGCACCCTCAACACCACTATCCATCCATCCATCCTAGTACTCCCACTTACATTGTACTATATCGAGGTTGCGTCAATTAATTCGGATCATAGGGAGAAAATAAATTGATCATCAGACTCACACAACAAACATATAGATAGCAACACGACCAATCATCTGCACTCTAAACATTATCTTCACGAAAAATCTGGAGTTGAGAGCAAAATGTAGAGATGCATGTGCCGTCCTGGTGTGGCCGGGGGAGCAAGGACACTGCACATAAAACAAGCCGTGGTGGCGATGGCGACTTCGGTGAGGGCAAAACGGCAGTGTCACGAGGTGTGAGCGGCAAGAAAGGGACCATGCTTGCACCAACCACCATGGACACACACCCACCCCTCGTGCCATGGTTTTGTCCCTCCTCCTCTCCTTTAAGTTCGCCCACCGCTACGCATATGAGGCCGCCATACAGATATCCCAGATAGGTACATATGCATGGTAGCGGCCACTTCTCTCCCCCACCCCTATCTCCACGCAGCTCCATCTCCTGCTAGAACTGCTAGCATGGACGGACGGAGGCCTTTGCTGGTGTGAGAGACTGAAGCTGCCAGCATGATCTGCTCCTCCAGCATGCGCTGAAAACGCGTTCTTGGGACTTTTGGCTCCATCAGATCATGCTGCAGCTTCATTTTCTCACGGCCACCAAAAGATGTAGGGATTGTTTTCTGGTTTCTCTTGCATAGGTAGGCAGATTTGCATGGAAGGTATGTGCTTTAATTTGGTGTTGCTTATCCTGCCTTTTCCTTCTGGTTCTGTTTATTAGTACGTATATTCTTTTTGTTATCATCTTTCATTTGTCCTCAAGAGGTTCTCTCGTACAAAATCTCTCGGCCCTTTCCAGCTTCTTAAGAGGTTCTCTCATACAAAATCTCGGCCCTTTCCAGGTTCTTAAGAGGTTCTCTAATGGTGTGTGGTTTATTGCCCTTGCATTAGTTTCATCCTCATGCGTGTACCATGAAATCGAAGGTAAGGAAAATGAAAATTTATGCCCCGCACATGCTTCACTTCTGTTTAGTTTTTTTTTTTCCTTTGTGAAGGAAGCCTGTAGGAACCCCAGCATGATAGTTATAGGAACCCATGTTCAAGTTCATAAGGACTTGGAGCCCAATCCAAGTGAGCTAGGCATATACTAAGACCTACGTTTCGTCCATATCTTAATGCTATCGTTTTGCATACAAAATCTTGTTCGACACTTCCACCTGTCTTTGCTTTAGTTGTACGTACAGAAATTCAAATTGAACAGTTTAATTGTTGGCTCTCTTAACATGAAAACCTTCTAGCCATTCACTGTTGAGAAAAAAGTGTTAGCTCATCCAAAAATAATCCCGGCAATGACAGTCAATTGGTATCATTTGGCATGCATATGTTTCTTCTGTCTGATGGAAATTAAAATGTGAGACCCTTCAAGAGAAAAAAAAAATGGTGGACATCTTTGACGTATGGTTACGAATAACTGAATGATGCACACAATGCAATAACTACACCAAATTTAAATTAAGTATCTGGTAATTGAGTTGTCGGCAAATGGATGTAGGAGAAAACCACAATAAGGTAGCACAGAATTAACCAAATATGATCATGTGCAATCAGATTCCTTGCCTCCAAAAGGGCATGCAACTCATAAGCTGGGTTCACTAATATAACATATAATAAGGCCCTGATGTTTGTGCTTAACAGCGACATAGCATCATGCTACTCCCCTAGAGCTCTAGGCTTCCTGTTGGGCCACAACAGCAGGCACATTCAATGGAAGCCTAGCTTTTGATACGCAAGTGGTGCATGTTTGCCATCTAAATTATGTAACTGTGATCTGATACTACAGTGATACTTTGTCTAGTTGTCTGCAAATAATGGCCACAGCGGTTAGACCTTTATTAGCTTGCGCCTTGTGCAGATTATTTCCAGCCATGTATTTTTATTTATTTATTTGCATGGTTTCCAGCCATGTATTTGCGTAGTTCTCATCATGTGCAGATTATTTTCAGCCATGTATTTGTGTGCCTGTGCATTCAGAATGTGGATGAAAGCATCCAAATTGATAAGAGGATGACGAAGTAATAGGGTCGAACCGTGTAAGCAGCGTTGGCAGTACACAGCCTCCACCAGCCGGGCCCCTTCCAGCTTCTCCCCCGTCTCTTCTCTTCACGCCGCTCCCCCGAGTTCATCTCCTCTCACCGTTAAGCACGGCCCCTTCCAGCTTCTCCCCCGTCTCTTCTCTCCACGCCGCTCCCCTGAGTCCATCTCCTCTCACCGTTAAGCACGGCCCCTTCCAGCTTCTCCCCCGTCTCTTCTCTCCACGCCGCTCCCCCGAGTCGTGTAGCACAAGCACCATATGGAACGGCCGAAAATAAGGACCTGAAGGTATCCAAGTTGCCAAAAAATTTAGACATTCAGAATGTCCGGAAGAAAATTAACTTGGAAAATAGACAAAGTCGCCCCTAATGCTAATCGGAATCTATCATCATGAACACAAGGACAGAAGGAAACAGGACAAAAAGGACACAAAGATGCAGATCTTAAAACCATACATTTATCCATAAGGGTAAGTTAATTTCCAGTCATTTCACTCATGCAAGGAGTATGTGTGCCTGTGCATTCAGAAAGTGGCTCAAGGTTTTATCCTGAAGATATCTTCAGGAATGAGAGAAACATGTCAGATCCAAAATAGTTTCAGAAAGTCCAAAAGAAATGGTAACAAATGGACAAACTCACCCCAACGCGTCACGTGTCGCCCATGTGTATTCCTAATTATTTGGAAGATGCTGGTAGTCAAGGGAACATGACAAGGTTTCATTTCAAATAGCAAAGCAAACAAAACAGAAGGAAACCGGACACGAAGACGCAGACCCATACACATCAACAGGGGTACTTTAAATTCCAGTCATATCACTTCACTGGCACATAGGAAGTTGATAATTATTCACGACTCATCTACTAGCAAAAATTGGTGACAAGCCTATCTCAAAGTTCATTGGGACATATAACGTTGCAACGTTACACCGAGATGAGATCCCAAACAAAAGGGCACGCAGCATGCTCATAGGCACAACCGAATCAACCTTATGCCTCGTCAAGGGCAAGAACACCTGGGAGGGGCTTGCCTTCCAGAAGCTCCAAGCTCGCGCCACCGCCGGTCGAAATGTGGCTCATCTTGTCGGCCAGCCCAGCCTTCTCAACAGCAGCAACAGAGTCACCTCCACCAATGATGGTCGTCACACCCTTCCCAGTAAGCTCAGCCAACTGCTTCGCGATTGCCTGAGGAAAAGATGACCGTATTTAGCAACAGCAAAAGGAATAGCAGATAATAGATGATACATGGGCGTTATGTGAGATAATTGAGTACTAACATCAGTGCCTGCTGCAAACTTCTCAAACTCAAAGACTCCCATAGGACCGTTCCAGATAACAGTCTTGGTGGTGTCCAAGGCTTCGGCGAAAGTCTTGATGGAATCTGGGCCAACATCGAGACCCATCCAACCATCAGGGATAGCAGTGGCAGGAACAATCTGTAAAATAGTGTTCAAGGGTGAGCATCAGCAGGTAACACCTTGTCATGTTCTGGTGCAAAATGTCAGTTGAATTACACTGAGGGCCTTTGAAACTAATTTCTATCACAAGGACCACCTAAGGTGTAAAATGAACAAACCTTGCTTTCAGCATCTGCTGCAAACTTGTCAGCCACAACGACATCGGTCGGAAGCAAGAGCTTAACACCCTTGGACTTTGCTGTTTCAATCAGTGAAGTTGCCAGTTCAAGTTTGTCTTCCTCCACAAGAGACTTTCCAACAGCTAATCCCTGGGCCTTGTAGAATGTGAAGATCATACCACCACCAAGGATGAGGATATCAACCTTGGCCAGCAGAGACTCGATCACACCAATCTTAGATGAGACCTTGGATCCACCAACAATGGCAGCAAATGGCTTCTTTGGGTTGGCGACAGCTCCGACAAGATAGTCAAGTTCCTGGAGTAATTAAAATAATTAGATATCATGCTAATTTGTTCTGAAATATATTTGTTCCAATGCTTTCTGTAAAATCTATGTACACATCTTAACTATCGCCCAAAGGTTGCAAAATGTAAAGATAGCAAAGGATCCATGTTCGCACACCAAAGGATATTTTTCTTCTTCTATAGATTTCAAGCAAATAATGTGCAGGAGTGAGAGTCATTTCAGCTTGTATACCTTCTGCATGAGGAAGCCAGCAACAGAAGGCCTCAAAAACTTGGTTACACCCTCGGTTGAAGCATGAGCCCTATGTGCAGTGCCGAAAGCATCATTTACATAAAGGTCAGCAACTGATGCAAGCTTCTTAGCAAACTCAGGATCGTTCTTCTCTTCCTCCTTGTAGAATCTAACATTCTCCAGGAGTAGAACACCACCATCTGGCAAAGCAGCAGCCAATTTCTCAACTTCTTCACCGATGCAGTCAGGGGCCATCACAACCTATTGACAGACATAAAACGATGTACACATAAGTGCTCTTCATCTAGCTCAGAAAGAAAACGGAATTGCAAGATACTATCGTCCCATAACATACTTCAAGTCCAAGTAGCTCAGACAAGCGTGGAACAAGAGGCTTCAAGCTGAACTTGGGGGTAACACCTTTTGGGCGGCCCTGAAAGTTAGAACAATGAATTACATTAGAAAAAGGAAAAACAACAATCACACTAGGTACATTTGACAGTTTTTTATCCTCGTCATATCAGGTCAGCATAACTTTTTTTATAAAAAATGATAAATCTGGATTGGTGGGACAATACATCCAAAAATCACACAGCCCAAAGTTGTTTGTTGGCAATGTAAATTTAGGTGAAAGCAACACAGTTTAGCCTAAAATCAATAACCTATACAATGTACCTCAAAAAAAAATGTTAAAAGGGCGCATGATCTGTTATCAATACATCTTCCAAGTTACCAGGAACCAGATAACAGATAACATAACATCCCATCAGTCAGCTTGGCTATGCAGACAGCATCAAACAAAAATTTCACTGAATGTCACACGTGAAATGTGGAGGTGCACTAAGTGAAAAAGGAACAAGTTGGCAGTCACTTAAATGATGAACGGGTTTGCTATTTCACATCTATATGTGAGATATTATCTCACATCTAACTCTTTCACCCTTAAAATTCATGGGAGACTTTAAAAAAAAAATCAAGGATGAGTGAGTTAGATGTGAGATAATATCTCACATCTAGATGTCACATAAACATACCCTTAAATTAAATAGCCTCACAACTGAGATAAAACAAGCTGATCGCCAATGCATATTATAATTTATGTTCATGATTACACTGATGAGTACCATAACTGTGCAAAAGACGCCAACAGGTTCAGATAGTATGGCAATAATATCGGTTAAGTTGAAGGAGGGCATCAACTGAACCTCACTGTAACCCTTATCTAAGGGTAAACTAATTACAAGTAGGAACTGACATGCTACAAGGGTTGCAAGACTGACTTTAAAATTACAGACTTGCAGATGCGAAATTAACTGAGCGAAACTGAACCAATTTTGCCACATGTTCACACCCTTTGCACATGACAAACACCAAAACTGTAGACATGTGTAAATGGCTGCAATCCTAACAAAACTAACACCAAAATTGCAGAGATGTGTAAGCGGCTAGAGTGCTAAAAAAAACTACCCAATATTTATTTTCACTGATCTTAGTCTGGAGCTCAAAATGATGACACAGACCCACGCGACCGCACCCAATGCTCCCAGGAATCACACATCCGATCCCCGTAAATAAATCCAGGGCCAACTTCTTATCGGCTACTAGCATGCGGCATGTCTCGGATCAACGAGGGGTTGGGATGCTCACCAGATGGCTGGCCAGGATAACCTTGGCGCCCTTCTCGAGGAGGTACTTGATGGTGGGGATGGATGCGCGGATGCGGGTGTCGTCGGTGATCTTCTGGGCGTCGTCGAGCGGCACGTTGAGGTCGGCGCGCACGAACACCTTCTTCCCCTTGAGATCCGCCTCCGCGAGGGTGCCCACGCTCCTCTTGGTCGCCATCGCTGCACCAAAACAAAACAGACGCCGCGAGCGGTCAGACGTCGGCCCGCAAGGGAGAGAGGCGGCCACAGATCGCGATCGGAGGGGCAGGGGAGAGGGCTCACCGTCGAGGAACCGGATCGAATCGGCGGCGATCTGGGCGAGGTGGTCGCTGGATTGGAGTGACGATTGGCTTGGCTTTGGTTTGGATGGATGTGGCGACGCTGCCCGTGCGCCCCGGTTTTCTTTATAGAGGCGAAGGCGTAGTTCGCGATGGGAGGGAATATTCGGGGGATTTGTGGTGGTGGTGTGCCTATGACGTGTAGGGTCGACGGAAGGTGGGACAGGGTGGCAGTGGGAGGGGGTGGTTGTGGGGGGTGTTGTCTGGGTGTGGCTTGGAGCGGGGGTAAGAACGGTGCGGCGCCCGTGGGTTCTGGGCCCGCGGATTGCCGACGGACGGCTTGGATTGGATGGTTTTTGAACGGAAAGACAGAAGGGGAAGGTTCTGGAAAGCATGGTGCGTGGAAATGACTAGGTGGGCGGCCTGTCTCCTCATTTGCTCCGACAGCCTCCGACTCGTGTCGTCCGATCGACGGGGTCGGGGTTTTGTGCGGCACTCTTTTTTTCTTTTTTGAAAAGTGTGAAATAAACCTTCAATTCATACTTGAAGTATCAATTGAATCCTAACTTTTCTTAGAGAAAAGGCTCCGTCCTACTTTAAATTAATGAAGCCACTACAGTTGAATCTTCATCGTAGAAGAACTTTAGAAAGGAGGGAAACATGCACTCACCCCTTCCCGCGACGGCACACCTCCCCTCACCCAGACCGACGCCGCGCGCGCATCCACCGCCACCGCCGCCGCCCCGTGCGCATCCACCCCCACACTAACCTACCAACCACCACACACCTACCCACACTGATTCTCGGCGTCACTCAAGGACCCGACGGACCCGGCGATCCCACGGGCTGCTCTCTTTGTGTAGTTTACAACCCCGACACCGCTGAGCGAAACCCATATGCAGTTCCGAGGAGATCCGCTGCAGTAGTCCCACAGGGCGGTGTTGCCGAACGACTTGCCGGGGCTACGCTGGCAGTGGTAGGCGGCGCGCTCGAATCGAATTCGGGAGGCGATTCGGAGGTTGGAGTCGAGTTCGAAGGAACTTCGATTGGCACAACACAAGGCGGAGAACCAGATCGATCTCAAAGCAGAAATGCTGAGAGACGTGCAGATATGGCAGCGCGGAGCCAAAATCGAGTAGGGATTGATGGCGAAAATCATCTTCACCGAGTCAACGACGAAGGAGAGGGTGTGCATGCCGATGCCATGGCACGAGAGGTCGCAAGATCTACCCAATTGGGCAGTCGGAGAGGCCAAATAAACATATCTGATTCAGAAACAGTGCTCGCCATGCATTTTGGGAGAGGAAAACTGCCCCCTTCTCCACATGCAGCACGATGAGTGTCAGATCGCATGAGGCTGAGTGGCAAGTAGGGTGCGAGGCAGCATTTAGTGTGTGAAGATTCCTCAGGGATGTGTCTGCTATAGAGTTCGCCAAGTGTTGGAAGCTTGCGAGGGGTCGCCATGCCCATCTTATGGGGGGAGGGATGCCCCTGTAGGTGAGCCACCAGATCCACGCATGAACACTTTGAGCGGCAAGGTCTCAAGTTATCATTGTGGGCACGGGTGCATCCATGACCACTCATCAATCGATTGTAGAAGAGGACAGGAAGCATAGAGATTTGATACTAGTAGAACGACCCAAAGAGAAACTACAGAGATCGTTGAGGATGCTAGCTCCAGGTAGAGACAACATTCAGAAATTAGTGACAAGGATTGTGGCGACTGCCTTGTTGGACGAACTACAAATTGGGATACAAGGGAGGAGCGGATCTACATAGGAGACAATATCCTGGTCTCGCTCACTGATGAGCTCCCCAGACATGTTCCGGAGAGCGAGGTGGAAAGCATTTTGGGAGCTCCAACAATATGTTCCTCAGATCTGATCCCTAGCCAATCAACTATGCAACGTCAGCAATGCTAGTCCAGCATCGATCACATGTAACAACTCAGTTCACCACTTGCATGATGGTCCCAACATGACAGTACAATCAGAGGCCCTTCGATCATGTGTTCGATGCATTAATCACAAACGATGATGTAAGAAAACCGTCAAACATGATACGAAATGTTTGGGATGACGGAGGCATCAAACACGTTTAAGATTATAGTTGCGAGTGCGATATGTGGCACACAGTTCACTCGCATGAACTGTTTGCGATGATCATAACAACAGAAACGGTTAACCAGATGAAGGTGTGTGCGGTATACGACATACAGTTCACTCGGATGAACAGTTTGTGATTAGACTGTTGGGAAACGATACCCGCCGCGAGCCTCAACACTCATCGGACCGCATACATCGGTATGTATTATTTTCAATAAGTCAGTAGCTTGCTCCATTGTTCCGGAGAATGAAGTTTTAGTCATCTTGCCCATGAGGCATGGTTCTCAAGTATCAAATGATTCATAATCAAGTAATTCCAAAAGTCCATGTGCATGGACTTTCTTCATGCGCTTTACACCAATATGACCTAAACGACAGTGCCACAAAAATGTTGCACTATCATTATCAACTTTGCATCTTTTGGCATCAATACTATGAATATGTGTATGACTACGATCGAGATTCAATAAAAATAGACCACTCATCAAGGGTGCATGATCATAAAAGATATTACTCATATAAATAGAACAACCATTATTCTCTGATTTAAATGAATAACCGTCTCGCAGCAAACAAGATCCAGATATAATGTCTGTGCTCAACGCTGGCACCAAATAACAATTATTTAGGTCTAAAACTAGTCCTGAAGATAGATGTAGCGGTAGCGTGCCGACTGTGATCAGATCGACTTTGGAACCATTTCCCACGCGCATCGTCACCTCGTCCTTAGCCAATCTTCGTTTAATCTGTAGCCCCTGTTTCGAGTTACAAATATGATCAACCGAACCAATATCAAATACCCAGGCGCTACTACGAGCATCAGTAAGGTACACATCAATAACATGTATATCAAATATACCTTCGTTCACTTTGCCATCCTTCTTATCCGCCAAATACTTGGGACAGTTCTGCTTCCGGTGTGACCAGTCCCTTTGCAGTAGAAACGCTCAGTTTCAGGCTTGGCTCGAAACTTGGGTTTCTTCCCGTGAGTAGCAACTGGCTTGCTATTCTTCTTGAAGTTCCCCTTTATTTCCCTTGCCTTTTTAATTAAAACTAGTGGTTTTGTTAACCATCAACACTTGATGCTCCTTCTTCATTTCTACCTCCACAGCTTTGAGCATTGTGAAGAGCTCGGGAATAGTCTTCTCCATCCCTTGCATATTATAGTTCATCACGAAGCCTTTATAGCTTGGTGGCAGTGATTGAATAACTCTGTCAATAACACTATCATCATCAACTTTAACTCCAAGCTGAGTCATGCGGTTATGGTACCCAGACATTCTGAGTAAGTGTTCACTGACAGAACTGTTCTCCTCCATCGACAGCTATAGAACTTGTTGGAGACTTCATATCTCTCAGCTCGGGCATTTGCTTGAAATATTAACTTCAACTCTTGGAACATCTCATATGCTCCATGAAGTTCAAAACGTCTTTGAAGTCCGATTCTAAGCCGTAAAGTATGGCACACTGAACTATCGAGTAGTCATCAGATCGAGCTTGCCAGACGTTCATAACATCAAGAGTTGGTCCTCCAGCAGGCCTTTCACCTAGCGGTGCTTCAAGGACATAATTCTTTTGTGCAGCAATGAGGATAATCCTCAAGTTACGGACCCAGTCCGTGTAGTTTCTACCGTCATCTTTCAAGTTAGCTTTCTCTAGGAACGCATTAAAATTCAAGGGAACGGTAGCACAGGCTATTGATCTACAACATAGATATGCAAAAACTATCAGGACTAAGTTCATGATAAATTAAGTTCAGTAATCATATTACTAAAGAACTCCCACTTAGATAGATATCCCTCAAGTCATCTAAATGATCACATGATCCAAATCAACTAAACCATGTCCGATCATCACGTGAGATGGAGTAGTTTTCAATGGTGAACATCTTATGTTGATCATATCTACTATATGATTCATGCTTGGCCTTTCAGTTTCCAGTGTTCCGAGGCCATGTTTGTACATGCTAGGCTCGTCAAGTTTAACCCGAGTATTCTGCATGTGCAAAACTGTCTTACACCCATTGTATGTGAACGTAGAGCTTATCACACCCGATCATCACGTGGTGTCTCGGCACGACGAACTGTCGCAACGGTGCATACTCTAGGGAGAACACTTGTACCTTAAAATTTTGTAAGGGGTCATCTTATAATTCTACCGTTGTTCTAAGCAAAATAAGATGCATAAAAAGATAAACATCACATGCAATCAAAATATATGTGACATGATATGGCCATCATCATCTTGTGCTTTTGATCTCCATCTCCAAAGCATTGTCATGATCTCCATCGTCACCGGCTTGACACCATCATCTTCATCGTAGCGTCGTGGTCGTCTCACAAACTATTGTACTACTATCGCTAACTCATAGTGATAAAGTAAAGCAATTACATGGCATTCACAATTCATACAATAAAGAGACAACCATAAGGCTCCTGTCGGTTGCCGATAATTTATAAAACATGGTCATATCATACAATAACGTATAACTCATCACGTCTTGACCATATCACATCACAACATGCCCTGCAAAAACAAGTTAGACGTCCTCTACTTTGTTGTTGCAACTTTTACATGGCGGACACGGGCTTCTAGCAAGAACCGTTCTTACCTACGCATCAAAACCACAATGATTTTTCATCAAGTGTGTTGTTTTAACCTTCAACAAGGACCGGCCGTAGTCAAACTCGATTCAACTAAAGTTGGAGAAACAAGCACCCGCCAGCCACCTGTGTGCAAAGCACGCCGGTAGAACCAGTCTCATGAACGCGGTCATGTAAGGTCGGTCCGGGCCGCTTCATCCAACAATGCCGCCAAATCAAAGTAAGACGTTGGTGGTAAGCAGTATGACTATTATCGCCCACAACTCTTTGTGTTCCACTCATGCATATCATCTATGTAGAGACCTGGCTCTGATACTACTGTTGGAAACGTAGCATGCAATTTCAAAAAAAAATCTTACGCTCACGCAAGATCTATCTAGGAGATGCATAGCAACGAGACGGGAAGAGTGTGTCTATGTACCCTCGTAGACCGAAAGCGAAAGCGTTGTATTAACGCGGTTGATGTAGTCAAACGTCTTCACGATCCAACGATCCAAGTACCGAATGTACGGCACCTCTGTGTTCAGCACACGTTCAGCTCAATGACGTCCCTCGAGCTCTTGATCTAGTAGAGGGTCAAGGGAGAGTTCCGTCAGCACGACAGCATGGCGGTGGTGTTGGTGATGTGATCTGAGCAGTGCTTCGCCTAAGCACTACGACGCTATGACCGGAGGAGTAAACTACGGAGGGGGGCACCGCACACGGCTAAGAAACAACTGGTGTGCCTTTGGGGTGCCCCCTGTCCACATATATAAAGGAGGGGGAGGAGGAGGCCGGACCAAGGGGGCGCGCCAAGAGGGGGGAGTCCTACTAGGACTCCGTTCCTAGTAGGATTCGACCCCCCTCCTTCCTTCCAACGGAGAAGGGAAAGGGGAAAGAGGGAGAGAGGGAGAAGGAAAGGGGGGCCGCGCCCCCCACCCCTTGTCCAATTTGGATTGGCCTTGGGGGGGGCGCACCTCATGTGGCTGCCTTCTCCTCTCCACTATGGCCCATGAGGCCCATTAACTTTCCCGGGGGGTTCCGATAGCCTCCCATTACCCCGATAAATCCCCGAACCTCTCCGGAACCATTCCGGTGTCCTTATACAACCTTCAAATATATGAATCTTTACCTCTCGACCATTTCGAGGCTCCTCGTCATGTCCGTGATCTCATCCAGGACTCCGAACAAACTTTGGTCACCAAAACACATAACTCATAATACAAATCGTCATCGAATGTCAAGCGTGTGGACCCTACGGGTTCGGGAACTATGTAGACATGACCGAGACACATCTCCGGTCAGTAACCCAATAGCATAATCTGGATTGTCATATTGGCTCCTACATATTCTACGAAGATCTTTATCGATCGAACCGCATAACAACATACGTCATTCCCTTTGTCATCGGTATGTTACTTGCCCGAGATTCGATCGTCGGTATCATCATACCTAGTTCAATATCGTTACCGGCAAGTCCCTTTACTCGTTCTGCAATGCATCATCCCTTAACTAACTCATTAGTCACATTGCTTGCAAGGCTTATAGTGATGTGCATTACCGAGAGGGCCCAGAGATACCTCTCCGATACACGGAGTGACAAATCATAATCTCGATCTATGCCAACTCAATAAACACCTTCGGAGACACCTATAGAGCATCTTTATAATCACCCAGTTACATTGTGACGTTTGATAACACACAAGGTGTTCCTCCGGCATTCAGGAATTGCATAATCTCATAGTCAGAGGAACATGTATAAGTCATGAAGAAAGCAATAGCAACAAAACTAAACGATCATTATGCTAATCCAACAGATGGGTCATGTCCATCACATCATGCTCCTAATGATGTGACCCCGTTCATCAAATGACAACATATGTCTATGGTTAGGAAACTCAACCATCTTTGATTAACGAGCTAGTCTAGTAGAGGCTTACTAGGGACTCTATGTTTTGTCTATGTATCCACACATGTATCAAGTTTCATGTTAATGCAATTACAGCATGAATAATAAAAATTTATCATGATATAAAGAAATATAAATAACAACTTTATTATTGCCTCTGGGGCATATTTCCTTCATAGACAACACAACAGAGACGGTCAGCCAGATTAAAGGTGTGTGCGACATACGACATATAGTTCACTCGGATGAACTATTTGTGATTAGGCAACACTACATAAATGGTCAGCCAGATCAAGGTGTGTTCGATAGAGGGCATACAGTTTGCTCGGATGAACTGTTTGCTTTGAGGCAAGAGAACGAAAATAGTTCAAGTTTACAAGATGTGTGTGGTACTCGGCAAACAGGTCCGTAATCAGAAATGTGTGCGAAGACCGATAATAATACAGACGATTGCTGCTAATAAGACGTGTGTATTGTGGGCAAACGCTTCCTGGTATACAATTGTGAGCGGTTGATGAATTCATCACCAATGGTGTCCCTAGTATGGTCCGTGTGCGATGTGATTGCATACAGAACAACAACATATATACTTATAAGGACATGATTGCTACTTATTGAGCTTGCGTTAGTTTTTTCCTTGAAGAGGAAAGGGTGATGTAGCAAAGTAGAGATAAGTATTTCCCTCAGTTGAGAACTAAGGTATCAATTCAGTAGGAGGTCCCCAATAGTTGCACCTACACAAACAAACAAATACTTGCACCCAACGTGATAAAGGGGTTGTCAATCCCTTCACATTTACTTGTAAGATGAGATCTGATAGTGATAGATATAAAAGATAAATAAAAGAGCAAAATAAAATAAAGGTAAATAAATTGCGGCAAGGTATTTTTGTGTTTTTGTTTTTATAGATCTGAAAACAATATGATAAATGATAGGCTCGGGGGCCATAGATTTCACTAGAGGCTTCTATCTCGAAGAAAGCATACAATGGGTGAACAAATTATTGTTGAGCAACTGGTAGAAAAATGAATAATTATGACAATATCCAAGGCAATTATGATCTATATAGGCATCACATCCGAGACAAGTAGATCGGCTCCTGCATGCATCTACTACTATTACTCCACACATCGACCACTATCCAGCATGCATCTAGTGTATTAAGTTAACAAGAACGGAGTAACGTCTTAAGCAAGATGACATGCTGTAGAGGGACAGATCCAATCAATATGAATAAAACCCATCTTTTTTATCCTTAATGGCAACAATAAAAATACGTGTCATGTCCCTTTGTGTCATTGGGATTGAGGACCGCAAGATTGAACCCATTACAAAGCACTTCTCCCATTGCAAGAAAAACCAATCTAGTTGGCCAAACCAAATCAATAGATCAGAGAGAAATACAAAGCTACAAGAATCATGCATAAAGAGTTCACATAAGTCTCAAATAATATTCATAGATAATCTGATCATAAACCCACAATTCATCAGATCTCAACAAACACACCACAAAAGAAGATTACATCGAATAGATCTCCAAGAACATCAAGGAGAACATTGTATTGGAGATTAAAGAGAGAGAAGAAGCCATCTAGATACTAGCTATGGACCCGTAGGTTTGTGGTAAACTACTTACGCATCATGGGGCAGCAAGGTTGATGTAAATGCCCTCCATGATCGAAACCCCCTCCGACAGAGTACCGGAAAAGGTCCCGAGATGGGATCTCACGAAGACTGAAACTTGCGATGGTGGAAAAGTTTTTTTGGTGTGCCCTCTGGTATTCGGGGGAATATTTTGGTATTTATAGAATAAGAATTAGGGTTAGGGGAGCCACGAGGGGCCCACAAGCCCGTAGGCTCCCCTAGGGCGCGCCCTACAAGCTTGTCGTCTCCTCGTAGGTCTCCTGGCCCTCTCCCTAAGCTTCCTAGGTGTCTTGTGGTCCAAGAAAAATCGTCAAAAAGTTTCGTTCCATCTCGACTCAGTTTTATATTGATTTTCTGTAAAGACAAAAACAAGGAAAACACAACAACTGGCACTTGGCACTAAGTTAATAGGTTAGTCCCCAAAAATGATATAAAATGACATAATAATGCATATAAAACATCCAAGATTGATAATACAATAGCATGGAACAATAAAAAAAAATATACGTCGGAGACGTATCAAGCATCCCCAAGTTTAATTCCGGCTCGTCCTCGAGTAGGTAAATGATAAAAACAGAATTTTTATATGGAATGCTACCTAACATGTTTATCATGTAATATTTATTTTATGTGGCATGAATATTCAGATCCATAAGATTCAAAACAAAAGTTTAATATTGACATAAAAACAATAATACTTCAAGCATACTAGAAAGTTATCATGGCTTTTCAAAATAACATGGCCAAAGAAAGATATCCCCACAAAATCATATAGCCTTGTTATGCTCCCTATTCTCAACACAAGCAATTGGTTCATACTACTCTTCACGCAATACATGAGCGGGAGCCATGGATATAACACTATATGTGGAATAGAAGGTGGTAGTAGACAAAAGAAGGGATAAAGTCTCACACCAACTAGGAAAATTAATGTATTATGGAGATGCCCATCAATTGATATCAATGTGAGTGAGTAGGGATTGCCATGTAACGGATGCACTAGAGCTATAAGTGTGTGAAAGCTCAAAAAAAACTAAGTGTGTGTGCATCCAACTTGCCTGCTCATGAAGGCCTCGGGCATTTGAGGAAGCCCATCATTGGAATATACAAGCTAAGTTCTATAATGAAAAAAATTCACTAGTAATATATGAAAGTGACAACATATGAGTTTCTCTATCATGAAGAACATGGCGCTACTTTGAAGCACATGTGTGGAAAAAGATAGTAACATTGCCCCTTCTCTCTTTTTCTCTCTTTTTCTTCTCTTTTTTTGTGTTGGGCTCTTTAGCCTATTTTTCTTGGCTCATTTGGCCTCTTTTTAATTTATTTTTTATACCTCACATGGGGCAATGCTCTAATAATGATGATCATCACACTACTAACAACTCAAAAATTACAAATCATTGTGAAGACTCATAATAACGGAACGGTGAAGTTACATGGCAATATATCTCAGAATGGCTACGGAAATGCCATAATAGGTAGGTAGGGTGACTGTTTTGAGGAAAGGTATAAGGATGGTTTAATGCACCGGCGAAAGTTGCGCGGTACTAAAGTGGCTAGCAAAGGTGGAAGGGTGAGAGTGCGTATAATGCATGAACTCAACATTATTCATAAAGAACTCACATATTTATTGCAAAAAAATTATTAGCCCTCGAAGCAAAGTAATACTACGCATGCTCCTAGGAGAGAGGTTGGTAAGAGTTAACCATCACGCGCTTCCGACTTTCTAGCAAAGGAAGACAAATCAAGGATGAATTGTGCTCAAACTTCATCACATAACAGGAAGAGTACCATACGTGCATACTATGGTAATCACAAACATTAACACAAGTGGTTTTACTATTCCACAATTTACTACTAGCATGACTCTAATATTACCATCTTCATATCTAAAACAATTCAAGCAATCAACCTTCTCATATATTCAATGATCTTCATGAAAGTTTTTATTATATCCCTCTTGACTACCCATCATATTAGAATTCAATTCATAACCCAAGCAAATTGCTATACTATTTATATGACTCAAAATAATATAAGTGAAGCATGAGAGTTCATCAATTTCTTCAAAATAACATCATCGTCGTGCTCTAAAATATATAAGTTAAGCACTAGAACAACTGCCTAGCTCAAAAGATATAAGTGAAGCTCATAGAGTATTCTAATGAATTCACGATTAGTGTGTGTCCCTCTCAAAAGGTGTGTATAGCAAGGATGATCATGGCAAACAAAAATCAAATAAAATAAAGACTCATATCATGCAAGACGCTCCAAGCAAAACACATATCATGAAGTGAATAAAAATATAGCCTCAAGTAACTTACCGATGGATTGTAGACAAAAGAGGGGATGCCATCCGGGGCATCCCAAGCTTAGACGCTTAGTTGTCCTTGAATATTATCCCGGGGTGCCTTGGGCATCCCCAATCTTAGGCTCTTGCCACTCCTTATTCCTTAGCCCATCGAAACTTTTACCTAAAACTTGAAAACTTCACAACACAAAACTCAACAGAAGACTAGTGAGATATATTAGTATAATAAAACCAATATTTACTTTTGGGTACTGTTATGAACTCATTCTGATTTTATATTTGTACTATATCTACTGTATTCCAACTTCACCATGGCTTATACCCCCCGATATAGTCCATAGATTCATCAAAACAAGCATCAAACACAGTGAAAACAGAATCTGTCAAAAACAGAATAGTCTGTAAAGATGCAATTTTTAGTAATACTTCTGTAACTCTGAAAAATCTGACAAATTAGGAAAACATAGAAAATTTGTATACCAATGACATGTAAAAGTTTCAAAAAATTACCACGCTCTAGAATTTGCACACAATTCTGATACTGTACCCAAAGTTTTTGTTTTCTCACAGAATCAAATCAACAATCTTCCAAATCATCCTAAAGGTCTTACTTAACACTAAATTAAACACACGAACACCATCATAACATAATAAGAATGATATTTTTATTGAAAAATTAAAAATAAAAATATTGGTTTGTCTCCCAACAAGTGTTTTTCTTTAGTGTCTTTTAGCTAGGCATTGATAATTTTAATGACGCTCACATGAAAGACAAGAATTGAAGCACAAAGAGAGCATCATAAAACATGTGTCAAACATATTTCAGTCTAACATACTTCCTATGCATAGGCATTTTATAAGAAAACAAAATGTTAAGGCAAGCAAAAACTAGCATATGCAAGGAAGAAGAATAAAACATTGAAAATTTAAGCATCAAGAGCGGTAATTTAATAACATGAAATTTTTTACAACCATATTTTCCTATCTTATAATAATTGCATGTAGGGTTATATTCAAATTTAACAATATGGCTATCACATAACATATTCTCTACATGATTGATACGTCTACAACGTATCTATAATTTATGAAGTACTCATGCTATTATATGATCCATCTTGGATGTTTTATATGCATTTATATGCTATTTTATATGATTTTTGGGACTAACCTATTAACCTAGAGACCAGTGCCAGTTTATGTTTTTCCTTGTTTTTGAGTTTTGCAGAAAAGGAATATCAAACGGAGTCCAATCGAGCTGAAACTTTACGATGATTTTTTATGGACCAAAAGAAGCCCAAGGACTACCGGAGATGCACTAGTGGAGTCCCGAGGCCACCACGAGGGTGGAGGGCGCCCCCAAGGGAGCGCTCCCCGTCCTTCTCGGTGCCTCGTGGGTCCCCCTGACTTTTCCCTGACGCAAAAAAATCTTATAAATAGGGAAAACCCCGAAAATAAGCCTAGATCGGGAGTTCCGCCGCTGCAAGCCTCTGTAGCCACGAAAAACCAACCGAGGCCTTTTACAGCACCCTGTCGGAGGGGGAAACCATCATCGGTGGCCATCTTCATCATCACGGCGGTGTCCATGACGAGGAGGGAGTAGTTCACCCTCTGGGCTGAGGGTATGTACCAGCAGTTATGTGTTTGATCTCTCTCTCTCTCTCTCCCTCTCTCTCTCTCTCTCGTGTTCTTGATTTGGCACGATCTTGATGTACCGCGAGATTTGCTATTATAGTTGGATCTTATGATGTTTCTCCCCCTCTACCTTCTTGTAATGGATTGAGTTTTCCCTTTGAAGTTATCTTATTGGATTGAGTCTTTAAGGATTTGAGAACACTTGATGTATGTCTTGCATGTGCTTATCTGTGGTGAAAATGGGATATTCATGTGATCCACTTGATGTATGTTTGGGTGATCAACTGGCGGGTCCAGTGACCTTGTGAACTTATGCATAGGGGTTGGCACATGTTTTCATCTTGACTCTCAGGTAGAAACTTTGGGGCACTCTTTGAAGTTCTTTATGTTGGTTTGAATAGATGAATCTGAGATTGTGTGATGCATATCATATAATCAAACCCGCGAATACTTGTGGTGACAATGGAGTATCTAGGTGACACTAGGGTTTTGGTTGATGTGTGTCTTAAGGTGTTATTGTAGTACAAACTCTAGGGTTGTTTGTGACACTTATAGGAATAGCCCAATAGACCAATAAGAAATAATAACTTTGAGGTGGTTTTGTACCCTACAATAATCTCTTCATTTGTTCTCCGCTATTAGTGACTTTGGAGTGACTCTTTGTTGCACGTTAAGGGATTGTTATATGATCCAATTATGTTATCATTGTTGAGAGAACTTGCACTAGTGAAAGTATGAACCCTGGGCCTTGTTTCTAAGCATTGCAATACCGTTTGTGCTCACTTTTATCATTAGTTACCTTGCTGTTTTTATATTTTTAGATTACAGAAACCTATATCTACCATCCATATTACACTTGTATCACCATGTCTTCACCGAACTAGTGCACCTATACAATTTACCATTGTATTGGGTGTGTTGGGGACACAAGAGACTTTTTATTATTTGGTTGCAGGGTTGTTTGAGAGAGACCATATTCATCCTACGCCTCCCACGGATTGATAAACCTTAGTTCATCCACTTGAGGGAAATTTGCTACTGTCCTACAAAACTCTGCGCTTGGAGGCCCAACACGAGTCTACAAGAACAAGGTTGCGTAGTAGACATCAAGCTCTTTTCGAGCGCCATTGCCGGGGAGGTGAGTGCTTGAAGGTATATCTTTAGATCTTGCAATTCAATATTTTTGTTTGTTGTTTATTCACTAGTTTGGCTTATAAAAGAAAACTACAAAAAATGGAATTGAGGTTACCTCATATGCTCCATCTTTTTAATGTCTTCCGTGAAAATGATGGAGAGGAAAATTGTGCTCAAGTGTTAGAAGAAGTAGTTCATAAAATGTTTGGCACTAAATGTTTGAATGATGAGCATGATTGCAATGTTGTTAGTATGAATTCTGTGCATATCCATAGTACTAATGATGATTGCACTAGTCATGATAAAAATGTTTATTTTAAGCATGTCAATTTTTGTGGAGTGCATAGAGTTTGCAATTACATACCAAAAAGGGAAGAATAGATTTTGTAAGAGGCATAAATACTTAGAAACCACACGGTTACGTAAGTTGTTAGATATTTGTGCTGAAAAGTTATGTCCTCTTCTTCGCATTACTTGTGAACTTTGCAATGAAAGTGGTCATTTTAATTTCCAATGTGAATTATTTCATGATCGAACCGTGTCCAAAAATTGTGATAACTTCATTACCCTTGAGCATTACAATGAACTTAGTCTATTTTTGGGGTATGAAGAAGTAAAACATGGAACTAATGAGGTTCTAGATTGGGTTCTCATCAAAATGATTGATTTTATCTAAATGAAATCTATATGTATTGTTCGGTAAATTGCATCGAGAATCCTTATATGTCCAATTACTTAAAGACAAGAAAACAAATAGAAGATGAAGAGAATACTAATAAAGGGAGGTTTCCCAATATCCTCCTATTTTTTCTTATGATGAATCAGGTAACGAGGAGGAGCTTTTTATTCAACCAACATCTTCAATAAGAAGCTTGGAAGCATTAAATACACCCACACATAATGTGGTGAATAAGAAGAAAAGAAGGAAAAGTAAAGGTAAATAGGTATCTCTCCCAAATAATGTTGCTCCTATTATTGATATGCCTCGTAAGAATGATGATACACTGGAGGATGATTTTGTTATGCCTATTGCTTGTTGTGATGATTATGATTGGGAAAGTAATGATACTTGTTATAATCTTGAGAATCTTTTTGGCACCAACTTAGAAAATTGTGATGATAATAATTGCTATACTATTGGTGTTATTCATACTATTAATGATGAGAGTGATTATGCTTATGATATGCAAAGCCACGAGCTTGGGGATGCTATGTTTGATGAAGATGATATTTTTAGTCCCCCAAGTTTTGATGAGCAAATTTATTATGATGATAGCATGCCTCCTATTTATGATGATTACAATTGAAGGAAATATGACCAAGAGGCAATAATAAAGTTATTATTTATTTCCTTATATCATGATAAATGTTTATTATTCATGCTAGAATTGTATTAACCGGAAACTTAGTACATGTGTGAATACATAGACAAAACAGAGTGTCCCTAGTATGCCTCTACTAGACTAGCTCATTGATCAAAGATGGTTATGTTTCCTAGCCATATACATGAGTTGTCACTCGATCAATAGGATCACATCATTAGGAGAATGATGTGATGGACAAGACCCATCCGTCAGCTTAGCACTATGATCGTTTAGTTTTACTGCTATTGCTTTCTTCATGACTTATACATGTTCCTATGACTATGAGATTATGCAACTCCTGAATACTGGAGGAACACATTGTGTGCTATCAAACGTCACAACGTAACTGGGTGATTATAAAGATGCTCTACATGTGTCTCCGAAGGTGTTCGTGGTGTTGGCATAGATCAAGAATAAGATTTGTCACTCGGAGTGTCGGAGAGGTATCTCTGGGCCCTCTCAGTAATACACATGATAATAAGCCTTGCAAGCAAATGACTAATGAGTTAGTCACGAGATGATGTATTACAGAACGAGTAAAGAGACTTGCCGGTAATGAGATCAAACTAGGTATTGAGACACCGATGATCGAATCTCGGGCAAGTAACATACCGATGACAAAGGGAACAATGTATGTTGTTATGCGGTTTGACCGATAAAGATCTTCATAGAATATGTAGGAGCCAATATGAGCATCCAGGTTCCGCTATTGGTTATTGACCAGAGATGTGTCTCGGTCGTGTCTACATAGTTCTCGAACCCGTAGGGTCCGCACGCTTAACGTTTGATGACGATCGGTATTATGAGTTTATGAGTTTTCATGTACTGAAGGTAGTTCGGAGTCCCGGATGATATCACGAACATGGCGAGGAGTCTCGGAATGTCCGAGACATAAAGATTAATATATTGGATGACTATATTCGGACACCGGAAGTGTTTCGGGTGTTATCGGGTAAAACCGGAGTGCCGAAGGGGGTTACCGGACCCCCCCCCCCCGAGGGAGTATGGGCCATAGTGGGCCTTGAGGGAATAGAGAGAGGCAGCCCATAGGGCTGGCCGCACTCTCCCCCTAGGAATCCTAGTTGGACTAGGAAAGGGGGGAGGCGCCCCTCTTCTTCCTTCTCCTCTCCTGCTTCCTTTCCTACTCCTAGTAGGAATAGGAAGGGGGATTCCTATTCCTACTAGGAGTAGGAATCCTACTCCTGGCGCGTCATACTTGGCCAGCCGCACCTCCCCCCTTGATCCTTTATATACGGGGGCAGGGGCACCCAAAGACACAAAAGAAACATTGTTCTAGCCGTGTGCGGTGCCCCCTCCATAGAAACACACCTCGGTCATATCGTTGCAGTGCTTAGGCGAAGCCCTGCGTCGGTAGCTTCATCATCTCCGTCACCACGCCGTCGTGCTGACAAAACTCTCCCGTGAAGCTCAACTGGATCAAGAGCTCTTGGGACATCATCAAGCTGAATGTGTGCTGAACGCGGAGGTGCCGTATGTTCGGTGCTTGATTGGTTGGTTCGCGAAGACGTTTGACTACATCAACCGCGTCACTAGACGCTTCTGCTTTCGGCTACGAGGGTACGTAGACACACTCTTCCCTCTCGTTGCTATGCATCTAGTAGATAGATCTTTCGTGATCGTAGGCAATTTTTTGAAATACTACGTTCCCCAACAATGGTATCAGAGCCAGGTCTATGCGTAGATGATATGCATGAGTAGAACACAATGAGTTGTGGGCGATAATAGTCATACTGCTTACCAGCATGTCATACTTTGATTCGGCGGCATTGTAAGATGAAGCAGCCCGGACCGACATTACGCGTACGCTTACGCGAGACTGGTTTCTGATAACCCACAAGTGTAGGGGATCGCAACAGTTTTCGAGGGTAAAGTATTCAACCCAAATTTATTGATTCGATACAAGGGGAGCCAAAGAATTCTCTTAAGTATTAGCAGCTGAGTTGTCAATTCAACCACAGCTGGAAACTTAGTATCTGGAACAAGATAGTTTAGTAGCAAAGTAATATGATAGTAGCGGTAACGGTAACAAAGGTAACGATAGTGTTTTTGTAGTTTTTGTAATAGTAGCGACAGAAAAGTAAATAAGCAACAAGAAATATGGGAAAAGCTTGTAGGCATTGGATCGGTGATGGGGAATTATGTCGGATGCAATTCATCATGTAGAACTTATAACCTAGGGTGACACAGAACTAGCTCCAGTTCATCAATGCAATGTAGGCATGTATTCCGAATATAATCATACGTGCTTATGGAAAAGAACTTGCATGACATCTTTTATCCTACCCTCCCGTGGTGATACGTCCAAAACGTATCTATAATTTCTGCCTGCTCCATGCTTCTTTTGTGTGATATTGCTATGATATTGATGCACTTCCATACACTTTTGATCATATTTGTTCTAACCTATTAACTCAGTGCACCACAGTGCCAGTTCCTGTTTTCTGCTGTTTTTCTATTTCAGGTTTCCCCCATATTAAAAGTGCTCCAAAAATTCCAGGAAATATCAGCGTACAGGAAGCTTCGCGAAGAACCAAAGATGGGACAGAGGGGAGCCAGGGGAGGCCCAGGCGGCCACCTGGCGCGGCCCCACCCTGGCCGCGCCAGGGGGGCGCCTGGGGCCCCTGCTCCGCCTCTGGCTGCCCCCCTTCGCATATATATCCCTCTCGTCCCGAAACCCTCGAGGACAGAACCCTTTTTCGCGATCTCGCCTCTGTTCCGCCGCCGCAGCGCTTCCAAGATCGGGAGCATCAGGAGAACTCTTCCCGGCACCTTGCCGGAGGGGAGAACCACCACCGGGAGCTTCTCCACCACCATGGACGCTTCCCGGATGAGTCGTGAGTAGTCCACCTTGGACCATGGGTCCATGATCAGTAGCTATGTGATGTTCTCCTCCCCTCTTTGCTCTTCATGGTTTAGACCTCGTGAGCTGCCCTACATGATCGAGGCACATATGTAATCTTTCTGCTGTTGCTTTGCTGAGTTTGCTGGGATCTGATGGATTATGAGACTATGTTCAGATTGTGTTTGAGTAATATATTTGATTCACCTCTTTTATATCTTTGTTCTTGAGTAATTCTTGCATGTTCTCCGTTGCTGTTTATTGCTTTGGCCAAGTAGTAGGTAGTAACTCCAAGAGGGAGCATTATGCTTGATTGTGGGTTCATGCCCCCTGATGACTAGCTTGAGTGACAGAAACATGAGCCTAGGGGATGTGATGTTGCCACAAGGGAGAAAACAACGGTGCTTGTACTTGCGGGTGCAAGGATTGTTTACTTTATGCAAAGTTCTTTTAATGCAGTTGTCCGTTGCTTTGAGTTTACACTTTGGGTGGGATACACAACTTAATACCAGCGAGATGTTCTGGATAGATATCTCTATTGGGGAACGTAGTATTTTAAAAAAATTCCTACGATCGCGCAAGATCTATCTACTAGATGCATAGCAACGAGAGGGGAGAGTGTGTCTACGTACCCTCGTAGACCGGGAGCGGAAGCGTCAAGTGACGCGGTTGATGTAGTCGAACTTCTTCGCGATCCAACCGATCAAGCACCGAACGTACGGCACCTCCGCGTTCAGCACACGTTCAGCTTGATGACGTCCCATGAGCTCTTGATCCAGTTGAGCTTCACGGGAGAGTTTCGTCAACACGACGGCGTGGTGACGGATATGATGTATCTACCGGCGCAGGGCTTCGCCTAAGCACTGCAATGGTATGACCGAGGTGTGTTTCTGTGGAGGGGGGCACCGCACACGGCTGGAACAATTCAACTTGTGTGTCCTAGGGTGCCCCCCTGCCCCCGTATATAAAGGAGCAAGGGAGAGGCCGGCCCTAGAGGGGGCGCGCCAAGTGTGGGGAGTCCTACTAGGACTCCCAAGTCCTAGTAGGATTCCCCTTTCCTTTCCGGAGTAGGAGAGAAGGAAAGAGGGGGAGAGGGAGAAGGAAAAGGGGGCTGCACCCCTTGTCCAATTCGGACCAGAAGGGGGGCACGCGCCTCCTTCCTTTTGGCCTCTCTCTTCTATTCCCGTAACTCCCCGGTACTCCGAAAATACCCGAATCACTCGGAACCTTTCTGATGTCTGAATATAGTCGTCCAATATATCGATTTTTACGTCTCGACCATTTCGAGACTCCTCGTCATGTCCTCGGTCTCATCCGGGACTCCGAACTCCTTCGGTACATCAAAACTCATAAACTCATAATACCGATCGTCATCAAACGTTAAGCGTGCGGACCCTACGGGTTCGAGAACTATGTAGACATGACCGAGACTCATCTCCGGTCAATAACCAATAGCGGAACCTGGATGCTCATATTGGCTCCTACATATTCTACGAAGATCTTTATCGGTCAAACCGCATAACAACATACGTTGTTCCCTTTGTCATCGGTATGTTACTTGCCCGAGATTCGATCGTCGGTATCTCAATACCTAGTTCAACCTCGTTACCGGCAAGTCTCTTTACTCGTTCCGTAATACATCATCCTGCAACTAACTCATTAGCTGCAATGCTTGCAAGGCTTATAGTGATGTGCATTACCGAGTGGGCCCAGAGATACCTCTTCGACAATCGGAGTGACAAATCCTAATCTCGAAATACGCCAACCCAACAAGTACCTTCGGAGACACCTGTAGAGTACCTTTATAATCACCCAGTTACGTTGTGACGTTTGGTAGCACACAAAGTGTTCCTCCGGTATTCGGGAGTTGCATAATCTCATAGTCATAGGAACATGTATAAGTCATGAAGAAAGCAATAGCAGTAAAACTTAAACGATCATAGTGCTAAGCTAACGGATGGGTCTTGTCCATCACATCATTCTCCTAATGATGTGATCCCGTTGATCAAATGACAACTCATGTCTATGGCTAGGAAACATAACCATCTTTGATCAATGAGCTAGTCTAGTAGAGGCATACTAGGGACACTCTGTTTTGTCTATGTATTCACACATGTACTAAGTTTCCGGTTAATACAATTCTAGCATGAATAATAAACATTTATCATGATATAAGGAAATAAATAATAAATTTATTATTGCCTCTAGGGCATATTTCCTTCAATCTCAAGGTGGATGATTAGTAGTAGATGCAGATGGATTTCGGTCTACTTGCCTTGGCGTACCGCCCATGCTTTTGAGCCTCTACCTTTCTTTGCAGCATAGTTAGCATTGGTTTGCGCACATAATCCTGTCAATTGCCCAGCTGTAATTTGTTTACCTCGCTTTGCTGTTTTATCGTCTTTTGGGAGAGAGACATCACTAGTGAACATCATGGGACCCCGGTCCATATTACCACCGTTGATCACACCTTCTATTTACTTCCTGTTTTTATTTCCTAGTTGCAGTCATAGCTATCATTATTATCTCGTGTGTTTGATCCTTTGTAAACAACAAGGCCGGAGGGATTGACAACCTCTCTGTACTCGTTGGGAGCAAAATTATCTGTATCTGTGTGCAGGTCCCGTCAACCGCTAAGTTTCTGGCGCCGTTGACACCTACTTGTCGACCCTCGGAGTCTCACGGCATTCGATCCTTGGTATCTTTGCCAAGGGAAATTTGCCGCTATGCTACATCTCAACCTTCCACTTGGGGTAACCAACGAGGGGCGAGAAGCCATCACGTGGCAGCGGGGTCCTAATGGAAACTAAGGGATATTAAGGCCTCCTTTTAATAGAGTACCGGACCAAAGCATTAACACATAGTGAATACATGAACTCCTCAAACTACGGTCATCACCGGGAGTGGTCCCGATTATAGTCACTTCGGGGTTGCCGGATCATAACACATAGTAGGTGACTATAGACTTGCAAGATAGGATCAAGAACACACATATATTCATGAAAACATAATAGGTTCAGATCTGAAATCATGGCACTCGGGCCCTAGTGACAAGCATTAAGCATAGCAAAGTCATAGCAACATCAATCTCAGAACATAGTGGATACTAGGGATCAAACCCTAACAAAACTAACTCGATTACATGATAGATCCCATCCAACTCATCACCGTCCATCAAGCCTACGATGGAATTACTCACGCACGGCGGTGAGCATCATGGAATTGGTGATGGAGGAAGGTTGATGATGACGATGCATGGCGACGATCTCCACTCTCCGGAGCCCCGAACGGACTCTAGATCAGCCCTCCCGAGAGAGATTAGGGCTTGGCGGCGGCTCTGTATCATAAAACGCGATAATTCTTCCTCTCTGATTTTTTCTCCCCGAAAGTGAATATATGGGATCCGGAGATACGTCGGTGGAGCACCAGGGGGGCCACGAGGGGCGCCCCCCACCCTCGTGGACAGGGTGTGGGCCCCCCTGGTCTGGATCTTCTTGCAGGTATCTTTTATATTTTCCAAAATAATTATCCATGTATTTTCAGGTCATTCCGAGAACTTTTTATTTCTGCACAAAAACAACAACATGGCAGTTCTGCTGAAAACAGCGTCAGTCCGGGTTAGTTCCATTCAAATCATGCAAGTTAGAGTCCAAAACAAGGGCAAACGTGTTTGGAAAAGTAGATACGTTGGAGACGTATCAACTCCCCCAAGCTTAAACCTTTGCTTGTCCTCAAGCAATTCAGTTGATAAACTGAAAGTGATAAAGAAAAACTTTGACAAACTCTGTTTGCTCTTGTTGTTGTAAATATGTAAGCCAGCATTCAGGTTTTCAGCAAGATCATGAGCTAACCACATTCACAATAACTTTCAGGTCTCAAGACTACTCACATCAATGGCATAATCGACTAGCGAGCAATAATAATAAACCTCGGATGACAACACTTTCTCAAAACAATCATGATATGATATAACAAGATGGTATCTCGCTAGCCCTTTCTGAGACCACAAAACATAAATGCAGAGCACCTTTAAAGATCAAGGACTGACTAGACATTGTAATTCATGGTAAAAGAGATCCAGTCATGATCATACTCAATGCAAATTAATAGTAATACATGCAAATGACAGAGGTGCTCTCCTACTGGTGCTCTTTTATAAGAGGATGATGACTCTGCATAAAAGTAAATAGATAGGCCCTTCGCAGAGGGAAACAGAGATTTGTAGAGGTGCCAAAGCTCGATTTTTAAATAGAGTTGAATAACATTTTGAGCGGTATACTTTCATTGTCAACATAACAACCAAGAATCTCGATATCTCCCATGCTACGCACATTATAGGCGGCTCCCAAACAGAATGGTAAAGTTTATACTCCCCCAACCACCAACAAGCACACTCCATGGCTAGCCCGAAACAACGGGTACCGTCCAAACCAGCAACAACCCTCGGGGAGTTTTGTTTAATTATTATGATTTTGAGCATGGGACTGGGCATCCCGGTTACCGGCCATTTTCTCATAAATGATGAGCGGAGTCCACTCATCGTGAGAATAACCCAGCTAGCATGGAAGATATAGACAACCCTAGTTGATACATGAGCTGTTCGAGCATACAAAACAAAATTTCATTTGAAGGTTTAGAGTTTGGCACATACAAATTTACTTGGAACGACAGGTAAATACCGCATATAGGAAGGTATGGTGGACTCATGCGGAATAACTTTGGGGTTTATGGAAGTGGATGCACAAGCAGTATTCCCGCTTAGTACAGGTGAAGGCTAGAAAGAGACTGGGAAGCGACCAACCAGAGAGCAACAACGGTCATGAACATGCATTAAAATTAACCAACAATGAATGCAAGCATGAGTAGGATATAAATCACCATGAACATAAATATCGTGGAGGCTATGTTGATTTGTTTCAACTACATGCGTGAACATGTGCCAAGTCAGACCACTTGAATCGTTCAAAGGAGGATACCACCCTATCATACCACATCACAACCATTTTAATATCATGTTGGCACGCAAGATAGACCATTATAAACTCTCAACTAATTAAGCATGGCATAAGCAGCTATGATATCTAATTGTCATTGCAAGCATGTTTCATTCATAACAAGTTGAATCAGGAACGATGAACTATCATATTTACAAAACAAGAGAGGTCGAGTTCATACCAGCTTTTCTCATCTCAATTAGTTCATCATATATCATCCTTATTGCCTTTCACTCGCACGACCGAATGGTGTGGATAATAATAATAGTGCACGTGCATTGGACTAAGCTAGAATCTGCGAGCATTTAATACAAGAGAGAAGACAAGGTAATATGGCTCATGGTTAAATCAATAATAAAGCTTATGAGAGCCACTAAGCATTTTAATCATGGTCTTCTACTCTTGACCCCAAAGAAAAGAAAAGAAACTATTTACACGGGAAAGCTCCCAACAAACAAAAGAAGAAAGAAAGGTCTTTTTGGGTTTTCTTTTAATTGCTACTACAAGCAGGAAAAGTAAACTAGCTAGAAGCTACAACTAATATTTTTTGTTTTTCGTAAGGTTTTTTCTAGCACACAAGAAAAAGACTAAGAAAAATAAAATAAACTGAACATGGATGGTACAGTGAAAGAGTGTGAGCACCGACAACTAGAATAAGTGTGAACATGAATGTAAAGTCGGTGAGGAACACGTACTCCCCCAAGCTTAGGCTTTTGGCCTAAGTTGGTCTATGGCTAGTATTGGCCTGATGGACATCCAAAGTCGTAGTTGGGGTTGTACTGAGATGTAGCAGCTACTGCGTGTTGAGCTGCAGCTCGAAGGCGGGCTGCTTCCGTCATATTATGATACACATTTGCCTCCTCCATGGGTATAGTGTATCTCCCTTTTGCCTGAAAGTCAAACAAAGTAGGGGCAGGAAGAACAATAGGGATGGCATGACGCATGTTAAAGATTAGTCGATATTTGAGGGATTGATCATCCCTCTCTATAAACCTGTGACTAGTCATATCATGGCAATCCAAATGAGCAGGAGGTAAAGGTTCACATTCTCGTGCACAGGCACACCAAGACGGCGAGCTATGCGAGTGGCATAGATCCCACCAATTAAATCTCCATGCAAACCATTATGGTGTAGCCTACGTGCAACAATGGCTCCCAAGTTATATTGTCTATCACCTAGTAAAGCACTCTTGAGAACACTAAGATCCGGGACACACATGTGACAAGCCTCATCTTTACCATTTATGCATCTACCAATAAAGAGAGCAAAGTAATGAATAACAGGAAAATGAATGCTCCCTATGGTAGCCTGTGTGATTTCTCTAGATTCCCCCACTATGATACTAGCAAGGAAATCTCTAAATTCAGATTTGCGAGGATCACCCATACTGCCCCACTGTGGGAGCTTGCAAGCATCATTGAAATCCTCTAAGTCCATGGTGTAAGATTTATCATACAGGTCAAACAAGACAGTGTGCGAATTACATGAAGATGAAAATTTAAACCTTCTCACAAAGGTGTCAGTTAAGCCACGGTATTGAGGGCACTTATCTTGTATGAAGCCCTCGAGGTCAGCGTTGCGCACATATGCGTAAAATTCATCCTTGATGCCAACCTGATCCATAAAGTCATCTGACGGCCATTCACAAGGCCGCACGTCAGCATCCCTCGGTAGTTCATCATCCGGCTCACAAAACGCGAGCCTCAGTTCTTGCTTCCTTGAAGAACCACCTTGGAAGTTTTTCCTATGCATTTTTCTGAAATTTTCTGAAATTTTTAGTAACTGAAAATAAAAGTTAACCAAGCTCAACAAGATTAATAGCAACAACTCCTACTAGTGCCTAGAGACTATACCATGCATTAGAACTACTTGGGACCAAGAAAATTTGACATGCAAGCTCAAGAACAAGGTCACCACATCAGCAAAAATTTGCAATAAATAAAGCACTAGAACAAAAACTAATTGGACCAATGGAAGAGTCACATACTCCCTCCGTCCGAAAATACTTGTCATCAAAATGGACAAAAAGGAATGTATCTAGAACTAGAATACATCTATATACATCCCCTTTTATTCATTTTGATGACAAGTACTTCCGGACGGAGGGAGTACCAAGGAACCATCTCCCCAAACAGTTTGGTGAATGGTGCTTTGAGCAAGGAGATCGATAATGGCAGCAAGATGAGCTAGAACTCGTGTTTGAGCTGAGTAGTGATTTTTTTGGGAGGACGAAGAAGCGAATGAGTGCAGGAATAAGTGGAGGGGGGCACGTGGGGCCCACGAGGCAGGAGGGCATGCCAAGTGAGGGGGGGCGCGCCCTGGACCCTCGTGGCCAGGTGCTGGCTCCCCTCGCTGTGTGTTTTGTGCCATATTTTCTCAAATATTCCAGAAAAACTCATATTTAATTTTCAGGGCATTTGGAGAACTTTTATTTTCGGGGTATTTTTTATTTCATGGATAAGTCTGGAAACAGACAGAAAATACTATTTTTGTTTTATTTGTCCTAATTAACAAAAATTAAAAGGAGGGTACAGAAGGTTGTGCTATCTAGATTCACCTATCTCATGCTCATCAAAAGGAATCCATTAACAAGGTTGATCAGGCCTTGTTAATAAACTCTTTCCGAATAACATGAAACCGGAGAATTTTCGAATAACACTAGGTTACCTCATTGGTATATGTATGTCCCCAACAATAAGAATATCATGTTTTCTTGATAGTAGGAAGAGGAATTTCAAAACCTCCAATAGTAATAGTTGAAATTTTTCCAATATAATTGATACTGTGGACCTGAGGTTGTTTCCTCGGAAAGTGTACCGTATGCTCATTACTATTGACATGAAAAATGACATTGCCTTTGTTGCAATCAATAACAACCCCTGCAGTATTCAAAAAGGGTCTACCAAGGATAATAGACATACTGTCGTCCTCGGGAATATCAAGGATAACAAAGTCCGTTAGAATAGTAACATTTGCAACTACAACAGGCACATCCTCACAAATGCCGACATGTATAGCAGTTGATTTATCAGCCATTTGCAAGGATATTTCAGTAGGTGTCAACTTACTCAAGTCAAGTCTACGATATAAAGAGAGAGGCATAACACTAACACCGGCTCCAAGATCACATAAAGCAGTTTTTTTACATAGTTTCTTTTAATGGAGCAAGGTATAGTAGGTACTCTTGGATCTCCTAGTTTCTTAGGTATTCCACCTTTAAAAGTGTAATTGTCAAGCATGGTGGAAATTTGTACTTCAGGTATCTTGATTTTATTGGTAATAATATCTTTCATATATTTAGCATAAGGATTTGTTTTAAGCACATCAGTCAAACGCATACGCAAAAAGATATGTCTAATCATTTCAGCAAAGCGCTCAAAATCCTCATCATCCTTTTTCTTGGATGGTTTCGGAGGAAAAGGCATGGGTTTCTGAACCCATGGTTCTCTTTCCCTACCGTGCTTCCTAGCAACAAAGTCTCTCTTATCATAACGTTGGTTCTTTGATTGTGGGTTATCAAGATCAACAACAGGTTCAATCTCTACATTATTATCATTGCTAGGTTGAGCATCATTATGAACATCATCATTTATATTATAACTAGGTTCATGTTCATTACCAGATTGTGTCTCAGCATCAGAAACAGATATATCATTGGGATTCGTAGGTGTGTCAGCTACAAGTTCACTAGAGGCATGCAAAGTCCTATCATTTTTCTTTTTCTTCTTCTTAGAAGAACTAGGTGCATCTAAATTAGCTCTCTGAGAATCTTTCTCAATTCTCTTAGGGTGGCCTTCAGGATACAGAGGTTCCTGAGTCATTTTACCACCTCTAGTAGCAACTCTAACAGCATAGTCATTATTCTTACCATTTAATTCATTGAGCAAATCATTCTGAGCCTTAAGTACTTGTTCTACTTGAGTGGTAACCATAGAAGCATGTATACTAATGAGTTTCAGTTCACCTTTAACTCTAGATAGATAATCACTCAAGCGTTCAATCATATAAGCATTGTGTTGCAATTGTCTACCAACGTAAGCATTGAAGTTTTCTTGTTTCGCAATAAAATTGTCAAACTCATCTAAGCATTGGCTAGCAGACTTATAACGAGGAATATCACCTTCATCAAATCTATAGAGAGAATTTACCTTTACTACCTGTCTCGGGTTATCAAGACCATGTATTTATTCAATAGGTGGTAAATTCTTAACATCTTCAACTTTAATACCTTTTTCTTTCATAGATTTCTTTGCCTCTTGCATATCTTCAGGACTGAGAAATAGAACACCCCTTTTCTTCGGAGTTGGCTTAGGGGCTGGTTCAGGAAGTGTCCAATTATTTTCATTGGCCAGCATATTATTCAATACTAATTTAGCTTGATCAACTGTTCTTTCCCTGAAAACACAACCAACACAACTATCCAGGTGGTCTCTGGAAGCATCAGTTAGTCCATTATAAAAGACATCAAGTATATCATTCATCTCAAGAGGATGATCAGGCAAAGCATTAAGTAATTGGAGAAGCCTCCCCCAAGCTTGTGAGAGACTCTCTTCTTCAATTCGCACAAAGTTATACATTTCCCGTAAGGCAGCTTGTTTCTTATGAGGGGGAAAATATTTAGCAGAGAAGTAATACATCATATCCTGGGGACTACGCACACAACCAGGATCAAGAGAATTAAACCAAGTCTTAGCATCACCCTTTAACGAGAAAGGAAATAACTTAAGGATATAGTAATAACAAATATTTTCATCATTGGTAAACAGGGTGGCTATATCATTCAACTTAGTAAGATGTGCCACAACAGTTTCAGACTCATAGCCATGGAAAGGATCAGATTCAACCAAAGTAATTAACTCAGGATCAATAGAAAATTCATAATCCTTATCAGTAACACAAATAGGTGAAGTAGCAAAAGTAGGGTCATGTTTCATTCTAGCATTCAAGGACTTTTCTTCCAGGAATAATTTCTTAAGATCATATCTATCATTGCAAGCAAGAAAGTCTCTAGCAGTTTCTTCATCCATAACATAACCTTCAGGAACAATAGACAATTCATATCTATTGGGAGAAGCTTCATCATCACTTTCATAAATATTATCATTTTCAAAATTTGGATTCTCCCTAACACTAGCAATTTGTTCATCTAGAAATTCACATAGTGGCAGAGTATTATCAAGCATAGAAGTAGTTTCATCATACATAGAAGAAGTGGCATCATCAAGAACATATGACATATCAGATTCAATAGCATGAGTAGGTGTAGAAAATTTACCCATAACAAATGGTGAATCAAGTGCGGAGCTAGATGGCAGTTCCTTACCTCCCCTCGTAGTTGACGGTAAGATCTTGGTTTTTTAGTCCTTTAAGTTCTTCGTAGTGATCAACAGATATAAATCCCAAGTGACTTAAAGAATAGAGCTATGCTCCCCGGCAACGGTGCCAGAAAATAGTCTTGATAACCCACAAGTGCAGAGGATCGCAACAGTTTTTGAGGGTAAAGTATTCAACCCAAATTTATTGATTCGACACAAGGGGAGCCAAAGAATACTCTTAAGTATTAGAAGCTGAGTTGTCAATTCAACCACACCTGGAAACTTAGTATCTGCAGCAAGATAGTTTAGTAGCAAAGTAATATGATAGTAGCGGTAACAATAACAAAGGTAACGATAGTGTTTTTGTAGTTTTTGTAATAGTAGCGACGGAAAAGTAAATAAGCAACAAGTAATATGGGAAAAGCTCGTAGGCATTGGATCGGTGATGGGGAATTATGTCGGATGCAACTCATCATGTAGAAGTTATAACCTAGGCTGACACAGAACTAGCTCCAGTTCATCAATGCAATGTAGGCATGTATTCCGAATATAGTCATACATGCTTATGGAAAAGAACTTGCATGACATCTTTTGTCCTACCCTCCCGTGGCAGCGAGGTCATAATTGAAACTAAGGGATATTAAGGCCTCCTTTTAATAGAGTACCAGACCAAAGCATTAACACATAGTGAATACATGAACTCCTGAAATTACGGTCATCACAGGGAGTGGTCCCGATTATTGTCACTTCGGGGTTGCCGGATCATAACACATAGTTAGTGACTATAGACTTGCAAGATAGGATCAAGAACACACATATATTCATGAAAACATAATAGGTTCAGATCTGAAATCATGGCACTCGGGCCCTAGTGACAAGCATTAAGCATGGCAAAGTCATAGCAACATCAATCTTAGAACATAATGGATACTAGGGATCAAACCCTAACAAAACTAACTTGATTACATGATAGATCCCATCCAACCCATCACCGTCCAGCAAGCCTACGATGGAATTACTCATGCACGGTGGTGAGCATCATGGAATTGGTGATGGATGAAGGTTGATGATGACGATGGCGACGATCTCCACTCTCCGAAGCCCCGAACGGACTCCGGATCAGCCCCCCCGAGAGAGATTAGGGCTTGGCGGTGGCTCCGTATCGTAAAACGCGATAATTCTTCCTCTCTGATTTTTTTCTCCGTGAAAGTGAATATATGGGATCCGGAGATACGTCGGTGGAGCACTAGGGGGCCCACGAGGCAGGGGGGCGCCCTGGGGGGGGGGGGGGGG
>LR738714.1:115662027-115683025 GCA_902687465.1 Secale cereale | reverse complement strand
CCTCGTGGACAGGGTGTGGGCCCCCTGGTCTGGATCTTCTTGCAGGTATTTTTTATATTTTCCAAAATAATTTTTCATGGATTTTCAGGTCATTCCAAGAACTTTTTATTTCTGCACAAAAACAACACCATGCCAGTTCTGCTGAAAACAGCGTCAGTCCGGGTTAGTTCCATTCAAATCATGCAAGTTAGAGTCCAAAACAAGGGCAAAAGTGTTTGGAAAAGTAGATACGTTGGAGACGTTTCAGTTTCACCGTTACGAGCACTCGTTGCTTAAAGGTGACTGGCGGGTGTCTCTCTCTCTCTCACTTTAGTTGAATCGAGTGTGGCTACGCCCGGTCCTTCTGAAGGTTAAAACAACACATACTTGACGAAAAATCATTGTGGTTTTTGTATGCGTAGGTAAGAACGGTTCTTGCTAAGCCTGTAGCAGCCACGTAAAACTTGCAACAACAAATTAGAGGATGTCTAACTTGTTTTTGCAGGGCATGTTGCGATGTGATATGGTCAAGACATGATGAGTTATACGTTATTGTATGAGATGATCATGTTTTGTAAAGTTATCGGCAACCGACAGGAGCTGTATGGTTGTCGCTTTATTGTATGAAATAAAATCGCCATGTAATTGCTTTACTTTATCACTAAGCGGTAGCGATATTCGTGGAATCAATAGTTGGCGATACGGCAACGATGCTACGATGAAGATCAAGGTGTCGCACCGGTGACGATGGTGATCATGACGGTGCCTTGGAGATTGGGGATCAAAAGCATAAGATGATGATGGCCATATCATGTCACATATTTTGTTTGCATGTGATGTTTATCTTATTATGCTTCTTATTTTGCTTAGTACGGCAGTAGCATTATAAGATGGCCCCTTACAAAATTTCAAGGTACAAGTGTTCTCCCTGAGTATGCATCGTTGCGAAAGTTCATCATGCCGAGACACCATGTGATGATCGGGTGTGATAAGCTCTACGTTCACATACAACGGGTACAAGCCAGTTTTGCACACGCAGAATACTCGAGTTAAACTTGACGAGCCTAGCATGTACAGACATGGCCTCGAAACACTGGAGACCGAAAGGTCGAGCGTGAATCATATAGTAGATATGATCAACATAAGACGTTCACCATTGAAAACTACTCCATCTCACGTGATGATCAGACATGGTTTAGTTGATTTGGATCACGTGATCACTTAGATGACTAGAGGGATGTCTATCTAAGTGGGAGTTCTTTAGTAATATGATTAATTGAACTTTAATTTATCATGAACTTAGTCCTGATAGTTTTTGCATATCTATGTTGTTGTAGATCAATGGCCCGTGCTACCGTTCCCTTGAATTTTAATGCATTCCTAGAGAAAGCTAAGTTGAAAGGTGATGGTAGCAATTACACGGTCTGGGTCCGTAACTTTAGGATTATCCTCATTGCTGCACAAAAGAATTATGTCCTTGAAGCACTGCTAGGTGACAAGCCCCCTCCCGCTAATGTATACGCTTTGAACGTCTGGCAGACACGGTCTGATGACTACATGATAGTTTAGTGTGCCATGCTTTACGGCTTAGAACCGAGACTTCAACGACGTATTGAACGTCATGGAGCATATGAGATGTTCCAGGAGTTGAAGTTAATATTTCAAGCAAATGCCTGGATTGAGAAATATGAGATTTCCAATAAGTTCTACAGCTGCAAGATGGAGGAGAATAGTTCTATCAGTGAACACTTGCTCAGAATGTCTGGGTACTACAATCATATGACTCAACTTGGATGCAAAGTTGACGAAGATAGTGTTATTGATAGAGTTCTTCAATCACTGCCACCAAGCTATAAGGGCTTCTTGATGAACTATAATATGCAAGGGATGCAGAAGACAATTCCCGAGCTCTTCGCTATGCTCAAAGCTGCGGAGGTAGAAATCAAAAAGGAGCATCAAGTGTTGATGGTTAACAAGACCACTAGTTTCAAGAAAAAGGGAAAGGGAAAGAAGGGGAACTTCAAGAAGAATGGCAAGACAGTTGCTACTCCCACGAAGAAACCCAAGTTTGGAGCCAAGCCTGAAACTGAGTGCTTCTACTGCAAAGGGACTGGACACTGGAAGCGGAACTGCCCCAAGTATTTGGCAAGGTGAACAAAGGTATATGTGATATACATGTTATTGATGTGTACCTTACTAATGCTCATAGTAGCACGTGGGTATTTGATACCGGTTCAGTTGCTAATATTTGTAACTCGAAATAGGGGCTACAGATTAAACAAAGATTGGCTAAGGACGAGGTGACGATGCGCGTGGGAAATGGTTCCAAAGTCAATGTGATCGCCGTCGGCACGCTACCACTACATCTACCTTCGAGATTAGTTTTAGACCTCAATAATTGTTATTTGGTGCCAGCGTTAAGCATGAACATTATATCTAGATCTTGTTTATTGCGAGATGGTTATTCATTTAAATCTGAGAATAATGGTTGTTCCATTTATATGAGTAATATCTTTTATGGTCATGCACCCTTGAAGAGTGGTCTATTCTTGTTGGATCTCGATCGTAGTGATACACATATTCATAATATTGAAGCCAAAAGATGCAAGGTTAATAATGATAGTGTGACTTATTTGTGGCACTACCGTTTAGATCATATTGGCGTAAAGCGCATGAAGAAACTCCATGGTGATGAATTTTTGGAATCACTTGATTATGAATCACTTGGTGCTTGCGAACCATGCCTCATGGGCAAGATGACTAAAACTCCATTCTCTGAAACAATGGAGCTAGCAACAATTTTGTTGGAAATCATACATACTGATGGATTTGGATCGATGAGTGTTGAAGATTGCGGCGGGTATCGTTATTTTCTGACCTTCACTGATGATTTGAGCAGATATGGGTATATCTACTTGATGAAGCACAAGTCTGAAACATTTGAAAAGTTCAAAGAATTTCAGAGTGAAGTAGAGAATCATCATAACAAGAAAATAAAGTTTCTACGATCTGATCATGGAGGTGAATATTTGAGTTACGAGTTTGGTCTTCATTTGAAACTATGTGGAATAGTTTCACAACTCATGCCACCCGGAACACCACAGCGTAATGGTGTGTCCGAATGTCATAACCATACTTTATTAGATATGGTGCAGTCTATGATGTCTCTTACCGATTTACCACTATCGTTTTGGGGGTATGCTTTAGAGCCAGCTGCATTCACATTAAATAGGGCACCATCTAAATCCGTTGAGACGACGCCTTATGAACTGTGGTTTGGCAAGAAACCAAAGTTGTCGTTTCTTAAAGTTTTGGGCTGCGATGCTTATGTGAAAAAACTTCAACCTGATAAACTCGAACCCAAGTCGGAGAAATGTGTCTTCATAGGATACCCAAAGGAGACTGTTGGGTACACCTTCTATCACATATTCGAAGGTAATATATTCGTTGCTAAGAATGGATCCTTTCTAGAGAAGGAGTTTCTCTCGAAAGAAGTGAGTGGGAGGAAAGTGGAACTTGATGAGGTAATTTTACCTTCTCCCAAATTGGAAAGTAGTACATCACAGAAACTAGTTCCAGTGATTCCTACACGAATTAGTGAGGAAGCTAATGATGATGATCATGAAACTTCGGATCAAGTTACTGCTGAACTTCATAGATCAAACAGAGTACGTTCCGCGCCAGAGTGGTACGGCAACCCGGTTCTGGAAGTCGTGTTACTAGACCATGATGAACCTACGAACTATGAGGAAGCGATGATGAGCCCAGATTCTGCAAAATGGCTTGAGGCCATGAAATCCGAGATGAGATCCATGTATGAGAACAAAGTGTGGACTTTGGTTGACTTGGCCGATGATTGGCAAGCCATTGAAAATAAATGGATCTTCAAGAGGAAGACCGACGCCGACGGTAATGTTACTATCTACAAAGCTTGACTTGTTGTGAAAGGTTTTCAACAAGTTCAAGGATTTGACTACGATGAGACTTTCTCACCCTAGCGATGCTTAAGTCTGTCCAAATCATGATAGCAATTGCCACATTTTATGATTATGAAATCTGGCAAATGGATGTCAAAACTGCATTCCTGAATGGATACCTCAAAGAGGAGTTGTATATGATGCAACCAGAAGGTTTTGTCGATCCTAAAGGTGCTAACAAAGTATGCAAGCACCAGCAATCCATCTATGGACTAGTGCAAGCATCTCAGAGTTGGAATATACGCTTTGATAAGGTGATCAAAGCATATGGTTTTATACAGACTTACGGTGAAGCCTGTATTTACAAGAAAGTGAGTGGGAGCACTACAACATTTTTGATAAGTATATGTGAATGACATATTGTTGATCGGAAATGATGTAGAATTTTCTGGAAAGCATAAAGGATTGTTCAAAAGGAGTTTTTCAAGACCTCGGTGAAGCTGCTTACATATTAGGCACCTAGATCTATAGAGATAGATCATGACGCTTGATAAGATTTTCAATTAGTACATACTTGGATAAATATTTTGAAGTAGTTCAAAATGGATCAGTCAGAGAAGCAGTTCTTGCCTGAGTTATAAGGTATGAAGTTGAGTAAGACTCAAAACCCGACCACGACAGAAGATAGAGAAAGAATGAAAGCCATTCCCTATGCCTCAGCCATATGTTCTATAAAGTATGCCATGCTGTGTGCCAAACCTGTTGTGTACCTTGCCATGAGTTTGGCAAGGAGGTACAATAGTGATCTAGGAGTAGATCTCTGGACAACAGTCAAAATTTTCATTAGTTACTGGATGACTATGGAAATATTTCTCAATTATGGAGGTGATAAAGATTTCGTCGTAAAGAGTTATGCCAATGCAAGCTTTGACACTAATCCAGATGACTCTAAGTATCAATCTGGATGCGTATTAAAAGTGGGAGCAATTAGCTAGAGTAGCTCCATGCAGAACATTGTAGACATAGAAATTTGCAAAATACATAGGGATCTGAATGTAACAGACCCGCTGACTAAACTTATCTCACAAGAAAAACATGATCTCACCTTAGTCCTCTTTGGGTGTTAATCACATGGCGATCTGAACTAGATTGTTGACTCTAGTAAACCCTTTGGGTATTTGTGACATTGTTCTGAAAATAAGTAGAAGTCTCGGTTCATCCTAAAGGAAGTAAACCGGCCCTTGGGGGCTACACATGTGCAAACCAAAACTATCTACTTGATCTACAGAAGTCCCAGTTCACCTTAAAAGGTTAAAACGTCACTTGGGGGCTACGATGGAATAAAGATACAGTTGCAGGATGCAAGCAGAAATAGAAGACAAGACAAAGGAGAAGAAGTTACCTCATAACGCTCCTTCATTAAATTAACCAATCCAGCTTCATAATCGTGGCTGTTATGTAGCCGGTTCAAATATCCGGAATGAAGCTCCTGAGCGCTGATCTGAGCATAGCTGGACAAATCAGTATTCCACTTGCCTTTGTCCTTGTTGAGAAATTCTTCTTTGGCAGTATGCTTGGCCAAAGCGACAGGCTCCCCTGGGGTAGTAAAACCGGTCCCAGTGATTTCAACATCGCCAGGTGAAGCGGCCGCCTGCTTAGGGGGACTGCGGGAGCAGGACTAGCCCAGGCGGGGCTGGTCGGTTCAAGATCATGCTCCATGGGATCGCTCCCCTGATCAACAAAAGCTTCCCGATCCATGGGAGGAGGATCATCATGCGGAAGTTCAGTGTTGTCTTCAGAAAGTTTAGCAAGTTCAGGGTCTTCTGCCGGTTCAGGAGTGGTATTGTCGACTGCCGGCTTACTCAGTTTGGCCTTTTTGCTAGGTTTGGGTTTACTGTGAGAGGTAAAGATAATGAAAATCAGAAGTCAAAGACGAAAATGTTAAACCGGAAAGAGTGAAAAATAGCTTACCTAGGAACAGTCTTGAGGGGAGGAATTTGTGTGGCTGTTGATTCACCGGAAGATGAAAGAGGAGTCTCCTGATAATCCGAATCAGAAGGATTAAGAGGTTGTCGAATAAGGCCTGCTTTGGGGTAAAGAGTAGTTGGAGTAAGTAAAACCTCGGAACGACGCCTCCGAGCTGGAGTGTGCGGTAATCCGGTGGATTCAATAGCATGACCGCTATGGCGAGTGGTGCGACGAGCTTCATGTTGCTGTTTCTTCAAAAGGAAGTTTGGATCCAAATAAGCATCAGGATGAGAAAATTGAAATTTCCGGACTGTCCGACGAATTTTTGGTGGCGGCAGCGGTTCTGAATCAGTAGAGAGAGTGATTACCTCAACATCGTCCGCCTTACTGCCTTCGGCACGTCCCTGGGAACAGTCATGGTCAATAAGAATGCAAATAAAGAAAAGACAAGGAAGTTGAAAGAATTAGGTGGTACCTCAGAGGCCGGATCATCTTCTTCCGCATTGGATCCCGACGTGGCAGTGCTCTTATTTTTATTTCTCTTAACAGCTTGGGTCTTTTGGCGAGCTGCTTTCGCCGGTTTATCCTGAGTTTTCCTTTTCCAGAAAGGGTCATTGTCCTGTTCAAAGAAATAAAGACATTTCAAGACAAGTGTTGCAGACGGATTAAAACAAAGCAAACAATAGGGAAGAGTTTTTACCGACGGTGGTTTGTTGGTTACGCAGTAGGGTGTCAAGTCGGTCTGGCTACAAGCTTCTAGAGGTAAATTCAGCAGCTTCTTGACGGATTCATTAATCTCGTTTTCTAGCAACACCATCTCTGTGTGGCACAAAGGGTCTTTGGGATTCCCAGTATACTCACACATTAAACCGGAGCGCCGACTTAGCGGGAGAATACTCCAGGAAAGCCAGCAGCGGACGAAATCAACCCCAGTCAGACCGTTGGCCACAAAGGCCCTGAGCTTTGAAAGCCGAGGGGCATACTGAGCTCGTTCCTGGGCACTTAGCCGCTGTGGAAAAGGGTCGTTCTCTGGAAGACGGTGGGAGCGATAACCCGGCAAGGGATTTTCATCTTCCGGTGAAGTGTCTACGCAGTAAAACTAAGTCTGGTTCCAGTCCTTTGGATGGCTGTGGAGAGTGGCATGAGGAAAACTAGCATCCTTCCTTTTCTGAATAGACATCCCACCAAGTTCAGTGTTCGGACCGTCATGAAATTCAGTGCGATGGTTTAGGTGAAAGAAATCCCGGAATAGCTCCACTGACGGCTCCTCTTGCAGATAAGCTTCACAAAAGACTTGGAAGTTGCAAATATTTGATATAGAGTTGGGACCAATGTCTTGTGGATGAAGCTGGAAGTTTGCTAACACACCACGAAAGAATTTTGACCCGGGAGGGTTGAATCCCCGGGCCAAGTGATCGAAGAAGACGACAATTTCTCCTTCTTTGGGCTTTGGAGGACATTCTGATCCGGGAGCCCTCCAATGAAGGACATCCTTTGGGCCTAAAGCGCCAATTGAGGCCACTTTCTCTAAATCATCCTCAGTGATCAAGGATTGAACCCAGTTGCAGGAGACAAACTGCTTGGCTTGAGTGGTCATTTTTTCGAAGGAAAAGGCTGAAAATACAATGAAGAGCCAGTTTATAATTTAAGCAAGTTTAAACCGGCAAGCTCTATAAAGGTACTGGTCTAGACAGCGGTTTAAGCAGGGGCCTAATGGTATCTACCGGATTAAAGTATCCGAAAACAGCTATAGCAGTGACATTTGTCGGATTATAGGATCTGGTAAGGCTAAACCACCGACAAGGGTAAATAAAACATAGATATGAAGTTATGGGGAAACAACTTTCGCAAAAATAGCAGTGAAATACGGATCTACAACATGTTGAAAATTCAGAGATAATTCAAGTTATATTCAGCAGACGCGATGAAGGTCTTAGCAGATTCAATCTAACTAGTCGTATTGGAAGAGATAAAGCCACAATGGAGAAGCGGAGTTCCTCTTACAGTCATCTGACTAGGAAAGTAAGATCTACGGTGGACTACTGGCAACGGCGAAGAACTACGAAGAACAAGGGCCTATCCACGAGCTTGTATGAGGAAACCCTAAAACTAAGATCTATGAACGGGGAAGAAGAGGACGTACCTGAGGCGACGAGTGCGGAGAAGTGCTGGCAAATCTCTGGAAATGATCAGGTTGATGCAGCGGCCGGACTTGATAAAGATGCAGAGCTCGCCAAACGGCGCCAGAGCTCGAGCGTGAGTAGACAGAGGAAGAATGTGACGCCCGAAGACCGACGCTCCAGAGGATTTCCATATGTCCCGGGTGTCACCGTGTGTTTCTTTTTGCTTGCTTCATTTTATTTTTTTGCATTGCATCATGTCATCATGCCATCATGTCACTAATCTTTGCATCTCAACTAAATAAGTCGTATGGATCTTCGGTCCATTTAAATCAAGGGAAGGATGACTTCTCTTTATAACATATCCACCTAATATTTAGGGAGCTATCATAATAAATATTATATTCTTTTGGAATTCACCTTAACACACTTGCAAATATTCCCATGCCTCTTTGCTTCAAGTTTCCCCTCCAAAACTTGTCTTTAGTTCTCTCTCCTTTTATCAAGGTTCCTCCAAAAATCCGAACATTTTTGGACACTTCTAAAACCTAGTCCTAGTTCAAACTATTTGAATTTAATTCAAATAAGTTTGAATCCAAACTTCACTCTCATGCCACAGCTAATTTCCCTGGTTCAAGCTCATTTTTATGAGTCCGGGAAAATTAGTTGTATGCCTAAACATCATCCCTAGCTCCTCTTGTCTTCTCCCTTTTTCTCTTCTTTGTTTTTATTGCTTTTTCTATTTTTTTAAGAGAGGACCCAGCCCTTATGGCCCAAGCCCTCAGTCCAGCACCCCAGGCCACCGCGGCCTCCCTAAGGCCGAGCCGCAGCCGGCCCATCAAGCCACAGCTAGGCCCAGCCCCTGCTCTTAACCCTAGGCCTCCTCCTCGCTCCCGATCCCCTCGTCCATCTCTCTCGTGCACCGCTAGAGGCCCCGACCCGCTCCTCCTCTCGGTCTCTCCCGCAGCCGATCCCCACCTCTCTCCTCGCTCGTCCGCTCCTTCTCCTCCGCCGAGAGCCCCGCACCGCCGCCGCATCTCCCTGCTGCATCACCGCGCCCTCGCAACTAGGATGCCGCCGGCAACGACCGCGCCCCCAATCGCATCGCTGCCGTCGCCGCGAGCCCAGCAGTGCTCTGATTCGCTTCCGACCCCACGCGGCCGCGACCTCCTTCCTCTGCGCACATCGCCAGGATAAGCGCCGCCGCGCCATGGTGCCTGCGCCCGTTCGCCGCCACCTCTCCGCCGCCGTGCCGTCTCCCGTGTTGCCGCCACCATGGTTTGGTGCACCGCGCGCCTCCAGCGCCAGGCCCATGCTCCGCCTCACCGGAGAAGCATGACTAGGCCGAAGCCCCATCGGCCTCCCCTCTAGCCACGGGCCAGTGCCGCCGCCGCGCTGTGCCGGCGACCGCTGCTTTGACCGCCGCGGCGTCCGGCGACAGCGCCGCCATGCTCCAGCTCCTCTCGTCGTCGCCCCGGCCATCTCCGGCCGAGGTCCGCCCCGCCTGCCGTTCCCCAGTTCACCGACGAGCCCAGCCAGGAACTCCACTACATGGCCATGCCTCCCTGCCATACGCCTTGTCGGGCCCCTTTTGCTCGTCCTCCCGAGGCCTCGTAGTCGCTCGTGTGCTGCTCTGTACGCTAAGACTGTTGATGTTGCCTCTGTATGCCAAGACTGAACATTGTGGTTTCACCGTGGGTTTTTCGTCAAGTTCGACTACAACACTAAGACATGTGCAACTACGCGGATTCGCCGAGTACGACTACTACATGAACGAGTACCACGACGACCCTCGAAGAGTTCGGATTCGTCAAGTTCAACTACATCATCTACGAACGACTACCGTCGACGTGTACATCTTCGAACGTGTACGACTACTTCCTTTTTGGCAACGTGAACGACAACTTCGACGACGACCTGTGAGTACCACTACTTCCCTCGACGATCTCGAACCTCCCCGAAACGAACATTCCGAAGGTATAACCCCGAGACGATGACCCGTGGACTGCATGTGTTGTTATGAGATGAACCGGATGTTTGCATCGTGTCCGTTGTGACCCTCGTTTGCACTGCCGTTGTCAAGTGGGAACCGGGTAGCCGGAAGCACCCCACCGTGTTTGCATGACACGCTCACGTTGACCCTTTCTTTTGCAACGGTCTCTCAACGAGTTACCGGAACCGATATGTTGTCGTGGCATCATTTTCGGATTCGTCGCCGTGGCACCCCTTTCCACCACGGTGACAAATGCTTCATATCCCTTATGTCAACTTTTAACAAATTGCATAAAACTTGCATTTGTCATCCGCATCATGATAACAACATTGAAATGTTTGAATGGTTGTTTGCTTTACTAATTGCTAAATATGCACATGAGGAGTTTCCGGAATTGTTGTTGTTATTTCCGGCCTCATTTAAATTGACTAGATAGTGTAGTTTTGCTCATGCTTCACCTCTTGCCATGTTTAATAAAAACATTTAATCTTCTCTTGTTAATAACCGAGAGTTAAGTAAATAAATAAATTGTGGCGTTTCGTCAATATGCAACTCGTTGCATATTGAGCTCCACTTAACTTGTAATACTTGTTTGTGCACTTTGCCAAGCCATGCATATTTTAACCGGACATGCATCATACTTTTTTGTGCATCATATGCCATGTTTGAGCTTGTTGGTTTACTGTGTTGTTTGCTTCTTTCCGGTATGCTTCTCTCGATAGCTTCGGTTTTATTCCGGAGTTGTGAGGTTTTGTTCGACTACTTAATGGACTTGTTCTTCTTCCTTGCGGAATCCCAGGCAAGATGACCTGACCCAGATATCATTACTATCTTTGCCTATTGCTAGATGTCGCGCTCTTTAGCTTATTGCCTCGATGCCCATGTCTGTTTGTCAGCTTTCTATTGTTGCCATGAAACCTCTAACCTTTGACACCTTCCCAGCAAACCGTTGTTTGGCTATGTTACCCGCTTGCTCAGCCGCTCTTATAGCGTTGTTAGTTGCAGGTGAAGATGAAGATTGCTCCATGTTGGAACTTGTTGTTGGCATAACACAATATCTCTTAAATATATTAACACACCTATATACTTGGCAATGGGTGGAAGGCTTGGCCTTTTGCTCGGTGTTTTGTTCCACTCATGCCACCTTAGGACCCGATAAACCGGTGTTATGTTCCCGGATTTTGCGTTCCTAACACGGTTGGGGTTTATGGGCCCCCCTCAATAACCCGCTTAGCGCTAAATCTTTTCCAGCAAGGCCCAACTTTGGTTCTACATTTTCCTAACAACTAAAACTTGCATAGGGAGTAATTGACCCTTTTCTTAATCAACAACCCGGGCCAGTGCTCCACATGAGTGTTGGTCCAACCGAGCAGACTACAGGGCCGCCTTGGGGAAACCCGAGGTATTTGGTATTTTCTTGTAGGCTGTCTCATCCGGTCGTGGCCTAAGACGAGATACGCGCGGCTACTATCAGGGTGTCGGCACGCTGGGAGGTCTTGCTGGATTAGTTTTACCTTAGTCGGAATATCTTAAGCACGGAATTCCGAGAATACTCGGGTCTTCCCACCTTGGAGTTGCGACTCCGCAGATCGTGAGCTTGTGATGGGCTAAGTTGGGACACCCCTGCAGGGTTTTGATCTTTCGAAAGCCGTGCCCACGGTTATGTGGCAGATGGGAATTTGTTAATATCCGGTTGTAGATAACATGACACTCTATCCTTAAGAATACACTACTTGTGTGAGTTTCGTGATTGTCTCTTCTCGAAGGGGTTTTGAGAAGAAGAACACGGTGGGGTTATGTCTGACGTGAGTAGTTAGGATCACTTCGTGATCACCTGGCGATCGTTGGCACTTGATCTCTTCTCGCTCTAAAATCGTAAGCTAGTTGCTTAGTGCTTGCTGCAAACACTTTATTACCTCCTCCTCACCTAAAGGCTTTGTTAGTTTTGATACCCGGGAACAGGATTGCTGAGTCCTCGTGGCTCACAGTTACTACAACAGCAGATGCAGGTACCGCTAAGAACAGTGCAGGAGATGGTTCAGAACTTCACTGGAAGCTCAATGAAGAGAGTGGCCGTATGTATGTGTCGTTTTTCAACGATCAGTAGTGGTTCCTACTAGGGGCGATCGGACTTTGTGTTTATGGTATCTTTCATTTGGATCTTCGTCCGTAGTCGGACTGTGATGTTATTTGGATGATGATTGCTTATGTAATGTATTGTGTGACGTGGCGAGTGTAAGCCAACTACTCTTTTACTATTTCATCCCTCTTTTACATGAGTTGTGCAAAGATACCATACTTGAGATCATTCTAGTATGAGATTATGCCTTTAAGTCGTGCCTCGACACTTGGGAGGTATAGTCTCATACTGGGCATTACAAGTTGGTATCAAAGCCAGGTTCCGACCTAGGAGCCCCCACTGATTGATCGAATCATTGACGGTTGAGTCTAGGCACACACTTGAAAATGTTTGAGTCCTATATATATATCGGAGAGTAGGATTTCTTTTTTACTCCTCATCCCTTTTCACTCTGGTAAGGACTCCTGACGATATTCTATCTCTTCTACTCTCAAAATTCACTAATTTTTTTAGGATCACACGAGTATTGTTTGGATTGTTCCGATGTCTTTGTGGTGAGAACATTGTTCTCGATGCCTCCTGTCATTTAGGGGTTGTGGCAGTGTCCCGAGGAGTTGAGCTCCGAGGTGTTGTCGTCACAAATCTATCGCAGTAGTTCTGGAATACTTAAGACGGCCGACATCGAAAACTCTTCTATGCGGTTAGTGGCAAGATAACCCCGACATCACCCAATACTAGGGAGGTAGTTCGAGGGTATTGCCAAAGCTTGTATAGCACATGCGTTTCGAAGGTCCGAGGTAAACAGTTTCCGAAAATGACTGGTTATGTGTTGAAGGATGGGTACAGTTGGATGTAGGATTAGAGTTCAGTGCGCGGTGCTTCCCCTGTATCCCCAACACCCGATTGCATAACCGGAAACCTTCGGAAATTAATAGGTGGGTTCTTCTAGTAGTTCGTAGGCATTCTTCCAGCGGATGCATGATATGGAGTTCGGGGTTCTACATTGAGTGAAGTGGTTTATGGGCGTTGTTCCGATCGGGAGTTGCATCTTAAAGGGTCCTTGGCTATACTAATCTGGGGATTGCAAAACCCTTTTGTAACACGTTCCATGAGCTTTCAGCACGCATATGTGAAACGAAACTTCTATCTTGTATTTGTTCTATCTGCTCCTTGTTGTTTTTATTTACCTTATGTTCTCCCAAGTGGCTTCTCGACAAGTTGTTGTACCATTAAACTGTGGAGTTCATTCGTTCAATTCTCTGCTCAAATGATATTGTGAAGATTATGTTGCAACATATCTATCTGTTGTTCTGATTTGATTCTGGTATTCGAGTTGCTTCGATGTCAAGTGTTGATTCCATACCTTTCCTAAGCGGTGATCTCATATTTCTATGGGATTGCTAATCCTTCTTGATCATCAAGATTTTCATGTTAAATTCTTCTCAACCGGCGTGCTTCTCTTCAAGTTAACCCGATCCTTTCAATTTGTGCAAGACCAAGTCTTGAGTCTTTCTCAACGGTGTATGTTTCATTCATCCCAAGTTGTCTTTGTTTTCCCCACCCTCCCACCCTTTTTCTTATGGAGCCAGTATTCTTAATCAAGTATCCATTTTATTCTCGTGATGTCTCTTCATCAATTTTGTTTAATGTTTCATCCGGTGATTTCTCAGGAAGATGCTAAGGAAGCTTCAACTTCTTTGTTGTTCCATTCTCATTTTGTTCTCCGGTGAATTTAATTCAAGATTTCGGTGTTGATCTTATTCTTTTCCTCATTTCACAATGCTTTCTTATTCCGGTGCACCAATTAATCATTCTCCTCTTGCTATTCATATCTGGAGTGCTGAAGATATCTCAGAAGATACGCGTTTCCATCTTAATCAGTTCTAACTGTTTTGAGGACTGTCATCTTATTCAAGCCATTTAATTCAACCGATGCAATATCTCTTAAGCAATCCTTTTCAATGGTGATTTCTTTTGAGTGGGCCCTAACCGACAGGTCTTTTTCCAGGATCTTACCTGACTCTTCTATTTTTCTGGAGTTATTCCAAAATTCTTTCAAAGTGTGACGTAAGAATGAAAGTACATCAATCATATGACTTCTCTAAAATTGCTTTCAAATTATTTTCATCGTTGGTTCAACATTTTAATTCTTCATCCCGGAGTGCCTCAACAATTCTTCTTGGTATTCTCGTCGTTCTTCTCAACATGTGAAGACCGAAGAAGAGTTCCTCTTGAATCCTTACCCGTTCTTCCAAAGATTCATGGTTCTAGCTTCATGCCATCCTCATTATTGTTCCGATTGTCAGGAATTCTTGTTATGACCACCCGAAGCTTTTCATGAATCCTTTCCATTGTGATCCTCCAAAGGCCATCATTTCAGAAGATTTCTTCGTTCTCAGTTTGCAACTTCGTCCTCCAACTATTCTTAATTGATGCCTCTTCGTTCGTCTCAATATTCTTACGGTGGTTCATTCAAGATTACTCTTCCGTTGTTATCGTATCAATTCATTTGTTCTTTTCATAATCCTACCGGTGATTCGTTGAATACTTTCTCAATGTTGTGCTAGATCTCTCTTTAATTCTTTGCAACGAGAATAAGTGGTATGCCAAATCCATTGCTTGTCGTCAATTTAAATTGGTCAAGGATAAGCATGACATAATTCTTATTCTTATTTCTTCAGGGTGATTTAATTCCTTTGTCTGAAGTTCGTCCATGATATCAAATTATTGGTTGTTCATCTTTTCTTTCCGGAGTTCCAAGTTTTCTCTTTATCTCATCACAAAGCTTCATCTAATCATTGCAATGCTTCAATCTTATTCTTTTCATCCTTCACTTTTCATCCTTTTGTTACCGGAGTTTTCATGGTGGCTCATCATGATTTAATTCATCCTCGAAGTGTTCGTCAAGATTCTTGGTCAATGACCTCAACTATTCTTCTTCTTGCATTCTGAAGTGCAATTACTTCTACATTATCTCTTGAGGTGGTGTTATGTCATTCTTGACAATTTCCTTTCATGTTCATGATTCACAAGTTATCAAGAATGAGTTATTTAAACCCATCATTTTCTTTGTTCAGGATATCTTTCCAATCCTTCAATTTATTCGTTGGAGTTATCTTGGGTTGTATTTCACCTATAAGCTTTCCCTAAGGATTGTTGCTATTGTGGTGCTTATCAATGACCCAAATTCTTCATTTACCCTCGGTGAAAGAGTTTTCATCTGTTCGTTGATGTCTAGCAACAATTGCTTCCGTTAGTGGCTGGTTGTCACCTCTTAATTTTGAGATGTTTTCCATAAGCCCACAACAAGCTTATTCTTTTGTTGTTGATTTTTTTCCAACAACTCTGTTCAATCCATCTTGGTAAGGATTCTCTTTCAAATTCAATTTTGGGAGAAGTTGTCATATTTTTCTCTGTTCATTTCTGTCATTGATCTATATTCTATTCTTTCATTCCGGAGGCATTATGATATTGCTCTCTTTGACCATCATCTCGTTTTTATCAAGATCATATTCTTCCCTTGCTTGTCTATTTAACCGGAGTGTTGTGTCCTCCATTCAAGTTCCGTCATCTTATCAAGTTTTTCCTCTCTTTTCAACCGGCGTGCTGTCTGAATCCTTCTTACCCATTGTGACATTCTTTCATTTGTGTCAGAGGCAGTGTGTTGTTGATTTCATCAAGTATCATTCCATCTCCTCAAGTTGATGTTAATTCCTTCCATTTCCAGTCAAAGTGTTGTCCAAAGTATTTCGTTCTTATTCCTTCTCCATCTTGTTTTAATCGGAGTGGTTTTGAAATCCTTCGTCATCCTTGAGCTCTTGTTTCATGTCTTTCAACCTACAAGGTTCTCATAATACTCCTTGTTCCTCTTTTCTAACGGAGTGTTTTCATCTTCGTTCATCTCCATTGTATTCTTTATTCAACTTGTTCAACCTCTCAAGGTTCATGGTTTCACTCGTTTGTCAAAGAAGCAACTTTGTTTTACCTCTTGCTTTATCCTCTTTTATCCGGTGCCATCTCCAGGATCTCGGGTCGAGATCCTCTGTTAGTGTGGGAGAGTTGTGACGCCCGAAGATCGACGCTCCAGAGGATTTCCATATGTCCAGGATGTCACCGTGTGTTTCTTTTTGCTTGCTTCATTTTATTTTTTTGCATTGCATCATGTCATCATGCCATCATGTCACTAATCTTTGCATCTCAACTAAATAAGTCATATGGATCTTCGGTCCATTTAAATCAAGGGAAGGATGACTTCTCTTTATAACATATCCACCTAATATTTAGGGAGCTATTATAATAAATATTATATTCTTTTGGAATTCACCTTAACACACTTGCAAATACTCCCATGTCTCTTTACTTTAAGTTTCCCCTCCAAATCTTGTCTTTAGTTCTCTCTCCTTTTATCGAGGTTGCTCCAAAAATCCAAACATTTTTGGACACTTCTAAAACCTAGTCCTAGTTCAAACTATTTGAATTTAATTCAAATAAGTTTGAATCCAAACTTCACTCTCATGCCACAGCTAATTTCCCTGGTTCAAGCTCATTTTTATGAGTCCGGGAAAATTAGTTGTATGCCTAAACACCATCCCTAGCTCCTCTTGTCTTCTCCCTTTTTCTTTTCTTTGTTTTTATTGCTTTTTCTATTTTTTAAGAGAGGACCCAACCCTTCTCGCCCAAGCCCTCAGTCCAGCATCCTAGGCCATTGCGGCCTCCCTAAGGCCCAGTCGCAGCCAGTCCATCAGGCCCCGGCTAGGCCCAGCCCCCTCCTCTTAACCCTAGGCCTTCTCCTCACACCCGATCCCCTCGTCCATCTCGCTCCTGCGCCACCAGAGGCCCCGACCCGCTCCTCCTCTCGGTCTCTCCCGCAGCCGATCCCCACCTCTCTCCTCGCTCATCCGCTCCTTCTCCTCCATCGAGAGCCCCGCACCGCCGCCGCATCTCCCTGCTGCCTCACCGCGCCCTCGCAACCAGGCCGCCGCCGGCAACGACCGCGCCCCCAATCGCATCGCTGCCGTCGCCGCGAGCCCAGCAATGCTCTGCCTCGCTTCCGACCCCACGCGGCCGCGACCTCCTTCCTCCGCGCACATCGCCAGGCCGAGCGCCGCCGCGCCATGGCGCCTGCGCCCGTTCGCCGCCGCCTCTCCACCGCCACGCCGTCTCCCGTGTCGCCGCCACCATGGTTTGGTGCACCGTGCGCCTCCAGCGCCAGGCCCATGCTCTGCCTAGCTGGAGAAGCATGAGTAGGCCGAAGCCCCGTCGGCCTCCCCTCTAGCCACGGGCCAGCGCCGCCGCCGTGCTGTGCCGGCGAACGTTGCTTCGACCGCCGCGGCGTCCGGCCACAGCGCCGCCATGCTCCAGCTCCTCTCGTCGTCGCCCCGGCCATCTCCGGCCGAGGTCCGCCCCGCCTGCCGTTCCCCAGTTCGCCGACGAGCCCAGCCAGGAACTCCACGACATGGCCATGCCTCCCTGCCATACGCCTCGTCGAGCCCCTTTTGCTTGTCCTCCCGAGGCCTCATAGTCGCTCGTGTGCTGCCTCTGTACGCCAAGACTGTTGAAGTTTCCTCTGTACGCCAAGACTGAACGTTGTGGTTTCGCCGTGGGTTTTTCGTCAAGTTCGACTACAACACTAAGACATGTGAAACTACGCGGATTCACCGAGTACGACTACTACATGAACGAGTACCACGACGACCCTCGAAGAGTTCGGATTCGTCAAGTTCAACTACATCGTCTACGAACGGCTACCGTCGACGTGTACATCTTCGAACGTGAACGACTACTTCCTTTTTGGCAACGTGAACGACAACTTCGACGACGACCCGCGAGTACCACTACTTCTCTCGACGATCTTGAACCTCCCCGAAACGAACGTTCCGAAGGTATAACCCCGAGACGGTGACCCGTGGACTGCATGTGTTGTTATGAGATGAACCGGATGTTTGCATCGTGTCCGTTGTGACCCTCGTTTGCCGTGCCGTTGTCAAGTGGGAACCGGGTAGCCGGAAGCACCCCACCGTCTTTGCATGACACGCTCATGTTGACCCTTTCTTTTGCACCGGTCTCTCAACGAGTTACCGGAACCGATATGTTGCCGTGGCATCATTTTCGGACTCGTCGCCGTGGCACCCCTTTCCACCACGGTGACAAATGCTTCATATCCCTTATGTCAACTTTTAACAAATAAATGGCATAAAACTTGCATTTGTCATCATGATAACAACATTGAAATGTTTGAATGGTTGTTTGCTTTAATAATTGCTAAATATGCACATGAGTTTCCGGAATTGTTGTTGTTATTTCCGGCCTCATTTAAATTGACTAGATAGTGTAGTTTTGCTCATGCTTCACCTCTTGCCATGTTTAATAAAAAAAATTAATCTTGTTTTGTTAATAAACGAGAGTTAAGTAAATAAATAAATTGTGGCATTTCGTCAATATGCAACTCATTGCATATTGAGCTCCACTTAACTTGTAGTATTTGTTTGTGCACTTTGCCATGTCATGCATATTTTAACCGGACATGCATCATACATGTTTGTGCATCATATGCCATGTTTGAGCTTGTTGGTTTACTGTGTTGTTTGCTTCTTTCCGGTATGCTTCTCTCGATAGCTTCGGTTTCGTTCCGGAGTTGTGAGGTTTTGTTCGACTACTTCATGGACTTGTTCTTCTTCCTTGCAGAATCCCAGGCAAGATGACCTGACCCATATATCATTACTATCTTTGCCTATTGCTAGATGTCTCGCTCTTTAGCTTATTGCCTCGATACCCATGTCTGTTTGTCAGCCTTCTATTGTTGCCATGAAACCTCTAACCTTTGACACCTTCCCAGCAAACCGTTGTTTGGCTATGTTACCCGCTTGCTCAGCCCCTCTTATAGCATTGTTAGTTGCAGGTGAAGATGAAGATTGCTCCATGTTGGAACTTGTTGTTGGCATAACACAATATCTCTTAAATATATTAACACACCTATATACTTGGCAATGGGTGGAAGGCTTGGCCTTTTGCTCGGTGTTTTGTTCCACTCATGCCACCTTAGGACCCAATAAACTGGTGTTATGTTCCCGGATTTTGCGTTCCTAACACGGTTGGGGTTTACGGGCCCCCCTCGATAACCCGCTTAGCGCTAAAGCTTTTCCAGCAAGGCCCAACTTTGGTTCTACATTTGCCTAACAACTAAAACTTGCATAGGGAGTAATTAACCCTTTTCTTAATCAACAACCCGGGCCAGTGCTGCACATGAGTGTTGGTCCAACCGAGCAGACTGCAGGGCCGCCTTGGGGAAACCCGAGGTATTTGGTATTTTCCTGTAGGCTGTCTCATCCGGTCGTGGCCTGAGACGAGATATGCGCGGCTACTATCAGGGTGTCGGCACGCTGGGAGATCTTGCTGGATTAGTTTTACCTTAGTCGGAATATCTTGAGCACGGGATTCCGAGAATACTTGGGTCTTCCCACCTTGGAGTTGCGACTCCGCAGATCGTGAGCTTGTGATGGGCTAAGTTGGGACACCCCTGCAGGGTTTTGATCTTTCGAAAGCCGTGCACGCGGTTATGTGGCAGATGGGAATTTGTTAATATCCGTTTCTAGATAACATGACACTCTATCCTTAAGAATACACTACCTGTGTGAGTTCCGTGATTGTCTCTTCTTGAAGGGGTTTCGAGAAGAAGAACACGGTGGGGTTATGTTTGACGTGATTAGTTAGGATCACTTCATGATCACCTGGCGATCGTTGGCACTTGATCTCTTCTCGCTCTAAACTCGTAAGCTAGTTGCTTAGTGCTTGCTGCAAACACTTTATTACCCCCTCCTCACCTAAAGGCTTTGTTAGTTTTGATACCCGGTAACGGGATTGCTGAGTCCTCGTGGCTCACAGTTACTACAACACCAGATGCAGGTACCGCTGAGAACAGTGCATGAGATGGTTCAGAACTTCACTGGAAGCTCGATGAAGAGAGTGACTGTATGTATGTGTCGTTTTTCGAAGATCAGTAGTGGTTCCTACTAGGGGCGATCGGACCTTGTGTTTATGGTATCTTTCATTTGGGTCTTCGTCCGTAGTCGGACTGTGATGTTATTTGGATGATGATTGCTTATGTAATGTATTGTGTGACGTGGCGAGTGTAAGCCAACTACTCTTTTACAATTTCATCCCTCTTTTACATGAGTTGTGCAAAGATACCATACTTGGTAACGCCCCGGACACACCCGCCGGTGGTCGTTACTCCTGGAGGGATCTAGACTGGCCTCACATATCAATACTAGTCTTTTCTGCGCACTTTGTCCTCACTCGTGCGCACCCGGGAGCAACTTCCCGGTCGATCACCCACCCTGAAACTACTCCAAGCTGAGCACGCTTAACTTTGGAGTTCTATCCGAATGGGCTCCCGGAAAAGAAAGGATTCCTTATTGATATGAGTAGTCTATCATCCCTAATAAGCCAGGCTATCTCATACACCCGCACTCAGAGGAACCGACGTCCTCGTCGGGCCACAGGAACGTTCCCTCTTGGCACAAACGTCTGTGCATCTAGTTCGATACATGTGCCATGCCGTGTGCCACGACGGGTCACAAACGTCATGAATAACATGATCGAGCACCTGTCCGCAAACATCCATGTAACCGCGAGGGCCGGCTCTGATACCAACATGTAACGCCCCGGACACACCCGCCGGTGGTCGTTACTCCAAGAGGGATCTAAACTAGCCTCACATATCAATACTAGTCTTTTCTGCGCACTTTGTCCTCACTCGTGCGCACCCGGGAGCAACTTCCCGGTCAGTCACCCATCCTGAAACTACTCCAAGCTGAGCACGCTTAACTTTGGAGTTCTATCCGAATGGGCTCCCGGAAAAGAAGGAATTCCTTATTGATATGAGAGTCTATCATCCCTAATAAGCCAGGCTATCACAAAGAGGCAAGGGGGGGGGGGGGGG
>LR738714.1:115610937-115661865 GCA_902687465.1 Secale cereale | reverse complement strand
AAGAGATGCCCCTCTGCCCTATTTATAAGCCGAAGGGATAAAACGGCAGGCGCGGGAATTGAGGAGCTGAAAAAGTGGATATGGACGATACTGTCGCCTTGATCTTCGGAGCTTTAATGAATAAAAGATAAAAAATAGGTGCAAGTATTAAATGCGTAGATGGCGTCATGACGGTTTAAAGTGATTTGAGAAGATGACGTCACGACCGGTTTATGAAGCATTGTGAAGCTGTGGAAAGGGAAGATCTGTACAAGACTTTGAAGATTGACATGAACAGGTTCAAATCAATCTGGGGCCTAATGTCAGGGATATTACTACCAGGTATAACCGCCCAGGAGGGGCCGGTTTATGTTATCAAGATTATTTCATTAAAGCCCAGCGGAGCATGAAGCAAGAGACTTTAGCCCAAGAGGTTTAGAGCCCAAGTGTTAGGGCCAGGGATTTGTAAACCGTCATACTATGTACTTGAGATGTAAGATAGAAAGAATAGAGACCGAGGCGGACACATTTATGAGTCGGCCTCGGGACTCTATAACCGGACCGGGCGTCACCTCTTATATAAAAGGACGACCCGGCGACGGTTCAAGGCAGAGAACAACAGTTCGAGACACAGGCAAAGCGGATTCGCTCCCTGGTCATCGAAACCCTAGCAATATACACCAAACTAGACGTAGGCTTTTACCTTCATCGAAGGGGCCGAACTAGTATAAAATCCCTGTGTCCTTGTCCGTTTTGACCCCTTTAAGCTAACCCGTAGCGATGGCCTCACGACTAAGTCCTTTTGCTAGGACATCTGCCGTGACAAAACCACGACAGTTTATTGATAAACCAGCGGCGCAATTCGGCCCATGATCCGACGGAATTGGGTGGTAAGCCCTTCAGCCAAGTGCGAGCTGTGCCCTCTAGCATCATTGTGAAATACTTAGCGCATGCTGCATCATCCACATCCAGCATCTCCATTGCCATGTCATAGCTCTCAACCCATGCCTCCGGGGACAAATCTGCCGTGTAATTGGGCACCTTGCGCGGTCCTTTGAAATCCTTGGGCAGTTTCACATTCCGCAAAGCGGGAGTAAGACAAGGCACTCCCAGGGAGCTAGACATAACCCCCGGTTCAACTGTGGTAGAGGGACGAACCGGCGTCGCCTTACGGGCTTCGTGTTGTGCTATTAACTCGGCCTCTCGGCGTTGCCTGCCCTGATCCACTACGTTCTGAGCGTTCGCGTCTCCCACCGGATTATCCTGCCGCGGCGGATTACGTCTTCGTGCGCTGCTTGACACGGCCGGCTCATCCAGATGCCTAGTGTAACTCCGGCTTGGGCGAGGAGTTGAATGAATCCTCTCAAGGCTGTGAGAATAAGCTTGCTGTTGAGTTAGCACCGTCTCCAAAAACTCCCTGGCCCGTCGTGCCTCCACCGCTATGGGGGACGTTCCTTCAATGGGAAGGGCGGCCAATCGTGAAGCGGCGATGACTATGTTATCCAACGGGTTGGAGTAATGACCAGGAAAGGTGGGCACATGCTGCGATGGCACAACCTGATGGTTGGCTCTGCGGCCGGCGGTTGGACCGACGCTCCTGTGCCCGGCGCTCCTCCCCGGTTTATCTCCGGCTGGTTACTAGTTCCTGCTCCTGGCGTGCTAAAGAGATTCCTTGCCTCATAAATTGGTGGCAGGCAAGATCGTTGCCTTCTCATCATCACCTCATGTGAAGCGGTCTGATCCAACATGAGACGATAGGCTTGAGCATCAAGCTCAGCTTGCTTTGCATACATCCTGGTTTTCTCAGCAGCTAGGTCCAACTTGGCTTGATCAATCCGGCTCCTCACCTGGGCGACCTCCGCATCATGCTGCTCCTTATTGGCCTGGGCTACCCCTGCTGTTAGTAGCGCTGTCAAAGTATCGACCAAGACGGATAAAGTTTCAGACGATGACGGGGCGGGATCTCCAGCCCTAGCCCCCACTCCGTCTGATGTTAACGCCGCTGTAGTTGAGGACTGCTGCATAGGTTGTGATCCGGCCATAAAGACGGCAACCCGGTTTGGCAGATCGAGGGGGTCCGGAATACTGTCACCATCGGAATAGCCCTCCGATCGGCCGTCCTGCAGCAGATATAAGGATTCTGTCTCTCCGGAGGATGATTCGTCGCCGGAATAGACAACAGTTTCCCCGCCAGAGTCCGATCCGTCCTCGGCTTGCACACCATGTACTGCTCCAACGAAGACGTGCTTCATGGCGGGCTGAATCAGGGCAGGACTTGCACGCTGAGCCGGCTCGACGATGCTGGGGAAGATGTACTGCTCCAACAAAAATTCTACGCTTCACCAAGATCAATCTAAGGAGTCATCTAACAACGAGGGATAAATGAGTGCATCTACATACCCTTGTAGATCGCGAGCGGAAGCGTTCAAGAGAACGTGGATGATGGAGTCGTACTCGTCGTGATCCAAATCATCGATGATCCCAGCGCCGAACGGACGGCACCTCCGCGTTCAATACACGTACGGTGCAGCAACGTCTCCTCCTTCTTGATCCAGCAAGGGGGGGAGGAGAGGTTGATGGAGATCCAGCAGCACGACGACGTGGTGGTGGATGCAACGGAATTTCTGCAGGGCTTCGCCAAGCACCGCGGGAGGAAGGAGAGGTGTAACGGGAGGGAGAGGGAGGCGCCAGGGGCAAGAGTGCGGCTGCCTCCCTCCCCGCACTATATATAGGGGCCAGGGGGCGCCGGCCCTAGGAGATGCAATCTCCTAGGGGGGCGGCGGCCAAGGGGGGAGGCTTGCCCCCCAAGGCATGTGGGGCGCCCCCACCCCTAGGGTTTCCAACCCTAGGCGCAGGGGGGAGGCCCAAGGGGGTGCGCCAGCCCACTATGGGCTGGTTCCCCTCCCCCTACGGCCCATGGGGCCCTCCGGGATAGGTGGCCCCACCCGGTGGACCCCCGGGACCCTTCCGGTGGTCCCGGTACACTACCGGTCACCCGTGAAACTCTCCCGATGGCCGAAACTGGACTTCCTATATATAATTCTTTACCTCCGGACCATTCCGGAACTCCTCGTGACGTCCGGGATCTCATCCGGGACTCCGAACAACATTCGGGTTACCATGTGCATATATCTCTACAGCCCTAGCGTCACCGAACCTTAAGTGTGTAGACCCTACGGGTTCGGGGGACACGCAGACATGACTGAGACGACTCTCGGGTCAATAACCAACAGCGGGACCTGGATACCCATGTTGGTTCCTACATGTTCCTTGATGATCTCATCGGATGAATCACGATGTCAAGGATTCACTCAATCCCGTATGTAATTCCCTTTGTCTATCGGCATAACACTTGCCCGAGATTCGAGCATCGGTATACCGATACCTTGTTCAATCTCATGATGGCAAGTCTCTTTACTCATTCCGTAATACATCATCCCGTGACCAACTCCTTATTCACATTGAGCTCATTATGATGATGTCTTACCGAGTGGGCCCAGAGATACCTCTCCGTCATACGGAGTGACAAATCCCATTCTCGGTTCGTGCCAACTCAACAGATACTTTCGGAGATACCCATTGCGTACCTTTATAGCCACCCAGTTACATTGTGATGTTTGCCACACCCAAAGTATCCCTACGGTATCCGGGAGTTGCACAACCTCATGGTCTAAGGGAAAGATACTTGACATTGGAAAAGCTTTAGCATTACAAACTACACGATCTTGTGCTAGGCTTAGGATTGGGTCTTGTCCATCACATCATTCTCCTAATGATGTGATCTCGTTATCAATGACATCCACTGTCCATGGTCAGGAAACCGTAACCATCTATTGATCAACGAGCTAGTAACTAGAGGTTTACCAGGGACACGTTGTGGTCTGTGTATTCACACATGTATCACTGTTACCGAATAATACAATTCAAGCATGAATAACAAACAATTATCATGAACAAGGAAATATAATGATAACCATTTTATTATTACCTCTAGGGCATATTTCCAACAGTCTCCCACTTGCACTAGAGTCAATAATCTAGTTACATTGTGATGAATCGAACAACCATAGAGTTCTAGTGTTGATCATGTTTTGCCCGTGGAAGAGGTTTAGTCAACGGATCTGCGACATTCAGATCCGTATGCACTTTACAAATATCTATGTCTCCATCTTGAACATAATTCCGGATGGAGTTGAAACGACGCTTGATGTGCTTGGTCTTCTTGTGAAACCTGGGCTCCTTGGCAATGGCAATAGCTCCATTGTTGTCACAGAAGAGAGTCATCAGGCCCGACGCGCTTGGAATGACTCCTAGGTCGGTGATGAACTCCTTCATCCAGACTCCTTCTTGCGCTGCTTCGCAAGCAGCTATTTACTCCGCTTCACATGTAGAATGCGCCACGACGCTCTGCTTGCAACTGCACCAGCTGACTGCCCCACCATTCAAAATATACACGTATCCGGTTCGTGACTTGGAGTCATCCAGATCTGTGTCGAAGCTAGCATCGACGTAACCCTTTACGACGAGCTCTTCGTCACCTCCATAAACGAGAAACATATCCTTAGTCTTTTTCAGGTACTTCAGGATGTTCTTGACCACTGTCCAGTGTTCCATACCGGGATCACTTTGGTACCTCCCTACCAAACTTATGGCAAGGTTCACATAAGGTCTGGTACACAACATGGCATACATAATAGAACCTATGGCTGAGGCATAGGGGATGACACTCATCTTTTCTCTATCTTCTACCGTGGTCGGGGATTGAGCCGTGCTCAATCTCATACCTTGCAATACAGGCAAGAACCCTTTCTTGGACTGATCCATATTGAACTTCTTCAATATCTTATCAAGGTATGTGCTTTGTGAAAGACCAATGAGGCGTCTTGATCTATCTCTATAGATCTTGATGCCTAATATGTAAGCAGCTTCTCCAAGGTCCTTCATTGAAAAACTCTTATTCAAGTAGGCCTTTATGCTTTCCAAGAATTCTATATCATTTCCCATCAGCAGTATATCATCCACATATAATATGAGAAATGCTACAGAGCTCCCACTCACTTTCTTGTAAATACAGGCTTCTCCCCAAGTCTGTATAAACCCAAACGCTTTGATCACATCATTAAAGCGAATATTCCAACTCCGAGATGCTTGCACCAGCCCATAGATTGAGCGCTGGAGCTTGCATACCTTGTTAGCATTTTCAGGATCGACAAAACATTCCGGTTGCATCATATACAGTTCTTCCTTGAGGAAGCCATTAAGGAATACCGTTTTGACGTCCATTTGCCATATCTCATAATCATAGTATGCGGCAATTGCTAACATGATTCGGATGGACTTTAGCATCGCTAGGGGAAAAAAGTCTCGTCGTAGTCAATCCCTTGAACTTGTCGATAACCTTCAGCGACAAGCCGAGCCTTATAGATGGTCACATTACCATCCGCGTCAGTCTTCTTCTTAAATATCCATTTATTTTCTATGGCGTGCCGATGATGGGCCTCTAACCCCTCGTTGGTTACCCCAAGTGGAAGGTGTGAGATGCAGTGTTGTGGAAGTTTTTCCCTTAGCAAAGATGCCAAGGATCGAATCCCCAGAGACTCCTAGGTTCAACAAGTAGGTGTCAACTGCTAACGGCGCCAGATATTAGCAATCAACGTGGACCTGCACACAGATACAAATAACTTTGCTCCCAACGAGTACAGAGGGGTTGTCAATCCCTCCGGCCTTGTAGTTCACAAAGGATTAAACGCAAATGATAGTAGTGATAGATAATGTTTGCAATAGTAAATAATAGCGAAAAGTAAATAGCGGATGTGATCAATGATGGTAATATGGACCGGAGTCTCATGATGTTCACTAGTGATGTCTCTCTCCCAAAAGACGATAAAACAGCTATGTGAGGTAAACGAATTACAGCTGGGCAATTGACAGGACCACGAACGCAAACCAATGCTGACTACATTGCAAGAAAGGTTGAGGTTCAAAGCATGGGCGGTACGCCAAAGTAAGTAGACCGAAATCCATCAATATCTACTACTAATCATCCACCTTGAGATATCTATCCAGAACATCTTGCTGGTATTAAGTTGCGAGCCCCACCCATAGTGTAAACTCAAAGCAACAGACAACTGCATTAAAAGAACTTTGCGTAAAGTAAACAATCCTTGCACCCGCGGGCACAAGCACCGTTGTTTTCCCCCTTGTGGCAACAGCACATCCCCTAGACTCATGTTTCTGTCACTCAAGCTAGTCATCGAGGGGCATGAACCCACAATCAAGCATAACGTTCCCTCTTGGAGTCACTACGTATTACTTGGCCAAAGCAATAAATAACAACGGAGAACATGCAAGAATTACTTACGAACATAAATATAAAAGAGGTAGATCAAATATATTACTCAATCACAATCTGAACATAATCTCATAATCCACCGGATCCCAGCAAACTCATCATAGCAACAGCATAAGGATTACATATGTGCCTCGATCATGTAGGGCAGCTCACGAGGACTAATTAGTGAAGCACAAGAACGGGAGGAGAACATCACATAGCTACTGGTCATGGACTCATGGTCCAAGGGAGACCACTCACAACTCATCCGGGAGGTGTCCATGGTGGTGGAGAGGCTCCCGATGATGATCCTCCCCTCCGGCAGGGTGCCGGGAAGAGTTCTCCTGGTGCTCCCGATCTTGGAAGCGGTGGCGGCGGCGGAACAGAGATGAGATCGCGAAAAAGAGTTCCCGTCCCGAGGGTTTCGAAGGACGCTCTAAATATATGCCAAAGGGGGGCACCAGACGGGGCTCGGGGGGCCCAGGCGCCCCCCGGCGCGGCCCAGGGGGGGGGGCGCCGCTAGGGCGCCTGGGGCCCTGGTGGCCCCCCCGGCTGTACTTTGGGCGCAAGGTAGGTTCTGGAACGCTGATTTTTTATATAATTTTTCTAGATTTTTCCTGACAGTTCTCGTAATGTGAAAACCTGAAATACAAAAACAGCCGAAAACAGAAATTGGCACTGGGGTGCACTGGATTAGTAGGTTAGTACAAATATGATCAAAAGTTTATGGAAGTGTACAAATATCATAGCAATATCACCCAAAACTGGCATGGAGCAAGCAGAAATTATAGATACGTTTTGGACGTATCAACATCCCCAAGCTTAATTCCTGCTCATCCTCGAGTTGGTAAATGATAACAAGAATAATTTCTGTGGTGACATGCTATTAACCATATAGGACTTTTTATAGTCATATGACAAAAGCTTACTGAGACAATGAATCTGTAGTAATTAAGTTGCCTCATGAGAAAATCACAAATGACTGAAAGTTTTACAATATGAAACTGAAACATCAAAAAGATTTGCAATGAACATGGTGTGCAAATATGATAAAGTGATATCTAGCTTGCCCCCTTTAGTGAAGCAAAACATAAATACAGGGGCACCTTCAAGGTTTAAGTGATGACTAGATACAATGATTTCAAAATAAACGATATCACAACCATGCAAAAGACAATGCTACTTTGGAACAATGCACATTACACTTAGAATGACAATCATGCTCTCAGTAGTTGGTGCTTGAAGAAAGAGGGTGGAGACTCAAAAAGTAAAATAATGGTTATGTGCTAGAGCTTTTTATTTTGAAAACATAGAAGCAATTTTGTCAACGGTAGTAGTACTTCATATGTGTCATGCATAAGACATCCTATAAGTTGCAAGCCTCATGCATCGAATACCAATAGTGCTCGCACCTTGTCCTAATTAGCTCGGATTTCCATGGGTTATCATTGCATTACATATGTTTCAACCAAGTGTCACAAAGGGGTACCTCTATGCCACCTGTACAAAGGTCCAAGGAGATAAATCGCATTTGATTTCTCGTTTTTGATAGATCTCAACTTGAGGACATCCATACCGGGACAACATAGAAAATAGATGATGGACTCCTCTTCAATGCATAAGCATATTCTCATAAGAGATTGAGGATTAATGTCCAAGCTAAAACTTCCACCATGATGCATGGCTTTGGTTGGCGGCCCAATGTTCTTCTCTAACAATATGCATACTCAACCATTCAACCCATGACAAATCACCCTTACTTCAGACAAGGCGAACATGCATAACAACTCACATGATATTCAACAAAAGTGTGACAGTTGATGGCGTCCCCAGAAACATGGTTACCGCTCAGCAAGCAACTTATAAGAAATAAGATACATAGGCAACATATTCTTTACCACAATAGTTTTTAAGCTACTTTCCCATGAGCTATGTATTGCAAAGTTAGTCTGCTTAGTACATGTGGAGGTTAGCAAAAGACTGGGAGCGACCAACTAAGAGAGCAATGACGGTCATAATCATGCAGAGCGACAAAGCAACATTGAATTAGGCATGGTAGTTATATCGCTACTCAGAAATAAAAGATCATCAAGGCTTGACAGACTTTCTTTACAGTCTTAAATATGCGTGAGCATATGCCAAGTCAATCAAAATAAATTCTCGAAGGAAGATATTAATAAACCATACCACATCATAGGCAAACAAATCAAGTTGGTACTCCAATAACACATTGGGAATCCCCCAGCTATTTGAGACTAACCATAAGAAAACTTGAACTACTAAGCGCCATTATGCACGTAGCATCTTTATCATAGACATATTAACCAATGCAACGGAAGAAAACTCTCTTAATAAGATAAGCATGATAATTAAAGAGAGTTCAAGCAACCAACTAAACAAAAGCTCTTTGAAAAGATAAGCATGAATACTAAGAGCTGAACATGATAGTAGCTATTAAAAGACAAAGAACACACACAGCAAAGATAGACATGAAAATTCTATGTTATGTTCTAGGTAGAAGTGGAGCGTGTTTCTCTCCCACATAAAGAAAGCTGAGTTCCGACTCGTTATGAAAAACTAAAAAGGAAACTAAAAGCAAGACGCTCCAAGCATAGCACTTAACACATGAAGTGATAAAAATATAGCGGAACGAAAGACGAACTGATAATGTTGATGGAGAAGGGGATGCACGGGGGCATCCCCAAGCTTAGACGCTTGAGTCTCCTTGAATATTTCTTGGGGGTGCACGGGGGCATCCCCAAGCTTGAGCGCTTGACACTCCTGAATCTTTTTATCATCTTCCCTCGCACACTTGAAAACTCCCTTCATACATAACTCATCATAATCTGATTAGCGAGGTTAGTACCCTTAATAAAATAATTGTTCCTTGCTGGAAATAAATATATTCTTGATGTTCTACTGTTTCTCAAGATTTCCAAAAGGTTTTTGCAAAGAAAAAGCAAGCTCTTGATTTGCAAAATGAAGGAAAGGCAAAACAGGACAGAATCTGTGAAAAACAGAACAGCAGGTAGTAAATGATTTGTTCGGGGTACTTCTGCAACTCAAATCAAAAAACTCAGAACAGACACACGAAAGACAATTATATAGAGAACGCTGTCGAAAAAATTCAGACCAAAAAGATGATCTGGTGATTTTATACGAATTTTTCTATCCAATGACAGAATCTGTTTCCTGGACAGCACCTCACAACTTTTGAACTTTCTAGCAATCAGAGGCTATACTTGGCACAAATATATGAAAAGCAAAGATACAATGATGATGCTACTGTAGTAAACAACATCAAGACACAACAAAAGCAAAATAAATTTATTCATTGGGCTGCCTCCCAAAAGCGCTTTCTTTTATGCCTTTAAGCTAGGCATAAGACTTTAATGATGCTCTTGTAGGAATAAGAATTGAAGAACAAAAGAGAGCATCAAGAAGTAAATACCAAACACATTTAAGCCTAACATGCTTCCTATGCATAGGAATATTGCAATAGAATAATTCATTGAAGCACAAAGCAATAAGCATAGGAAGACAAAACAAGTGCAGCTTCAAAGTATTCACCATAAAGAGAGGAAACTTCTTATTATTAAGATATTTAGAACCAAGTCTCCCTCTCTCATTATAAATTTCAGTGGCATCATGGATGAACTCAACAATATAAGCATCACATAAAGCATTGTTACCATGATCCACATGCAAAAAGGTACTCTTACTCTCCACATAAGTATCATGAAGAGGATAAAACTTAGTATAAAAGAGAGACATAAGCTCTTGCCAATCAAGCAAGTGCGAGTTATCGAGAAGCTTATACCAATCTGAAGCCTTATCTATAAGTGATACGGCGAACAATTTCCTCATGACAAACTCCCTTGATACACCTGCAAGCTTAAATAATGAACATAATTGTGACAGATATAGCAAGTGTTCACCGGGATGTCTGTCTCCTGCATAACGATTAGCCAAAACATAATTGATAATACCAGCTGGTATTTTATAGGGCACAATTTCAGTAGGGGGAGGAGCAACCACCACAGGTGTGGGGCGTCTTCCCGCAAGCAACGATCCAATAGCAAGGTTGTCCATAAGCATAACTGGTGAAAAGACATAAAGAAAACTGAAAGGTAAACTAACAAGACTAAAAGCAAAGGTAAAAGATAGCGTGCAACTCCCCTATCCTGAAGAGTGGAGTCCCCGGCAACGGCGCCAGGAAAAACTCTTTGATGGGCCTCTAACCCCTCGTTGGTTACCCCAAGTGGAAGGTGTGAGATGCAGTGTTGTGGAAGTTTTTCCCTTAGAAAAGATGCCAAGGATCGAATCCCCAGAGACTCCTAGGTTCAACAAGTAGGTGTCAACTGCTAACGGCGCCAGATATTAGCAATCAATGTGGACCTGCACACAGATACAAATAACTTTGCTCCCAACGAGTACAGAGGGGTTGTCAATCCCTCCGGCCTTGTAGTTCACAAAGGATTAAACGCAAATGATAGTTGTGATAGATAATGTTTGCAATAGTAAATAATAGCGAAAAGTAAATAGCGGATGTGATCAATGATGGTAATATGGACCGGAGTCTCATGATGTTCACTAGTGATGTCTCTCTCCCAAAAGACGATAAAACAGCTATGTGAGGTAAACGAATTACAGCTGGGCAATTGACAGGACCACGAACGCAAACCAATGCTGACTACATTGCAAGAAAGGTTGAGGTTCAAAGCATGGGCGGTACGCCAAAGTAAGTAGACCAAAATCCATCAATATCTACTACTAATCATCCACCTTGAGATATCTATCCAGAACATCTCGCTGGTATTAAGTTGCGAGCCCTACCCATAGTGTAAACTCAAAGCAACAGACAACTGCATTAAAAGAACTTTGCGTAAAGTAAACAATCCTTGCACCCGCGGGCACAAGCACCGTTGTTTTCCCCCTTGTGGCAACATCACATCCCCTAGACTCATGTTTCTGTCACTCAAGCTAGTCATCGAGGGGCATGAACCCACAATCAAGCATAACGTTCCCTCTTGGAGTCACTACGTATTACTTGGCCAAAGCAATAAATAACAACGGAGAACATGCAAGAATTACTTACGAACATAAATATAAAAGAGGTAGATCAAATATATTACTCAATCACAATCTGAACATAATCTCATAATCCATCGGATCCCAGCAAACTCATCATAACAACAGCATAAGGATTACATATGTGCCTCGATCATGTAGGGCAGCTCACGAGGACTAATTAGTGAAGCACAAGAACGGGAGGAGAACATCGCATAGCTACTGGTCATGGACTCATGGTCCAAGGGAGACTACTCACAACTCATCCAGGAGGCGTCCATGGTGGTGGAGAGGCTCCCGATGATGATCCTCCCCTCCGGCAGGGTGCCGGGAAGAGTTCTCCTGGTGCTCCCGATCTTGGAAGCGGCGGTGGCGGCGGAACAGAGATGAGATCACGAAAAAGAGTTCCCGTCCCGAGGGTTTCGAAGGACGCTCTAAATATATGCCAAAGGGGGCACCAGACGGGGCTCGGGGGGCCCAGGCGCCCCCCGGCGCGGCCCAGGGGGGGGGCGCCGCCAGGGCGCCTGGGGCCCTGGTGGCCTCCCCGGCTGTACTTCGGGCGCAAGGTAGGTTCTGGAACGCTGATTTTTTATATAATTTTTCTGGATTTTTCCTGACAGTTCTCGTAATGTGAAAACCTGAAATACAAAAACAGCCGAAAACAGAAACTGGCACTGGGGTGCACTGGATTAGTAGGTTAGTCCAAATATGATCAAAAGTGTATGGAAGTGTATAAATATCATAGCAATATCACCCAAAAGTGGCATGGAGCAAGCAGAAATTATAGATACGTTTTGGACGTATCAGCCGATCATCGGGCAAGTCCACCAAAGTTAATACTTTGTTTTCATACATGGATCCTATCTCGGATTTCATGGCTTAAAGCCATTTGTTGGAATCTGGGCCCACCATCGCTTCTTCATAGTTCGAAGGTTCACCGTTGTCCAACAACATGATTTCCATGACAGGGTTGCCGTACCACTCTGGTGCGGAACGTGTCCTTGTGGACCTTCGAAGTTCAGCAGTAACTTGATCTGAAGCTTCATGATCATCATCACCAACTTACTCCCTAGCCGGTGCAGGCACCTCAAGAACAACTTCTTGCGCTGCGCTACTTTCCGGTTCGGAAGGGGTGACTGTCACCTCATCAAGTTCTACTTTCCTCCCACTCACTTCTTTCGAGAGAAACTCTTTCTCCAGAAAGGATCCATTCTTGGCAACGAAGACCTTGCCTTCGGCTCTGAGGTAGAAGGTGTACCCAATAGTTTCCTTTGGGTATCCTATGAAGACACATTTTTCCGATTTGGGTTCGAGCTTTTCAGGTTGAAGTTTCTTGACATAAGCATCGCAACCCCAAACTTTCGGAAACGACAGCTTAGGTTTCTTGCTAAACCAAAGTTCATACGGTGTCGTCTCAACGGATTTTGACGGAGCCCTATTTAAAGTGAATGCGGCAGTCTCTAAAGCATAACCCCAAAAAGATAGCGGTAAGTCGGTGAGAGACATTATAGATCGCACCATGTCCAACAGAGTACGATTTCGACGTTCGGACACACCATTACGCTGAGGTGTTCCGGGCCGTGTCAATTGTGAAACAATTCCGCAGTTCCTTAGGTGTGTGCCAAATTCGTGACTTAAATATTCACCCCCACGATCTGATCCTAAGAACTTTATTTTTCTGTCACGTTGATTCTCAACCTCATTCTGAAATTCCTTGAACTTTTCAAAGGTCTCAGACTTGTGTTTCATCAAGTAGACATACCCGTATCTACTCAAGTCATCTGTGAGGGTGAGAACATAACGATAGCCTCCGCGAGCTTCAACACTCATTGGACCGCACACATCGGTATGTATGATTTCCAATAAGTTGGTCGCTCGCTCCATTGTTCCGGAGAACGGAGTCTTGGTCATCTTGCCCAAGAGGCATGGTTCGCACGTCTCAAATGATTCATAATCAAGAGACTCTAGAAGTCCATCTGCATGGAGCTTCTTCATACGTTTGACACTAATATGACCAAGGCGGCAATGCCACAAGTATGTGGGACTATCATTATCAACTTTACATCTTTTGGCATTCACACTATGAATATGTGTAACATCACGTTCGAGATTCATCAAGAATAAACCATTGACCAGCGGGGCATGACATAAAACATATCTCTCATATAAATAGAACAACCATTATTCTCGGATTTAAATGAGTAGCCATCTCGCATTAAACGAGATCCAGATACAATGGTCATGCTCAAAGCTGGTACTAAATAACAATTATTAAGGTTTAAAACTAATCCCGAGGGTAGATGTAGAGGTAGCGTGCCGACGGCGATCACATCGACCTTGGAACCATTCCCGACGCGCATCGTCACCTCGTCCTTCGCCAGTCTCCGCTTATTCGGCAGCTCCTGCTTTGAGTTACAAATGTGAGCAACTGCACCGGTATTAAATACCCAGGAGCTACTACGAGCGCTGGTAAGGTACACATCAATAACATGTATATCATATATACCTTTGACGTTGCCGGCCTTCTTATCTGCTAAGTATTTCGGGCAGTTCCGCTTCAAGTGACCCGTTCCCTTGCAATAAAAGCACTCAGTCTCAGGCTTGGGTCCATTCTTTGGCTTCTTCCTGGCAACTGGCTTACTGGGCGCGGCAACTCCTTTGCCATCCTTCTTGAAGTTCTTTTTACCCTTGCCTTTCTTGAACTTAGTGGTTTTATTCACCATCAACACTTGATGCTCTTTCTTGATCTCCACCTCCGCTGATTTCAGCATTGAATACACTTCAGGAATGGACTTCTCCATCCCTTGCATATTGAAGTTCATCACGAAGCTCTTGTAGCTAGGTGGGAGCGACTGAAGGATTATGTCAACGACCGCTTCGTCTGGGAGATTAATTCCCAACTGAGACAAGCGATTGTGCAACCCAGACAATTTGAGTATGCGCTCGCTGACAGAACTATTCTCCTCCATCTTACAACTGTAGAATGCGTCGGAGACGTGATATCTCTCAACTCGGGCATGAGCTTGGAAAACCATTTTCAGCTCTTGGAACATCTCATATGCTCCGTGGTGCTCAATACGCTTTTGGAGCCCCAATTCTAAGTTGTAGAGCATGTCGCACTGAACCAGGGAGTAATCATCACAACGCGACTGCCAAGCCTTCATAACATCTTGGTTTGCCGGGGCGGGAGCGTCACCTAACGGTGCTTCTAGGACATATGTTTTCTTGGCAGCTATGAGGATGATCCTCAGGTTATGGACCCAATCCGTATAGTTGCTACCATCATCTTTCAGCTTGGTTTTCTCTAGGAACGCGTTGAAGTTGAGGGTGACATGAGCGTGGGACATTTGATCTACAAGACATATTGTAAAGAATTTAGACTAAGTTCATGACAATTAAGTTCATCTAATCAAATTTAATGAACTCCCACTCAGATAGACATCTCTCTAGTCATCTAAGTGAAACATGATCCGAATCGACTAAGCCGTGTCCGATCATCACGTGAGATGGACTAGTCATCAACGGTGAACATCTTCATGTTGATCGTATCTTCTATACGACTCATGTTCGACCTTTCGGTCTTCCGTGTTCCGAGGCCATGTCTGTACATGCTAGGCTCGTCAAGTGAACCCTAAGTGTATTGCGTGTGTAAATCTGGCTTACACCCGTTGTATGCGAACGTTAGAGCCTATCACACCCGATCATCACGTGGTGCTTCGAAACAACGATCCTTAGCAATGGTGCACAGTTAGGGGGAACACAATTCTTGAAATTTTAGTGAGAGATCATCTTATTTACTAATGTCGTTCTAAGCAAATAAGATGCATAAACATGATAAACATCACATGCAATCAAATAGTGACATGATATGGCCAATATCATCTTGCTCCTTTGATCTTCATCTTCGGGGCTCCATGATCATCATTGTCACCGGCATGACACCATGATCTCCATCATCATGATCTCCATCATCGTGTCTTCCTGAAGTCGTCTCGCGAAACATTACTTCTACTACTACGGCTAACGTTTAGCAATAAATTAAAGTAATTACATGGCGTTATTCAGTGACACGCAGGTCATACAATGAATAAGACAACTCATATGGCTCCTGCCGGTTGTCATTCTCATCGACATGCAATTCGTGATTCCTATTACATGAACATGATCAATCTCATACATCACATATACCATTCATCACATCTTTTGGCCATATCACATCACACGACACATGCTGCAAGAACAAGTTAGACGTCCTCTAATTGTTGTTGCAAGTTTTTACGTGGCTGCTATAGGTTTCTAGCAAGAACATTTCTTACCTACGCCAAAACCACAACGTGATATGTCAATTTCTATTTACCCTTCATAAGGACCCTTTTCATCGAATCCGATCCGACTAAAGTGGGAGAGACTGTCACCCGCTAGCCACCTTATGCAACTAGTGCATGTCAGTCGGTGGAACCTGTCTCACGTAAGCGTACGTGTAAGGTCGGTCCGGGCCGCTTCATCCCACGATGCCGCCAAATCAAGATTGGACTAGTAGCGGCAAGAGAATTGAACAAAGCTACGCCCACAACTTCTTTGTGTTCTACTTGTGCAAGATGCTACGCAAAGACCTAACTCAGATGCCACTGTTGGGGAACGTAGCAGAATTCAAAAAAAATTTACGCTTCACCAAGATCAATCTAAGGAGTCATCTAACAACGAGGGATAAAGGAGTGCATCTACATACCCTTGTAGATCGCGAGCGGAAGCGTTCAAGAGAACATGGATGACGGAGTCGTACTCGTCGTGATCCAAATCACCGATGATCCCAGCGCCGAACGGACGGCTCCTCCATGTTCAACACACGTATGGTGCAGCGACGTCTCCTCCTTCTTGATCCAGCAAGGGGGGAAGGAGAGGTTGATGGAGATCCAGTAGCATGACGGCGTGGTGGTGGATGCAACGGAATTTCTGCAGGGCTTCGCCAAGCACCGCTGGAGGAGGGAGAGGTGTAACGGGAGGGAGAGGGAGGCGCCAAGGGCAAGGGTGCAGCTTCCCTCCCTCCCCCCACTATATATAGGGTCCAGGGGGGGCGCCGGCCCTAGGAGATGCAATCTCCTAGGGGGGCGGCGGCCAAGGGGGGAGGCTTTCCCCCCAAGGCATGCGGGACGCCCCCCACCCCTAGGGTTTCCAACCCTAGGCACAAGGGGGAGGCCCAAGGGGGTGCGCTAGCCCACTATGGGCTGGTTCCCCTCCCCCTACGGCCCATGGGGCCCTCCGGGATAGGTGTCCCCACCCGGTGGACCCCCGGGACCCTTCCGGTGGTCCCGGTACACTACCGGTGACCCCCAAAAGTCTCTCGATGGCCGAAACTGGACTTCCTATATATAATTCTTTACCTCTGGATCATTCCGGAACTCCTCGTGACGTCCGTGATCTCATCCGGGACTCCGAACAACATTCGGGTTATCGTGTGCATATATCTCTACAACCCTAGCGTCACCGAACCTTAAGTGTGTAGACCCTACGGGTTCGGGAGACACGCAGACATGACCGAGACGACTCTCCGGTCAATAACCAACAGCGGGACCTAGATACCCATGTTGGTTCCTACATGTTCCTCGATGATCTCATCGGATGAACCACGATGTCAAGGATTCACCCAATCCCGCATGTAATTCCCTTTGTCTATCGGCATAGCACTTGCCCGAGATTCGATCGTCGGTATACCGATACCTTGTTCAATCTCGTCATGGCAAGTCTCTTTACTCGTTCCATAATACATCATCCGGTGACCAACTCCTTAGTCACATTGAGCTCATTATGATGATGTCTTACCGAGTGGGCCCAGAGATACCTCTCCGTCATACGGAGTGACAAATCCCAGTCTCGGTTCATGCCAACTCAACAGATACTTTCGGAGATACCCGTTGCGTACCTTTATAGCCACCCAGTTACGTTGTGACGTTTGGCACACCCAAAGTATCCCTACGGTATCCGGGAGTTGCACAACCTCATGGTCTAAGGAAAAGATACTTGACATTGGAAAAGCTTTAGCAATACGAACTACACGATCTTGTGCTAGGCTTAGGATTGGGTCTTGTCGATCACATCATTCTCCTAATGATGTGATCTCATTATAAATGACATCCAATGTCCATGGTCAGGAAACCGTAACCATCTGTTGATCAACGAGCTAGTAACTAGAGGTTTACCGGGGACACGTTGTGGTATGTGTATTCACACATGTATCACTGTTTCCGGATAATACAATTCAAGCATGAATAACAGACAATTGTCATGAACAAGCATATATAATAATAACCATTTTATTATTGCCTCTAGGGCATATTTCCAACACTATTGATGTTAATCACATGGTTGTGTGATCTAGATTATTGACTCTAGTGCAAGTGGGAGACTGAAGGAAACATGCCCTAGAGGCAATAATAAAGTTGTTATTTATTTCCTTATATCATGATAAATGTTTACTATTCATGCTAGAATTGTATTAACCGGAAACTTAGTACATGTGTGAATACATAGACAAAACAGAGTGTCCTTAGTATGCATCTACTAGACTAGCTCATTGATCAAAGATGGTTATGTTTCCTAGCCATAGACATGAGTTGTCATTTGATCAACGGGGTCACATAATTAGGAGAATGATGTTATGGACATTACCCATCCGTTAGCTTAGCACTATGATCGTTTAGTTTTACTGCTATTGCTTTCTTCATGACTTATACATGTTCCTATGACTATGAGATTATGCAACTCCCGAATACTGGAGTAACACCTTGTGTGCTATCAAACGTCACAATGTAACTGGGTGATTATAAAGATGCTCTACAAATGTCTCCAAAGGTGTTCGTGGTGTTGGCATAGATCAAGAATAGGATTTGTCATTCCAAGTGTCAGAGAGGTATCTCTGGGCCCTCTCGGTAATACACATCATAATAAGCCTTGCAAGCAAATGACTAATGAGTTAGTTACAAGATTATGTATTACAGAACGAGTAAAGAGACTTGTCAGTAACGAGATTGAACTAGGTATTGAGATACCGACGATCGAATCTCGGGCAAGTAACATACCGATGACAAAGGGAACAATGTATGTTTTTATGCGGTTTGACCGCTAAAGATCTTCGTAAAATATGTAGGAGCCAATATGAGCATCCAGGTTCCGCTATTGGTTATTGACCGGAGATGTGTCTCTGTCATGTCTACATAGTTCTCGAACCCGTAGGGTCCGCACGCTTAACGTTTGATGACGATCGATATTATGAGTTTATGAGTTTTGATGTACCGAAGGTAGTTCGGAGTCCCGGATGAGATCACGGACATGACGAGGAGTCTCGGAATGTCTGAGATATAAATATTAATATATTGGATAACTATATTCGGACACCAGAAGTGTTTCAGGTGTTATCGGGTAAAACCGGAGTGCCGGAGGGGGTTACCGGACCTCCCCCCCCCCCCCCGAGGGAGTATGGGCCATAGTGGGCCTTGAGGGAATAGAGAGAGGCAACCCATAGGGCTGGCTGCACCCTCCCCCTAGGAATCCTAGTTGGACTAGGAAAGGGGGGGGGAGGCGCCCCTCTTCTTCCTTCTCCTCTCCTCCTCCCTTTCCTACTCCTAGTACGAATAGGAAGGGGGATTCCTATTCCTACTAGGAGTAGGAATCCTACTCCTGGCGCGCCATACTTGGCCAGCCGCACCTCCCCCTTGCTCCTTTATATACGGGGGCAGGGGCACCCAAAGACACAGAAGAAACATTGTTCTAGCCATGTGCGGTGCCCCCCTCCACAGAAACACACCTCGATCATACCGTTGCAGTGCTTAGGCGAAGCCCTGCGTCGGTAGCTTCATCATCTCCGTCACCATGCCATCGTGTTGACGAAACTCTCCCGTGAAGCTCAACTGGATCAAGAGCTCGTGGGGCGTCATCAAGCTAAATGTGTGCTGAACGCGGAGGTGCCGTACGTTCGGTACTTGATCGGTTGGATCGTGAAGACGTTCGACTACATCAACTGCGTCACTAGACGCTTTCGCTTTCGGTCTACGAGGGTACGTAGACACACTCTCCCCTCTCGTTGCTATGCATCTAGTAGATAGATCTTGTGTGATCATAGGATTTTTTTTTGAAATACTACGTTCCCCAACAACAATATTGATAAAAGTGGGTTTGTAGAGGTCATGACTTTATTTAGTGATCAATCCACTATTTTGGAAGAGGTTTCAATTGATTTTGAGGACAAAGTTACCATTTATGACAATTATTGTGATGACGTGTATGCTATAAACAATAATGATAATGATGAAACTTGCCATCTTGATTTTAATTTTAAATTGGATTATGCCTCACATGATAGTTATTTTGTTGAGTTTGCTCCCACTACTATTCATTGGAAGAAATTTGCTTATGTGGAGAGTACAAAAACTTCTATGCTTATGCATCATGAAAAGCGTGCTTTATGTGATAGTTATATTGTTGAATTCATTCATTATGCCACTGAAAATTATTATGAGAGAGGAACTTATGTTTTTACCTATTGCAATAATATCAAGTTTCCTCTCTATGTGTTGAAAGTTTTGAAGTGTTGTTTGTTTTGCCTTCCTATGCTAGTTGATTCTTGCTCCCTTAAATTGTTTACTCACAAAATCCCTATGCATAGGAAAGTGGGTTAGACTTAAATGTGCTTGCAATGTGATTCATGATGCTCCCCTTTATATTTCAATTCCCATCTTTACGTGAGCATCATTAAATTCATCATGCCTAGCTAAAAGTCAATAAAGAAAAACGCTTGTTGGGAGACAACACGATACTTTTACCTACTGTTTTTGTGTGTTCACATGATTAAGCTAATGTAGTAATCATGTTTTATAGATTTTGTTTCAATAAAGTGTCAAGTAAAGCCTTTCGGATAGTGTGGATGATAGTTGATTTGATTCTATGCAAAAACATAAAGTTTTGCATTCAGTGCAGAAAATTCAATAAATCAATGGAACGTGATAATTAGTTGAAATTTTTACACATGATTTATACACAAATTGCCTACGTTATCCTATTTTTTCAGAATTTTTAGTGTTCCAGAAGTATGGTGGTTGTCCAGATAATTACAGGTTGTTCTTTTTTTGACAGATTCTGTTTTCCATGCATAGTTTGCTTGTTTTAGTGTTTCCATAGCTTATATTTAGTGATATAAATTGTGGAAATGATAAGTTACATTAGGAATTGTTTGAGAATAATTCTAAATCTTGGCTTTGACAATACCCAAGTGAATGATTTGTTAATTATACTAATGCATCTCACGAAGTTTCATTAAGTTTTGTGTGATTGAAGTTCTCAAGTTTTGGGTGAGACATCGATATGAGGAGAATAAGGAGTGTCAAGACCCTAGGATTTCCCAAGGCACCCCAAGGTAATATTCAAGGAATATCCAATCAACTAATCTTGGGGATGCCCCGAAAGGCACCCCCTTTTTCGTCTACAACATTATCGGTAACCTCACTTGTAGCTATATTTTTATTCGTCACATGATGTGTGTTTTGCTTGGAGCGTCATTTTCTTTTGTTTAGATTTGCTTGCTGTTATTTATAATAAGTTTTAGTATCTTTTATTTCAATAAAAAAGACAATAATAGCCTTTACCATGATTATTTTGCATGTCTTTATGTTGCTATTTGAAAACATAAAGTTTTCTATCATTGTCTAAATTCTTATGAATAATCAAAACGTGATAAATTCTTGAATTTTTCACAAAGTTAGCATGAATAAGTTCTCTGTAATGTTGTAATTATTCATAATTTTAAGAGCTAGGGAAGTATGAGAACAATTCCACTCTTTACAGACTATCCTGTTTAGGCAGATTGCTGTTATGTTTGCATTGTTTGCATATGTTCGCTTGTTTAATGATTCTATTTGAGAATAGGAGTATTAAATATCCAGAGGCATTTAGTATGCAATGTCAAATTATAATTTCAGTGATTTTCTACAGTAGAGAATGTTAAGGTTTTGAGTTGATTTATACTAACTTATCTCACGAGTTCTTGTTGAGTTCTGTGTGGATGAAGTTTTCAAGATTTAGGAAAACCATGACATAAGAAGAATAAAGGAGACACAAAAGCTCAAGCTTGGGGATGCCATGTCATCCCAAGATAATAGTTCAAGAAGTCTCAAGCATCTAAGCACAGGGGCATCCCACCTTTCTTCATCAACAACTATCGGTTAGTATTGGTTTAGCCTAAGTTTTTGCTTCTTCACATGACATGTGATATCCTTGCAATGCCATTTTATTTTGTTTTGCTTGATGTTTGAATAAAATACTTAAGATCTGATTTTTTATGAGAGAGAGTCTTCACATAGTTACATAATTATTCGACTACTCATTGATCTTCACTTATATTTTTGGAGTAGTTTGTCATTTACTCATGTGCTTCACTTATATCCTATGAGTAAATGGTTGTATGAATTGAATATCACAATTTTTAAATTATATATGCTTCATATGCTTATACCATGGGGAGTAATGACTTCACATATAATAAGTAGAGGTGGTAAATTTATTGAAAGTTAGCAAACATAGTATTGGTCACATGAAACATTCATGAAAGAATATTGAAGGAAGAGATATTTCACATATAAATATACTATCCTGGACATCTTCTATGATTGTGAGCCCCATTAATTATTTTCAAACTTTAGAAAATTAGTTGAAGTTGGACAAGGAAGACAACATAATGAGTTATGTTTGGGCATATTTGTATAGAAGTTATGGATCCTCCAACATGTGGTGCTTGCTATTTTGAATCTTTTTCTAGCCAAAATTTCTGTACTAAGCGGGAATAATGCTTGTCCTTGAACCAAGTTTCTTCCATGAGTGTCCACCATATCTACCTATATGCGGTATTTACCTGCCGTTCCAAGTAAATTTACATGTGCCAAACTCTAAACCTAAAGGTAATAATCTGTTTTGTATGCCTGAATCACTCATGTAGCGACTAGGGGCTGTCAGTACCTTCCATGCTAGGTGGGTTATTATCATGATGAGTGTTTATTCACTTATCATTCACGAGAGAGTGGCTGGTAATTGGGATGACTAGTCCTATGATCAAAAGATCAAAAACAAAATTTTAAATAATTAAACAAAACTCCCCCAGGACTATTGTTGGTATGGACGGTACCCGTTCTTTCAGACTAGCCGTGGAGTATGATTGTTGGTGGACGGGGAGTAAAAACATTACCATTCCGTTTGGGAACCGCCTATAATGTGTCTAGCATGGAAGATGGTGAGAACTCTTGGTTGTTATTTTGACAATGAAAGCATGCCTCTCAAGATTATTTCCATCTTTGTTTTAAAAGCTTCGAGCCCTGGCACCTTGTCAGGCCCAAGATGCGATTCTATCCCGATCACGTGACACACTCATGATTGGGGCACAACCGCATTTCGGGCGCTTAGCAAGTTGGATATCATTACATCACCATTACATAAATACATGGTGATACAACAATTCATACAAGTCACATGAATACAACAACATCAATACAAGTCATCCAACTACAGATGCAAACATGAAAAACACAACGACATCCATTTGCTATCCCAGGCTGCCGACCAGGAACCTAACCCAAGACTGTCGAAGCAGAAGAAGAAAGAACTCCAACACAAGTACATCGCTCTCACGTCAAGTCATCGGAAACCTGCACCTGCAACAGTTGTTGTAGTATTTGTGAGCCACGAGGACTCAGCAATCCCATAACCATGGGTATCAAGACTAGCAAAGCTTTATTGGGTAGGAAGAGGTTAAGTGGTGAGGTTGCAGCATCGGCTAATCATAATTATGGTGGCTAACTTACGAGTACAAGAATAAGATGAGCATCTATGCAAACGGTCGCAAACTAGTAATGATCGCTAAAGATCCTGAACTACCTACGAGTCAAACATAACCCCGCCGTGTTTTCAGCAGTTTAAAATATTTAGCACTCTTGCAACAATGATTAGGGCATCAAGATGAACTCAAACAAGCATGCCACAGTGGAACAAAATGAAGAGCATATCACAACGAACATCTTGACATATCATATGCTTCATTTGGATCACCACACAAAAAGATATCACAATCACAACATGCACATATATTTACAAAAACCAGGGACTTAGTCATATTTCACCTCGCAGAAAAGTGGATCCGGCGGACATGTCCGTGCCCGGACGGACATGTCCGGTGGTGCAGGCGCATGCGGGTCCACGGTTCAGTGGCTCAGGCGTGGGGCTCGTCCCTGACCTCCAGCCGAGGTCGAGGCGGGCATGGCGGCGGCGAGCTTGGGGCTCCGGCGGGGCTTGGGATGGCCGGGAACGGGCCGAGGGCGGCGGGATCTGGTGGCTCCTGGTCGGATCCGGCGAAAGGCGTGGCCGGCGGCGACCCTCAAGGCGGCGGCGCTCTGCTGTGGTGAGAGAGAGAGAGAAGATCAGGTGAGGGAGAGGTAGCGGAGAGAGGATAGGGAGGTCGCGGCCAGACCTGGAGGTCCGGCGGGGCGGCGTCCCGGCCAACGGTGGTGCCGGCGACAAGGCCTCGGGGCGGCAGCGATTCACGGCTGGGCGGGAGCTCGGGAACGAGCTTCCAGGAGGGAGCAGGGGTGCAGGCTGCGGCGGCTGGCGGCTCGGGCCCCGGATGGGCTCGGGCGGGCCCTCCCGTGGGCCTGGCGGGCCGCTGCGGTGGGAGGCTAGCTGGGCGACGGGAGATCGGAGCGGGCGGGCGCGGATGGGAGCCGGGGGCGCGCGGGCCTGCGGCGGCACTGGCCGGGCCGGGCGGGCCAGGCGCGGGCCCTGGCGGGCCGCGCGGAGGAGGGAGGAGAGAGAGACAGAGAGGCGGTGCGCGGGTGACGTGTCACGCCCTGAGTGGAGGAAGGCGGTGGCAGCGCGGACGTGGCGGCGGTGGATTGGCCGGAGCGACGTGGAGGATGGACATGTCCGGCGCGGATGGACATGTTCAACAACGTGAGGGGAGCGGGGCTAGGGTTTCATCCGTGATTTGAGGAGGGGGAGGCAAATATATAGGTAGAGGGAGCTAGGAGTGTCCAAATGAGGAGAGGTTTTCGACCACGCGATCACAATCCAACGAGCGAGAGCATGGAGGTGGTTGGGATGGACTAGTGGGCTGTTGTGGAGGGGTGCTGGGCCAAAAGAGAAAAAGGCTCCCAGCGGTTAACGTGGTTAACCGTTGGGCTATCAAACGAACTCCGAATGCGACGAAATTTGACAGGCGTTCTACCTATGCTATAATAAGACCACACGCGAAGTTTCATCCCATTCCGAGAACATTTTCCGGCGACTTATAAAATAAATATTCGGAGGCGCCGCGGGTGCGTGTGAGTGTGTCTGGGCTCAGAACGGATAACGGAGAGGACGGGCAGACTCAGATGGATGCAAGTTTTGAAAACACGATGATGCAATGCACATGATGACAAGGCAAAGATGCAACACGCAATTAGATGACATGGCAACGGCGATGAATAACTAGCTGACACCTGGCGCATCGGTCTCAGAGTGTCACACACCTCTACAAATCGCTGCTTCCCTCTGCGAAGGGCCTATCTTTTACTTTTATACAAGAGTTAGTAGTATTGCTTCTCATTCAAAACTACTCTTTAGTTGGCAAGCATCATGTGGTGGGGAAACATCTAAGCATATATGGCCATTCAAATATATTTGATCATGAATTGTATTGTTGACAATTATCTATATGATAAATAAGTTGGGAGGCGAAAAATTAAGCCCCTATCTTTCTCTGTGTTCAATGGATGCTATTTGTTCTAAAAATATGCTTTGAGTGGTAGCAATCATGGAAGACTATATGATAGTTGAGTATGTGGGATTTGCTGAATCAAAGCTCTTACATAGACCCTTCCTGAAAATAAGATGAATTGCAATTGTTTGATGACTGAGAACCTAGTTTGTCAGTTTTCAAGAAAGTTTATGATCTATGCTTTAACATGTGAATAGCTTGCTACTTGATCATGAGAAGTTTTATGAGATAAACTTCTGTTATGATATATAATGATGCTAGAAAAAGTGTTATCATTGATCAAACTTGTGCACTTGCTAGCATTCACACTTCATAAATTATTTCTTTTATCATTTACCAACTCGAGGACGAGCAAGAATTGAGCTTGGGGATGCTGAGACATCTCCAACGTATCTATAATTTATGAAGTATTCATGTTGTTATATTATCCATCTAGGACGTTTTATATGCATTTATATGCTATTTTATATGATTTTTGGGACTAACCTATTAACCTAGAGCCCAGTGCTAGTTTCTGTTTTTTCCTTGTTTTGAGTTTCGTAGAAAAGGAATATCAAACTGAGTCCAATCGAGATGAAACTTTAGGATGATTTTTTATGGACCAAAAGAAGCCCATGGAGTACTGAAGATGCACGAGAGGAGTCCAGAGACCACCCCAAGGATGGAGGGCGTGCCCCGCGTCCTTGCCGGCGCCTCATGGGTCCCCCTGACTTGTCCCCGACGCCAAAAAATTCTTATAAATAGGGAAAACACCAAAAATAAACCTAGACCGAGAGTTCCACCGCCGCAAGCCTCTGTAGCCACAAAACACCAATCGGGACCCCGTTCCGGCACCCTGTCAGAGGGGGAAACCATCACCAGTGGCCATCTTCATCATCCCGGCGGTCTCCATGACGAGGAGGGAGTAGTTCACCCTCGGGGCTGAGGGTATGTACCAGTAGCTATGTGTTTGATCTCTCTCTCTCTCTCTCTCTCTCTCTCTCTCTCTCGTGTTCTTGATTTGGCACGATCTTGATGTACCACGAGCTTTGCTATTATAGATGGATTTTCTAATGTTTCTCCCCATCTACCTTCATGTAATGGATTGAGTTTTTCCTTTGAAGTTATCTATTGGATTGAGGCTTTAAGGATTTGAGAACACTTGGTGTATGTCTTGCATGTGCTTATCCGTGGTGACAATGTGATATTCACGTGATCCACTTGATGTATGTATTGGTGATCAACTTGCGGGTTCTATGACCTTGTGAACTTATGCATAGGGGTTGGCACACGTTTCCGTCTTGACTCTCTCGCAGAAACTTTAGGGCACTCTTTGAAGTTCTTTGTGTTGGTTTGAATAGATGAGTCTGATATTATGTGATGCATATCGTATAATCAAACCCGCAGATACTTGTGGTGACAATGGAGTATCTAGGTGATATTAGGGTTTTGGTTGATGTGTGTCTTAATGTGTTATTTTAGTACGAACTCTAGGGCTGTTTGTGACACTTATAGGAATAGCCCAATAGATCAATCAGAAAGAATAACTTTGAGGTGGTTTCGTACCCTACAATAATCTCTTCCTTTGTTCTCCGCTATTAGTGACTTTGGAGTGACTCTTTGTTGCATGTTGAGGGATTGCTATATGATCCAATTATGTTATCATTGTTGGGACAACTTGCACTAGTGAAAGTATGAACCCTAGGCCTTGTTTCTAAGCATTGCAATACCGTTTGTGCTCACTTTTATCATTAGTTACCTTGCTGCTTTTATATTTTCAGATTACAAAAACCTGTATCTACCATCCATATTACACTTGTATCACCATCTCTTCGCCGAACTGGTGCACCTATACAATTTACCATTGTATTGGGTGTGTTGGGGATAGAAGAGACTTTTTATTATTTGGTTGCAGGGTTGTTTGAGAGAGACCATCTTCATCCTAAGCCTCCCACGGATTGATAAAACTTAGGTCATCCACTTGAGGGAAAATTGCTATTATCCTACAAAACTCTGCGCTTGGAGACCCAACACGAGTCTACAAGAAGAGGGTTGTGTAGTAGACATCAATGATCCACGTGCATGCAAAGTTGACACTCTTCTAAAATAGTGGGATTATCATCAAATAAAGTCATGACCTCGCCAAGTCCACTTTTATAAAAAAAAATAAGATTGTTCAATCTCCAAAGTACTGGGACCGTTATTACCTAAAGTTGATATTCTTCCAAACCCACTTTCAACACTATTGCAAACATTATTATCAATATCATATTCATCATGAGGCTTAAATAAATTTTCAAGATCATAAGAAGCATCACCCTAATCATGGACATAGAAAAATTAGCATCCCAAAGCTTGGGGTTTTGCATATCATTAGCAGAATTTACATTAATAGAATTTATAATAACATCATTGCAATCATGTTTTTTATTCAAGGAGCTATCATGAATCACTCTATAAGTTTCATCTTTGAGCACTTCATCACAATTTTCAGATTCACAAATTTCAAGCAGAACTGCATAAAGATAATCACGCGCACTCAACTGACTAGCAATTGGTTCATCGTAATTGGATCTTTCAAAAAGATTAGCAAGTGGATGAGGATTGATACGTCTCCAACGTATCTATAATTTTTATTGTTCCATGCTATTATATTATCCTTCTAGGATGTTTTATGGGCTTTTATATGATTTTTGGGACTAACCTATTAACCCATAGCCCAGAGCCAGTTTCTGTTTTTCTCCTGTTTTAGGGTATCGCAGAAAAGGAATATCAAACGGAGCCCAATTGACCTGAAATTCAATGGAGGCTGTTTTTGGACCAGAAGAAGCCCAGGATGTGCCGGAGGGGGACGGGAAGATCCACGGGCTGCCCACGAGGGTGGGGGGCACCTGGGCGCGCCCCCGTGCCTCGTGGATAGCCCGGAGACCCCCTTTGCTTGGCCCCGACTCCAACACGTCCTATATATACTGAAACCTCCGGAAAGTAACCTAGATCGGGAGTTCCGTCGCCGAAAGCCTCTGTTGCCACAAAAAACAAATCTAGACCCCGTTTCGGCACCCTGTCGGAGGGGGGAATCCCTCTCCGGTGACCATCTTCATCATCCCGGCGCTCTCCATGACGAGGAGGGAGTAGTCCACCCTCGGGGCTAAGGGTATGTATCAGCAGCTATGTGTTTGATCTCTCTCTCTCTCTCTCTCTCTCGTGTTCTTCAGATGGCACGATCTTGATGTATCACGAGCTTTGCTATTATAGTTGGATCTTATGATGTTTCTCCCCCTCTACTCTCTTGTAATGGATTGAGTTTTCCCTTTGAAGTTATCTTATCGGATTGAGTCTTTAAGGATTTGAGAACACTTGATGTATGTCTTGTGTGGGATACCCGTGGTGACAATGGAGTATTCTATTGATTCACTTAATGTATGTTTTGGTGACCAACTTGCGGGTTCCGTGACCTTGGGAATCTATGCATAGGGGTTGGCACACGTTTTCGTCTTGACTCTTCGGTAGAAACTTTGGGGCACTCTTTGAAGTACTTTGAGTTGGTTGAATATATGAATCTAAGATTGTGTGATGCATATCGTATAATCATGCCCACGGATACTTGAGGTGACAATGGAGTATCTAGGTGACATTAGGGTTTTGGTTGATTTGTGTCATGCCCACGTATAATCATGCCCACGGATACTTGAGGTGTTATTCTAGTACGAACTCTATGAATAGATCGATCAGAAATAATAACTTTGAGGTGGTTTCATACCCTACCATAATCTCTTCATTTGTTCTCCGCTATTAGTTACTTTGGAGTGACTCTTTGTTGCATGTTGTAGGATAGTTATATGATCCAGTTATGTTATTATTGTTGAGAGAACTTGCACTAGTGAAAGTATGAACCCTAGGCCTTGTTTCCTATCATTGCAACACCGTTTATGCTCATGTTTACCACTTGCTACCTTGCTGTTTTTATATTTTCAGTTTACAAAAACCTATATCTATCATCCATATTGCACTTGTATCACTATCTCTTTGCCAAACTAGTGCACCTATACAATTTACCATTGTATTGGGTGTGTTGGGGACACAAGGGACTGTTTGTTATTTGGTTGCAGGGTTGTTTGAGAAAGACCATCTTCATCCTATGCCTCCCACGGATTGATAAACCTTAGGTCATCCACTTGAGGGAAATTTGCTACTGTCCTACAAACATCTGCACTTGGAGGCCCAACAACGTCTACAAGAAGAAGGTTGCGTAGTAGACATCAAGCTCTTTTCTGGCGCCGTTGCCGAGGAGGTGAGTGCTTGAAGGTATATCTTTCGATATGGCAATCAAATCTTTTAGTTTCTTGTTTTATCACTAGTTTAGTTTATAAAAGAAAACTACAAAAAAATGGAATTAAGATTGCCTCATATGCTTCACCTTTTTAGTATCTTTCGTGAAAATGATGGAAAGGAAAATTGTGCTCAAGTACTAGAAGAAGAATTACATAGAATGCTTGGCACTCAAAACTTGAATTATGAGCATGATTGCAATGTTGTTAGTGTGAATTCTTCGAATATCCATAGTACTAATGATGATTGCACTAGTCATGATGAAAATATCTCATATAAGCATGTCGATTTTTGTGGAGTGCATAGAGTTTGCAAGTACATACCAAATAGGGAAGATAGATTTTGCAAGAGGCAAAAGTATTTATAAACTAAATGGTTGCTAGAAAGGCCAGATGATTGTGCTGAAAATTTAAAATTTCTTAGCCGTACTTGTGAACTTTGCAATGAACGTGGTCATTTCACTCTCCAATGCAAATTGTTTCATGATCGAATCGTGTCCAAAAATTGTGACGACTTGATTTCCCTTGCACATAATAATGAACTTAGCTTGCTTTTGGGTTATGAAGAAATCAAATGTAGAACTAAGCATCTTCCAGGATTTGCCCTTGATAAACTTCTTGATTTTAATCTAGAGGAAATATATATATGTATTGTGCGGTGAATTGCATTGAAAATCCTTATATTTCCAATTACCTTAAGACAAGAAAACAAATAGGAGATGAAGAGAATACTAATGAAAGGGAAGAGATTTCCCAATATCCTCCTATTATTTCTTATGATGAATCAGGTAACGAGGAGGAGCCTTCTATTCAACCAATCTCATTAATAAAGAGCTCCGAAAAGAAGATTAAACCCACACATAATGTGAAGAAGGAAAAGAAAAGACGGAGAAGCAAAGATAAAAGGTATCCCTTCCAAATGATGTTGCTTCTATTACTCATTATGATGATGATAATTGCTATACTATCGGTGCTATCCATACTATTAATGATGAGAGTGATTATGCTTATGATATGCAAAGGACCAAGCTTGGGGATGCTATGTTTGATGAGAATGATATATTTGAGAATTTATTTGCTGCAATTAATGTTTTTCCCAAGTTTGGGGATGCTACGCTTGATGAAGATGATATTTTAGCCTCCCAAGTCTTGATATGCAAATCTATTATGATGAAAGCATGCCTCCTATTTATGATGATTATTATGATGACACTTATGCTATAAAAAGTAGTGATGATTATATTTATCAAATTTGTCATTATTATGATTACCCCTTTTCCGAACATTACTCTTTTAATGTGGAAACAATCTATAGTATTCAAGTCTCTTATGATACTCCCACTATTTCGAATGAGAAGAATTTTGCTTATGTGGAGAGTAATAAAATTTATATGCTTGGGGATCACGACAAGAACACTTTATGTGATAGTTATATTGTTGAATTCATTCATGATGCTATTGAAAATTATTATGAGGGAGGAACATATGCTTCTACATATTGCAATAATATCAAGTTTCCTCTCTATGTGCTTAAAATCTTGAAGTTATGCTCGTTTTCCTTTCCTATGCTAGTTGATTATTGTTGAAAGTGCAGTATATCGACTAGACGGGGGTGAATAGGCGATTTTTATGAAATGCTTCAAAACATGGTAGTTTCGAAGATAAACAATAAGCTCAAGCCTATTTGTATGCAGCGGAAAGTGGACTACACTAGATAAGCCATAGTCAAGTGCTCAATGAAGTGAAAGCATGAAGACTAATAGCAACTAGGCAGTAGTGATCATAAAGGAAGAAGGAATGAAGCCAATCACAACAAGTAGATACTCAGTAAAGACAATCAGATAAGGCAAGCATGCAATGTCTTCACAACATAGAGCAGTAAGTAAGGGGAAGGAAAGGATAGAACCAGTAGCTCGGGAAAACAGTGATTTGTTGGACCAGTTCCAGTTGTTGTGACAACTGTACGTCTGGTTAGGGAGGCTGAGAATTAACTCAGAAGACCGCGTCTTCACTTTGTTCCCCTTGAGCTAAGGACATCTATTCCTCGCCCAATCACTATGGTAAGTCTTCAAGGTAGACTTCCAAACCTTCACAGACTTCGTTCACTGACAATCCACAATTACTCTTGGATGCTCAGAACGCGATGCCTAACTGGCTGGACGAAACACAGTCCTCAAGTGTAATAAGTCTTCAGATCACACAGACGGAAAGACTTCAGTGATGCCTAACACTCTTTGGCTCTGGGTGTTTGGGCTTTGTCCTCGCAAGGATTTCTCTCTCAAATGCTTCGGAGGTGGGTTGCTCTCAAACGACAAAAGCCGTGTAATAACTCTGAGCAGCCACCAATTTATGGTGAAGGGGTGGGCTATTTATAGCCACTGGGCAACCCGACCTGATTTGTCCGAAGTGACCCTAGGTCACTAAGGAACTGACACGTGTTCCAACGGTCAGATTTCAAACACACACGTCAACTTTACTTGAGCTCCAAGTAAAGTTGACTCATCCGCCTCTGGATAAGATTTGCTCTCATAATCTTCGCTCGAAGACATAGGATCTGGTTGAGCATCAGTTCATTCACTCTGACTTAGTTTACTTGGACCCCACTTAACAGTACGGTGGTTCCTATGACTCAACAAAGAAGAAAAGGAAACAACGAAACATCTACGTCTTCGCTCTCCATAGTCTTCACACAATGTCTTCTCATGTCACAGTCTTCAATATGATTATCTTCATATACCACCACTGATATCAATGTCTTCATACATTTTTAGGGGTCATCTCCGGTAGGTTAACCGAATCAATGAGGGACTACTACATGTGTTATCCTGCAATTCTCACAAACACATTAGTGCCTCAACCAGGTTTGTCATCAATACTCCAGAACCACTAGGGGTGGCACTAGATGCACTTACAATTGTTCCCATAAGTTGTTTGCTCACAAAATTCCTATTCATAGGAAGTGTGTTAGACTTAAATGTGCTAGTCTTATTCTTCATGATGCTCCCTTTATGTTTCAATTCTTATCTTTTATGCGAGCATCATTGAAATCATCATGCCTAGCTAGGGGCGTTAAACGATAGCGCTTGTTGGGAGGCAACCCAATTTTATTTTATTTGCTTTTTTTCTTCTGTTTAGGAATAAATATTGCATCTAGCTTCTGTTTAGATGTGGTTTTGTGTTTTAATTAGTGTTTGTGCCAAGTAGAACCTTTGGGAAGACTTGTGTGAAGTTTATATGATCTTGCTATGAAAAACAGAATCGTTAGCACTCGCTAGAATGGTCACCAGATTTTACTGGAGTGTGCTATTTAGTTGATTCTTTTTGCAGATGATTAGTAGACAAATTCCTCACGTTTACCAATTTATTTCAATTTATTTGGAGTTACAGAAGTATGCGAAAGTTACAGATTACTACAGACTGTTATGTTTTTTACGGATTCTATTTTCATGTGTTGTTTGCTTATTTTGATGAACCTATGAGTAGTATTGGAGGATATGAATCCTAGATAAGTTGGAATACAGTAGGTTTAACACCAATATAAACAAAGAATGAGTTCAGTACAGTACCTTTGAGTGGTGGTTTGTTTTTGTATACTAATGGAGCTCACGAGATTTTTGTCTAAGTTTTGTGTTGTGAAGTTTTCAAATTTTGAGTATTGATTTGATGGACTATGGAACAAAGAGTGGCAAGAGCCTAAGCTTGGGGATGCCCAAGGCACCCCAAGGTAAAGTTAAGGGACAACCAAAATCCTAAGCTTGGGGATGCCCCGGGAAGGCATCCCCTCTTTCGTCTTCATCTATCGGTAACTATACTCGAGACTATATTTTTATTCACCACATGATATGTGTTTTACTTGGAGCGTCATGTATAATTTGAGTCTTTGCTTGTTTGTTTGCCACAATTATCCTTTATGGACACATGAGAGAGATAAATATGGCCTAGGAAGCGTTAGAACACTCTATGTGCTTCACTTATATCTTCTGAGTTGAATAGTTTGCTCTAGTGCTTCACTTATATCTTTTAGAGCATGGTGGTAATTATATTTTGTAGAAATTGTTGATCTCTCATGCTTAACTTATATCCTTTTGAGAATCTATTAAAACAACATGGTAATGTGCTTTGGCTATAAAACTAGCCTTAACATGATAGGCATCCAAGATCAATGTAGTAAAAACTTTCATACTAAGTGCATTGAATATGAAGAGAAGTTGGATGCTTGATAATTATTTTGAGATATGAGGATAGTGATATTAGAGTCATGCTAGTGGAGTTATTATGAAATTGATAAATACTTGTGTTAAATTTGTGATTCCCGTAGCATGCATGTATGGTGAACCGCTATGTGACGAAGTTAGAGCATGAGGTATTTGTAAAGTGTCATCCTTTGTGTGGAGGTCGGGGGCGCGCGATGGGTAACTCCTACAAACCTCCACCCTAGGAGCATGCGTTGATTGCTTTGTTTTGATGACTCTTAATTTTTAGCAATAAGTATGTGAGTTCTTATGACTAATGTTGAGTCCATGGACTATACGCACTCTCACCCTTCCACCATTGCTAGCCTCTCTTGTACCGCGCAACTTTCGCCGTTACCATACACCCACTATATACCTTCCTCAAAACAGCCACCATATATCTTCCTCATAACAGCCACCATACCTACCTATCATGGCATTTCCATAGCCATTCCGAGATATATTGCCATGCAACTTTCCACCGTTCCGTTCATATGACACGCTTCATATTGTCATATTGCCATGCATGATCATGTAGTTGACATCGTATTTGTGGCAAAGCCACCATGCACAATTTTTCATACATGTCACTCTTGATTCATTGCACATCCCGGTACACCACCGGAGGCATTCATATAGAGTCATACTTTGTTCTAGTATCGAGTTGTAATATTGAGTTGTAATTCAATATAAGTGTGATGATCATCATTATTAGAGCATTGTCCCATGTGAGGAAAGGCCAAACAAAAGAAAAGGCCCCTCCACACAAAAAAGGAAAAAAAAAGAAAAAAAGGAAAAGAAAAAAGAAGGAAAAAAGGGACAATTGCTACTATCTTTGTCCACACTTGTGCTTCAAAGTAGCACCATGTTCTTCATAATAGAGAGTCTCATGTTTAGTCACTTTCATATGCTAGTGGGAATTTTCATTATAGAACTTGGCTTGTATATTCCAACGATGGGCTTCCTCAAATGCCCTAGGTCTTCGTGAGCAAGCAAGTTGGATGAACACCCACTTAGTTTCTTTTGTTGAGCTTTCATACATCTCGCTCCTTTTTGTCTTCTCCACAACCACCACTCTATTCCACATAGTGTTGTATCCATGGCTCACGCTCATGTATTGCGTGAAAGTTGAAAGGTTTGAAAGAATAGAATATGAAAACAAGTTCTTGCCTGAAACCGGGGTTGTGCATGATATGAATATTTTGTGTGATGAAGAGGGAGCATAGCCAGACTATATGATTTTGTAAGGATAACTTTCTTTAGCCATAGTATTTTGAGAAGACATGATTGCTTTGTTAGTATGCTTGAAGTATTATTATTTCTTATGTTAATATAGACTTTTGTCTTGAATCTTTCAGATCTGAACATTCATGCCACAATAAAGAGAATTACATTGAAAATTATGTTGGTTAGCATTCCACATCTAAAATTCTGTTTTTATCATTTACCTACTCGAGGACGAGCAGGAATTAAGCTTGGGGATGCTTGATACCTCTCCAACGTATCTATAATTTTTGATTATTCCATGCTATTATATTATCCTTCTAGGATGTTTTATGGGCTTTTATATACACTTTTATATGATTTTTGAGACTAACCTATTAACCCAGAGCCCAGTGCCAGTTTGTGTTTTTCTCCTATTTTAGGGTATCGCGGAAAAGGAATATCAAACGGAGCCCAAATGACCTGAAATTCAACGGAGGCTGTTTTTGGACCAGAAGAAGCCCATGAAGTGCCGGAGGGGGACGAGAAGATCCACTGGCTGCCCACGAGGGTGGGGGCGCCCCCCCTACTGGGCGCGCCCCCCTGTCTCGTGGACAGCCCGGAGACCCCCTTTGCTTGGCCCCGACTCCAACACCTCCTATATATATTGAAACCTCCGGAAAGTAACCTAGATCGGGAGTTCCACCGCCGAAAGCCTTTGTTGCCACCAAAAACCAATGTAGACCCTGTTCCGGCACCCTGTCGGAGGGGGAATCCCTCTCAGGTGGCCATCGTCATCATCTCGACGCTCTCCATGACGAGGAGGGAGTAGTCCACCCTCGAGGCTCAGGGTATGTATCAGTAGCTATGTGTTCGATCTCTCTCTCTCTCTCGTGTTCTTGAGATGGCACGATCTTGATGTATCACGAGCTTTGCTATTATAGTTGGATCTTGTGATGTTTCTCCCCCTCTACTCTCTTGTAATGGATTGAGTTTTCCCTTTGAAGTTATCTTATCGGATTGAGTCTTTAAGGATTTGAGAACACTTGATGTATGTCTTGTGTGGGATACCCGTGGTGACAATGGGGTATTCTATTGATTCACTTAATGTATGTTTTGGTGACCAACTTGCGGGTTCTGTGACCTTGGGAATCTATGCATAGGGGTTGTCACCCGTTTTTGTCTTGACTCTCCGGTAGAAACTTTGGGGCACTCTTTGAAGTACTTTGAGTTGGTTGAATTGATGAATCTGAGATTGTGTGATGCATATCGTATAATCATGCCCACGGATACTTGCGGTGACAATGGAGTATCTAGGTGACATTAGGGTTTTGGTTGATTTGTGTCTTAAGGTGTTATTCTAGTACGAACTCTATGAATAGATCGATCAGAAAGAATAACTTTGAGGTGGTTTCGTACCCTACCATAATCTCTTCATTTGTTCTCCGCTATTACTTACTTTGGAGTGACTCTTTGTTGCATGTTGAGGGATAGTTATATGATCCAGTTATGTTATTATTGTTGAGAGAACTTGCACTAGTGAAAGTATGAACCCTAGGCCTTGTTTCCTATCATTGCAACACCATTTATGCTCACGTTTACCACTTGCTACCTTGCTGTTTTTATATTTTCAGTTTACAAAAACCTATATCTATCATCCATATTGCACTTGTATCACCATCTCTTCGCCGAACTAGTGCACCTATGCAATTTACCATTGTATTGGGTGTGTTGGGGACACAAGAGACTCTTTTTCATTTGATTGCAGGGTTGTTTGAGAGAGACCATCTTCATCCTACTCCTCCCACGGATTGATAAACCTTAGGTCATCCACTTGAGGGAAATTTGTTACTGTCCTACAAACCTCTGCACTTGGAGGCCCAACAACGTCTACAAGAAGAAGGTTGCATAGTAGACATCAAGGATCCATAGACCTTTTTCTCTTGAATTGGAATAAACACACAATCATGCCAAGCAAACGAGCAAACAAACCAAGTAAGACATGAACATTTTTTTGTATTTTTCTAAAAACGTTTCAGAAGTGGGGGAGAAAAAAAACAAGAGGTGAATAGAAAAGAAAGTAAATGCAAGAGACGAGAGTTTATGATAGGTACTTGGTAGGCTCTATGTAGATCTTCCACTAGAACGGCACCATAAATTCTTCCTGTTACTTCTTGAGCTTGCGTTGGTTTTCCCGTTAAAGAGGAAAGGGTGATGCAACAGAGTAGAGATAAGTATTTTCCTTAGGTGAGAACCAATGTATCAATCTAGTAGGAAGAACACACAAGTCTCCAATAGTGGCACCTACACAAACAAACAAATACTAGCACCCAACGCGATAAAGGGGTTGTCAATCCCTTCACGGTTATTTGCAAGGATGAGATGTGATAGTGATAGACATAAAAGATAAATAAAAGAGCAAAATAAAATAAAGGTAATTAAATTGCAGCAATGTGTTTTTGTGTTTTTGGTTTTATAGATTTGAAAACAATATGATAAAAGATAGACCCGAGGTCCATAGTTTTCACTAGAAGCTTCTCTCTCAAAGAAAGCATGTAGTGGGTGAACAAATTACTCCACACATCGACCGCTATCCATCATGCATCTAGTGTATTAAGTTAACAAGAACGGAGTAAGCCTTTTAGCAAGATGACATGATGTCGAGGGATAGATCCAATCAATATGAATAAACCCCATATTTTTATCCTTAATATCGACAATACAAATACGTGTCATACCCCTTTCTGTCACTGGGATTGAGTACCGCAAGATTGGACCCATTACAAAGCACATCTCCCATTGCAAGAAAAACTAATTTAGTTGGCCAAACCAAAGCAATAGATTGGAGAGAAGTACAAAGCTATAAAAATCATGCATAAAAGAGTTCAGAGACGACTCAAATAATATTCATAGATAATCTGATTATAAACCCACAATCCATTGGATCTCAACAAACACACCGCAAAAGAAAATTACATCGAATAGATCTCCAATGACACCAAGGAGAATATTGTATTGAAGATCAAAGAGAGAGAAGAAACCATCTAGCTACTGGCTATGGATTGTAGGTCTGTGGTAAACTACTCACGCAACATCAGGGGGGTAGCAAGGTTGATGCAGATGCCCTCCGTGATAGAATCCCTCTCGGCAGAGTACCAGAAAAGGTCCCCAGATGGGATCTCACGAAGACAGAAACTTGAGGCGGTGGAAAAATACTTTTGGTGTGCCCTCTGGTCTTTGGGGAATATTTGGGTATTTATAGAGGAAGAATTAGGGTTAGGGGAGCCACGAGGGGCCCACAAGCTTATAGGGCGCGCCCTACTAGCTTTTTGTCTCCTCGCATGTCTCATGGCCCTTTCCCGAAGCTTCCTGGGTGTCTTGTGGTCCAAGAAAAATCGTCAAAAAGTTTTGTTCCATTTGGACTTTGTTTGATATTGATTTTGAAGGAAATATGCCCTAGAGGCAATAATAAAGTTGTTATTTATATTTCCTTATATCATGATAAATGTTTATTATTCATGCTAGAATTATATTAATCAGAAATTTGATACATGTGTGGATACATAGACAAAACAAAGTGTCCCTAGTATGCCTCTACTTGACTAGCTCGTTGATCAAAGATGGTTATGTTTCCTGGCCCTAGACATGTGCTGTCATTTGATGAACGAGATCACATCATTAGGAGAATGATGTGATGGACATGACCCATCTGTTAGCTTAGCATAATGATTGTTTAGTTTTATTGCTATTGCTTTCTTCATGACTTATACATGTTCCTTTGACTATGAGATTATGCAACTCCCGTATACCAGAGGAACACCTTGTGCGCTATCAGACGTCACAATGTAACTGGGTGATTACAAAGATGCTCTATAGGTGTTTCCGAAAGTGTTTGTGGTGTTGGCATAGATCAAGATTAGGATTTGTCACTCCGAGTGTCGGAGAGGTATCTATGGGCCCTCTCGGTAATACACATGTGACGCCCCCGATTTGACCGTACACTAATCATGCACGCAAATGTGTACGACCAAGATCAGGGACTCACGGGAAGATATCACAACACAACTCTAGACACAAATTAAAATAATACAAGCTTCATATTACAAGCCAGGGGCCTCGAGGGCTCGAATACAGAAGCTCGAAAGCAACAGAGTTAGCGGAAGCAACAATATCTGAGTACAGACATAAGTTAAACCAGATTTGCCTTAAGAAGGCTAGCACAAACATCAACGATCGAAGAGGCAAGGCCTCCTGCCTGGGACCTCCTAACTACTCCTGGTCGTCAGCTGTCTCCACGTAGTAGTATGCTCCATCGGGGTAGTAGTAGTAGTCGACTGGGGTGGCATCTGGCTCCTGGGATCCGCCATCTGGTTGCAACAACCAGAAAGAAGAAAGAAGGGGGAAAAGGGGGAGCAAAGCAACCGTGAGTACTCATCCAAAGTACTCGCAAGCATCAGATCTATACTAAGTATGCATCAGTATCAAAGGAAAAGTTGTATATGTGGACTGAACTGCAGAATGCCAGAAGAGGAGGGGAAAGCCTAGCCTATCGAAGACAAGCATCTTCAAGCATCTTCTGGAAACACCATCTTGCAGTAGTAGAGGGAAATAAAGAATAACAGTTTGTAATTAACAAGCATGTTGTAGTATTAACGGCCTAGAGATCCTTCCTCGACTCCCTGCGAGAAAGTAATCTCACAGCCACATATCCATCACATATCTCAAGTATCCATTTCTAGTTATAATAGATCAGGATATAAGACTGAACGTCCGTTACCGTGGACACGGCTATTCGAATAGATAACTTCCATGCAGGGGTGCACCACGTTACCCTCACACTCGATCACCTCTGGCCGGACACACCTTTCTCGGTCAATGTCCGGCCTCGGAAGATCAACACGTCGCAGCCCTACCTAGGCTCAGCAGAGAAGTCCCCGCCGGTCTACATCCTAAGCACTCCGGGGTCATGGGCCATCGCCCGTTGCACTCCGGAACGTTGCGCGCAGGGCGATCCAGGCCACCTCCACTGGGGCGCCGACCAGGCCGTGCCGCAATGCTGAACTGGACGTCTGACAAAGCTTCGGCTGATACCACGACGCCGAGGCCCATAACTATTCTCGCGTGGCGGTTAGTGCGTAAAGGCTAGAGGCCAACTCAGAACAAATACCCAAATCAGTTAGTGCATTATTGACAGAAGTGACGGCTGTCGGGACAAGTCCGGAGCTATCACCCCTCCTGGGTGATACCGCTAAACAGCCAGCCGCCACCGTAACAACTCCCGCGGGTGCTCTCCGGGCCCGCCCACCTTTCACAAAGGTATCAAGTAAAGTCCATGTAACCGTGTGTCCAAAAAATCAAGGTGGAAAACCCGAGGAATCACCCTCGGCGAATTCCACTCGATGTGTCCGTCAAGGCGAACTATGAGGAATCACCCCCGAGGTTCACACTTGAGGGGTTGCACGACAGAGTTGTATCGGGAATGGAGAAAGAGGAATCAACCTCGATGACCACGACCGAATAGCTACACTACAGAGTTATCATCATGAGTGCGTTACGAGGCTTCACCCTCGACGCCCGATAGTACCTCTGCAGAGTCGAGCAACAAAGGGGTGTGATGTGATGTGAAGTGTCGGGCTCCGGTCTTCGATGACGTTGCTCAAGTCGTCGATGATGAAGCAGGGGTAACAAGGACAGTCGGGCTTCGGTCTTCGATCACGTTGCTCGAGTAGTCGATGATGAAGCAGGGGCAACAAGGACAAGGTGGGGTTACTGATTGATCACTAGCCAACCTATACTAAGTAGTTTAGCATAGCATGTAGGTAACAATAGCAGGTACAAAAGCAGGCTATGCATCAGAATAGGATCAAACAATAACAGTAGCAAAATTCTAATGCTAGCATAAGAGAGAATGGAATGGGTGATATCGGGATGATCAAAGGGGGGGCTTGCCTGGAAGCTCTGTTGAAACGGAAGTAGGGTCTTCGTCGACGTAAACGATCACAGGTGCATCAGCAGCGGTCTCGGGGTCTACCGGAGAGAAGAGGGGGGAAGAAACAATTAATACATAGCACACAGATGCATGACATGACAATAAGCGGTACTAGGCGTGTTCTAACACAGTACTACACGATACCGGCGAAGGGGGAAAACACCCGGGAAAGCATTCCCGGCGTTAGGCATTTCCGGACAAACGAAATGGAGGGGATTGTTTCATGTTTGGTATGCTAGGGATGTGTGGTGGACGAACGGACCACGTATCCGGGTTCGTCTCGAAATTCTGAGCGACTTTCATATATAAATCTTTTTCATCCGAGTTACGGATTATTTTATATGATTTTTCAAAGTTTTAATAATATTATGCAATTTATTTTAATTCGAAAATGAATTGGAACTCGCTAGGTGCACCCGGTGTAGTGCACCCAGCAGTGCACCAGCAAATGACAGTGGGTCCAGGGGGTCCCAGTTGACCGGTCAACGCTGACTAGTCAACAGGGGGTGGGGCCCCTCTGTCATACACACATTTTAACTAACTACATATTTAATTAACAAATCTGGTTAATTAGTCTAGTTAATCCTAATTAATTAACTTAATTAAACAATTAATTAATTCACATTATTATTCATTTTTTTTATTCTTCTTTTTTTGGGGGGGCGTGGGGCCCCAACGTCAGTGGCCCAAAGGGCTTTGACGGGGCGGGTTATTGGGCACGGGCGCCCGGGCGGTGAAGCAGGGCGACGCCCGTGGAGGCCGTGGCCTGCCTGAGGCGGGGCGAGGTCGGCGGGGCGCCGGACTGGGGTGCCAGACGGCGAGGTAGGGAGAGGGCCGGCGAGCGACGGGGCCGGGCCGGCCACGCGACAGGGGAAGAGGCCCCGGGCGCGGCCATGGCCAGGCCGACGCGACGGGGGGGGGCAAGCAGGCGCGGGGAGGCCGGAGGGCGGTAGCGGGGCGCCGGCCAGGGGGAATCGGGGCCACAGCCGGGGGCACGTCCGCGCATGGGGGGCGAAGGCGGCTGCAGGCGGTGCGACGATGGGTGAGCGAGACGCGCGACGCGGGCCGGCGGGGCTGGCGCGGTGGCCTGCGGCGGCTGGAGCAGCAGGCAAGGCGAGTGGTGAGGGCGGCGGTGCGCTCGGGCGTGTGCGGTGACGGCGCTACGGGGCGAATGGGGCGGCGTACAGAGAGGGGGAGGAACGGTAGGATCACCGGGAGCCTGTAGAGGAGCAACGCGGGCTCGAGGTGGCCGGATTTCAACGGCGAGGGCGGCGGTGCCCGAGGTGGAAGACGACGATTCGGGGCAGCATCGGCTCCCAGCTCGTGCTGCTGGCCGTAGTCGACGCAGGTGATGCCGGCGGTGCTCCTCGACGTCTTTGCTTGGCGTGGGAAGGTCGTCAGCCACGGCCACGGCGAGGCGACAGCGACAGCCGCGTCGGGTGGGCGCAGGGGAGGAAGGAAGGAAGGGGAAGAGGGGATCCGGGGCAAAGGGCGAGGCATGGGAGTGAACGGGGCTAGGGTTCTCTGGTGGAGGGGCGCCGACCTTATAGGCCGGTGGGAGCCGGCGGATGGCCGCCACGGTGATGGCCGCGGCCGTGGCATCCATCGGCTCTGTCCACGATCCCCCCGTGAACAGAGCAAAGGGGAACGGTGCTCGTGGGCCGGCCTGGCCAGCTAGCTGGGCCAAGTCCCAGGGGAGGGGGAGGTTTTATCCTTCTTTACACCTTTTCTTTTTGTTTTCTTTTATTCTTTTCCTTTTGCATTTTGTTTTAGCTAACAAATGTAACTTGTAAAATGTGGGACTTGGCCACATAAATAACTCGCATCATCTAGCACTTCCACAAGCTAGTTTGGGAAGCTTTTGAGTTTGTTTGAATTTTTCATAAATGGAAAGGCATTTAATTATTTGTTAACGCCACTGTTTTAATTATTTTAGTGCAACTAAACCTTTTATAAAAATGTGGTTTCTTCACCAATATTACCTGTGAATTATTTGTCACATTTTGTATTTTTTTTTAGTATTGACATTTGAAAACTTTTATTTTTGACTTTATTTTAAATTTGAATTTGAACCGGTTTCGAACCAACGTGAGTTTAACAACAGTAACCGTGGTGACGTGGCATAATTAGTAGAGGATTACTGTAGCTTAATTATCCGGGCGTTACAAATCTCCTCCACTACAAGAAATCTCGTTCCGAGATTTAGGAGGTAGATGGAAACAGTTCGGGGTATTCTTCATGCAGACGATCCTCGCGTTCCCAAGTGGCTTCTTCTTCAGAGTGATGCGACCACTGGACCTTGAGGAACTTTATCGCCTTCTGACGTGTGCGGCGTTCAGCTTGGTCGAGAATGCGGACTGGATGCTCTTTATAGGAGAGGTCTTGTTGCAACTCGAGCACTTCATGATCCACCGCGCGGATTGGGTCCTTGAAGCAGCGGCGGAGCTGTGACACGTGGAACACATCGTGAACCTGAGAAAGGTTCGACGGAAGCTCCAACTGGTATGCCACTTTTCCACGTCTTTCGATAATAGTGAATGGACCAATATAGCGAGGAGCTAGCTTGCCCTTGATACCGAAGCAGTGTGCACCCTTCATTGGTGTGACTCGAAGATAAGCCTTTTCGCTAGGTTGATAGACTATGTCTTGGTGATGACGGTCATACTGACTTTTCTCACGTGACTAAGCAGTCTTGAGATTCTCGCGAATGACGCGGACTTGTTCTTCAGCGTGCTGGATAATATCCGGACCGAAGAGTGGACGTTCCCCAGTTTCTGACCAGTTCAGAGGGGTTCGACACTTTCGTCCATATAACACTTCAAAGGGAGCCATCTTCAGACTAGCTTGATAGCTATTGTTGTAAGAGAACTCAACATACGGGAGAGATTCCTCCCATTTCTTGCCGAAGGAAATAACACAAGCTCGAAGCATGTCTTCTAGAACTTGATTGACGCATTCAACTTGTCCCTGCGACTGAGGGTGAAATGCAGTGCTGAAAGATAGATGAGTTCCCATTGCTTCTTGGAAACTTGCCCAGAATCTAGAAGTGAATAAGCTGCCACGGTCTGAGCTGATAACCAATGGAATACCGTGGAGTGAGACAATCTTGGACATGTAGAGAGTTGCTAGCTGACTAGCAGTGATCGTTTCTTTGACGGCCAGGAAGTGTGCAACTTTAGAAAGCCGGTCAATGACGACAAGAATAGCATCATTACCTTTCTGCGATTTGGGAAAACCAGTGACAAAGTCCATTTTGACATGGTCCCATTTCCATTCAGGAATAGAGATAGGTTGTAGAGTTCCAGCAGGCCTTTGATGTTCTGCTTTGATATGACGGCAAACGTCACACTCAGCAACATAACGAGCAATGTCTTGCTTCATATTAGACCACCAGAATCTCTGACGAATGTCTTGGTACATCTTGGTACTACCAGGATGAATAGACAGAGGTGTATCATGAGCCTCTTTCATAACCTTTGGAGTCTGATCCAGGTGTTTCCTTGCACATGGCACCACTAGGCGTCCTTTGAAGTACAAGGCGCCATCATCGGCAATGGTGAAGAATGAGGGCTTTCCTTCTGCGAGATAGCGTTTAATCTTCTCGACTTCAGAGTCATAATGTTGAATAGTCTTGATACTGCTCACGAGATCGGGTACGACAGCCAGGGTATTAAGGGAACCCTGGGAAACAACACGTAGATTCATCTTCTGAAATTCTGGATGAGGGGGAGCGAGTGCTCCGGGAGGAACAATATGGAGGTTCAGCTTCCTGAATTCTTCAACAAGCGAGGGCTGAACTTTACGAACCTGGAGGTGGTTGCAATAAGACTTGCGGCTCAAGGCATCAGCCATTACATTAGCCTTGCCCGGTGTATAAGAAATACCCAAGTCAAAATCAGCTACAGTCTCCATCCATCTCTGCTGACGGAGGTTCAGGTCTGGCTGAGTAAACAAATACTTCAGACTTTGGTGGTCGGTGAATATCTCACAACGATTACCGAGAAGGTAATGTCGCCACTGTTTGAGTGCATATATGACAGCATAAAGCTCGAGGTCATGAACTGGATAGTTCTCTTCATGAGGGCGCAACTGACGAGAGCCATAAGCAATCACCTTGCGCTCTTGCATTAGGACACAGCCTAATCCTTGACGTGAAGCATCGCAGTAAATGACAAAATCCTTCTTAGTATCTGGAGGAGCAAGCACTGGGGCAGAAGACAGCTTGTCTTTGAGTGCCTGGAAACTTTCCTGACACTTTTCTGTCCATTCGAACTTGACACCTTTGTGAAGCAGACCAGTCAGAGGCTTGGCAATCTTGGAGAAGTTCTCGACAAATCGACGGCAATAGCTGGCGAGTCCGAGAAAACTTCTGACTTGTTTGACATTCTTCGGAGGAGTCCAATCGAGAATAGCCTGAACTCGCTCGGGGTTGACGGCAATACCATCCTTGGAGATAACATGCCCAAGGTAGGTTACTTCGGGAAGCCAGAACTCACACTTGGAATACTTAGCATATAGTTGATGCTCTCGAAGCTTTTCCAGAACAAGACGAAGATGTTCAGCATGTTCTTCTTTGTTCTTGGAATATACAAGGATATCATCCAGATAAACCACGACAAACTTATCGTGGTATTCCATGAATATATAGTTCATTAATCGGGAGAATGTTGCTGGAGCATTGGTCAAGCCGAAAGACATGACGGTGTACTCGTATGAACCATAGCGAGTAACGAATGCGGTCTTGGGAATATCCTCTTCACGAACCCGAATCTGGTGGTAACCCAACCTCAAATCAAGTTTAGAGAATACTGAGGAGCCAGCAAGTTGATCATACAGACCGTTGATTCTGGGAAGTGGATACTTGTTCTGAATTGTTGCCTGGTTGATAGGTCGGTAATCTTGGACCAAACGATTTGTACCATCCTTCTTCTTGACAAAGAGAGAAGGTGCTCCCCAAGCAGATGAACTTGGACGGATAAAACCCTGACGAAGTGAAGTGTCGATTTCCTCCTTAAGCTCATGGAGTTCATGAGGCGGCATCTTGTATGGCCGCTTGGCAATAGGAGTAGTGCCCGGTTTCAGGTCTATGACGAACTCAACAGCTCTAGCAGGGGGTATTCCTGGAAGTTCTTCTGGAAAGACATCTTCGAAATCACGAACGACTCGAATTTTCTCTATTCCTTCAAGGGGTGAAGCATTCAATGCATTCAGAACATATATATGAGTCTCGGCATCCTGCGTTGCTTGGGTTGGGTATTGGACTGTCTGGCCAGAAGGGTGAGTGAGTTGGACTGTCTTGGCAGCACAATCAGTCAAAGCATTATGGGTTGTCAACCAATCCATTCCAAGAATGATGTCAATGTTGGAAGGTCTGAGCACAATGAGAGAAGCCGGAAAAAGTAAGCCTCCAATTTCGATTTGGTTGTGAGGGCATAACATTGTGGTTTGCCACTTGGACCCTAGAGATTGAATTGCCAAAGGAATGGGAAAATTTTCCATATCTAACCCATGTAGTCGAGCAAATTGTTGGGACACGAAAGCATGCGATGCTCCTGAATCAAAGAGAACAGAAGCTGGCACCGAATTAACATGAAGGGTACCCATCACGATTTTTGGGGACTCACGAGCTTCTTCAATCTTGACATGGGTGACTTGACCACCAGTCATAGCAGGTGGTCCGGCACTACAACTTCCGGTCTGATGGGTTCGACGGCCCTTCTTACGACCAACATGAGGACGTGGAGTCTTTTGCGGCTGACCCGTGCGACAGTTGATAGCAAGGTGCCCTGGTTGTCCACACTTGCGGCATAAGCCATCATTATGGGGAGGAGCCACATTATTGGATTGTCCACCCTGAATAGTTAGTTGACTCGGCGGCGGAGGCAGACGAGGTGCAACATAAGATGGCCTTGGTGTCGGAGCAGGTCGGTGATGAACATTGTGTGGGATCCAGACTCGACGTTTCTGAGAAGGCTGGCCCGAGGATGGGTCTACATCTCTAGTACGCTTGAGCGACTCCTGGTACTCGGTCAGACCAGTTTCAGTTCGAAAAGCTTGGCTGACAAGCATCACAAAGTCTACGCAATCATGAGCAACAAGTGTGAGCTTTATATCGGGACGCAATCCTTCACGGAATTTCTCCTGCTTACGAGCGTCAGTGTCGACGTCATCCTCAGCATAGCGGGATAATTCAAGGAATTTCCTCTGATATTCGTCCATAGTCATTGTGCCCTGTGAGAGTTTGCGAAACTCCTTCTTCTTCTGGTCCATAAGACCTTGAGGAATGTGCCGTGCACGGAAGGCTAACTGAAATTCCTGCCAAGTCGTTACAGTTTCTATAGGCAGCATACCCCTGTGGCTTTCCCACCATTGGGCAGCTGGACCTTTCAAGTGAAATGTCGCAAAGGTGACGTAACTGGCAGGGGCAACATTAGCTGACTTCATCTCAAACTGGATGTCACGAAGCCAATCATCAGCATCCATAGGATTGGTGGAGTTGCGGAAAATGGACGGGTTGAGGTGCACAAATTCTGGCAGTGTTATTGGGGCAAGATGTTGATGCGCATTCTGGTTTGGAAGCTGAGCCATTACTCTAGTCATAAACTGACGATTCGGTTCAAACTGCTGCATCATTGCAGCAATATAGGGTGGAGGTGGTGGATCGTCAGCCATCCTGCTAAAATGTAACAGGGAGTAGTTTAGCATTTAGCATTTGCTAAGACTAGTGACCATTCATGATGAAACTTGCATAGTGAAGGAAACACTATGAATGCATCGTTGTAGACAACAGGACATAGTGTGCACTATTCAAAACTACTACTAAGGAAAACTATGGCTATATCCATCTTTGGGGTGAATTTGGTCACGGGATCCTAATGTTTGAGTTAGTAAATTTGTTTAACCCGAATAGAAGAGAGTTCAGAGTCCCGGAGTAAAGATCAAGGAGTAAAAGATCCTAATACCACCCAATTGGCGACGTGGGCCCGTAAGCCACACATCCATGTTAGTATAACAATTTTTCAAAGACTAGACTCAACTTCGGCCAAGGAGTTGGAAAGGGGGATCCTACAGGCAGTCGGCTCTGATACCAACTTGTGACGCCCCCGATTTGACCGTACACTAATCATGCACGCAAATGTGTACGACCAAGATCGGGGACTCACGGGAAGATATCACAACACAACTCTAGACACAAATTAAAACAATACAAGCTTCATATTACAAGCCAGGGGCCTCGAGGGCTCGAATACAGAAGCTCGAAAGCAACAGAGTTAGCGGAAGCAACAATATCTGAGTACAGACATAAGTTAAACCAGATTTGCCTTAAGAAGGCTAGAACAAACATCAACGATCAAAGAGGCAAGGCCTCCTGCCTGGGACCTCCTAACTACTCCTGGTCGTCAGCTGTCTCCACGTAGTAGTATGCTCCATCGGGGTAGTAGTAGTAGTCGACTGGGGTGGCATCTGGCTCCTAGGATCCGCCATCTGGTTGCAACAACCAGAAAGAAGAAAGAAGGGGGAAAAGGGGGAGCAAAGCAACCGGGAGTACTCATCCAAAGTACTCGCAAGCATCAGATCTATACTAAGTATGCATCAGTATCAAAGGAAAAGTTGTATATGTGGACTGAACTGCAGAATGCCAGAAGAGGAGGGGAAAGCCTAGCCTATCGAAGACTAGCATCTTCAAGCATCTTCTGGAAACACCATCTTGCAGCAGTAGAGGGAAATAAAGAATAACAGTTTGTAATTAACAAGCATGTTGTAGTATTAACGACCTAGAGATCCTTCCTCGACTCCCTGCGAGAAAGTAATCTCACAGCCACATATCCATCACATATCTCAAGTATCCATTTCTAGTTATAATAGATCAGGATATAAGACTGAACGTCTGTTACCGTGGACACGGCTATTCGAATAGATAACTTCCCTGCAGGGGTGCACCACGTTACCCTCACACTCGATCACCTCTGGCCGGACACACCTTTCTGGGTCAATGTCCGGCCTCGAAAGATCAACACGTCGTAGCCCTACCTAGGCTCAGCAGAGAGGTCCCCGCCGGTCTACATCCTAAGCACTCCGGGGTCATGGGCCATCGCCCGTTGCACTCCGGAACGTTGCGCGCAGGGCGATCCAGGCCACCTCCACTGGGGCGCCGACCAGGCCGTGCCGCAATGCTGAACTGGACGTCTGACAAAGCTTCGGCTGATACCACGACGCCGAGGCCCATAACTATTCTCGCGTGGCGGTTAGTGCGTAAAGGCGAGAGGCCAACTCAGAACAAATACCCAAATCTGTTAGTGCATTATTGACAGAAGTGACGGCTGTCGGGACAAGTCCGGAGCTATCACCCCTCCTAGGTGATACCGCTAAACAGCCAGCCGCCACCGTAACAACTCCCGCGGGTGCTCTTCGGGCCCGCCCGCCTTTCACAAAGGTATCAAGTAAAGTCCATGTAACTATGTGTCCAAAACATCAAGGTGGAAAACCCGAGGAATCACCCTCGGCGAATTCCACTCGATGTGTCCGTCAAGGCGAACTATGAGGAATCACCCCCGAGGTTCACACTTGAGGGGTTGCACGACAGAGTCGTATCGGGAATGGAGAAAGAGGAATCAACCTCGATGACCACGACCGAATAGCTACACTACAGAGTTATCATCATGAGTGCGTTACGAGGCTTCACCCTCGACACCCGATAGTACCTCTGCAGAGTCGAGCAACAAAGGGGTGTGATGTGATGTGAAGTGTCAGGCTCCGGTCTTCGATCACGTTGCTCGAGTCGTCGATGAGGAAGCATGGGTAACAAGGACAGTCGGGCTTCGGTCTTCGATCACGTTGCTCGAGTAGTCGATGATGAAGCAGGGACAACAAGGACAAGGTGGGGTCACTGATTGATCACTAGGCAACCTATACTAAGCAGTTTAGCATAGCATGTAGGTAACAATAGCAGGTACAAAAGCAGGCTATGCATCAGAATAGGATCAAACAATAACAGTAGCAAAATTCTAATGCAAGCATAAGAGAGAATGGAATGGGTGATATCGGGATGATCAAAGGGGGGGCTTGCCTGGAAGCTCTGTTGAAACGGAAGTAGGGTCGTCATCGATGTAGACGATCACAGGTGCATCAGCAGCAGTCTCGGGGTCTACCGGAGAGAAGAGGGGGGAAGAAACAATAAATACATAGCACACAGATTTAATACAGATGCACGACATGACAATAAGCGATACTAGGCGTGTTCTAACACAGTACTACACGATACCGGCGAAGGGGGAAAACACCCGGGAAAGTAGTCCTGGCGTTAGGCATTTTCGGACAAACGAAATGGAGGGGATTGTTTCATGTTCGGTATGCTTGGGATGTGTGGTGGACGAACGGACCACGTATCCGGGTTCGTCTCGAAATTCTGAGCGACTTTCATATATAAATCTTTTTCATCCGAGTTACGGATTATTTTATATGATTTTTCAAAGTTTTAATAATATTATGCAATTTATTTTAATTCAAAAATGAATTGGTACTCGCTAGGTGCACCCGGTGTAGTGCACCCAGCAATGCACCAGCAAATGACAGTGGGTCCAAGGGGTCCTAGTTGACCAGTCAACGCTGACTGGTCAACAGGGGGTGGGGCCCCTCTATCATACACACATTTTAACTAACTACATATTTAATTAACAAATCTGGTTAATTAGTCTAGTTAAACCTAATTAATTAACTTAATTAAACAATTAATTAATTAACATTATTATTCATTTTTTTTATCTTTTTAATTCTTCTTTTTTTGGGGGGGCGTGGGGCCCCAACGTCAGTGGCCCAAAGGGCTTTGACGGGGCGGGTTATTGGGCACGGGCGCCCGGGCGGTGAAGCAGGGCAACACCCGTGGAGGCCGTGGCCTGCCTGAGGCGGGGCGTCGGACTGGGGCGCCGGACGGCGAGGTAGGGAGAGGGCCGGCGAGCGACGGGGCCGGGCCGGCCACGCGACAGGGGAAGAGGCCCCGGGCGCGGCCATGGCCAGGCCGGCGCGACGGG
>LR738714.1:115491289-115610868 GCA_902687465.1 Secale cereale | reverse complement strand
GGCCAGGGGTAATCGGGGCCACAGCCGGGGGCACGTCCGTGCATGGGGGGCGACGACGGCTGCAGGCGGTGCGACGATGAGTGAGCGAGACGCGCGACGCGAGCCGGCGGGGCCGGCGCGGTGGCCTGCGGCGGCTGGAGCAGCAGGCAAGGCGAGTGGTGAGGGCGGCGGTGCGCTCGGGCGTGTGCGGTGATGACGCTACGGGGCGAATGGGGCGGCGTACAGAGAGGGGGAGGAACGGTAGGCTCACCGGGAGCCTGTAGAGGAGCAACGCGGGCTCGAGGGAGGCTCGAGGTGGCCGGATTTCAACGGTGTGTGCGGCGGTGCCCGAGGTGGAAGACGAGGATTCGGGGCAGCAGCGGCTCCCAGCTCGTGCTGCTGGCCGTAGTCGACGCATGTGATGCCGACGGTGCTCCTCGACGTCTTTGCTTGGCGTGGGAAGGTCGTCAGCCACGGCCACGGCGAGGCGACAGCGACGGCCGCGTCGGGTGGGCGCAGGGGAGGAAGGAAGGAAGGGGAAGAGGGGATCCGGGGCAAAGGGCGAGGCACGGGAGTGAACGGGGCTAGGGTTCTCCGTTGGAGGGGCGCCGACCTTATAGGCCGGGGGGGAGCCGGCGGATGGCCGCCACGGCGATGGTCGCGGCCGTGGCAGCCATCGGCTCTGTCCACGATCCCCCCGTGAACAGAGCGAAGGGGAACGGTGCTCGTGGGCCGGCCTGGCCAGCTAGCTGGGCCAAGTCCCAGGGGAGGGGGAGGTTTTATCCTTCTTTACACCTTTTCTTTTTGTTTTCTTTTATTCTTTTCCTTTTGCATTTTGTTTTAGCTAACAAATGTAACTTGTAAAATGTGGGACTTTGCCACATAAATAACTCGCATCATCTAGCACTTCCACAAGCTAGTTTGGGAAGCTTTTGAGTTTGTTTGAATTTTTCATAAATGGAAAGGCATTTAATTATTTGTTAACGCCACTGTTTTAATTATTTTAGTGCAACTAAACCTTTTATAAAAATGTGGTTTCTTCACCAATATTACCTGTGAATTATTTATCACATTTTGTATTTTTTTTAGTATTGACATTTGAAAACTTTTATTTTTGACTTTATTTTAAATTTGAATTTGAACCGGTTTCGAACCAACGTGAGTTTAACAACAGTAACCGTGGTGACGTGGCATAATTAGTAGAGGATTACTGTAGCTTAATTATCCAGGCGTTACAACACATCATAATAAGCCTTGCAAGCAAATGACCAATGAGTTAGTCACAAGATGATGTATTACAGAACGAGTAAAGAGACTTGTCAGTAACGAGATTGAACTAGGCATAATGATACCGACGATCGAATCTCGGGCAAGTAACATACCGATGACAAAGGGAACAATGTATGTTGTTATGCGGTTTAACCGATAAAGATCTTCGTAGAATATGTAGGAGCCAATATGAGCATCCAGGTTCCGCTATTGGTTATTGACCGGAGATGTGTCTCGGTCATGTCTACATAGTTCCCGAACCCGTAGGGTCCGCGCGCTTAACGTTCGATGACAATTAGTATTATGAGTTATTTGATTTTGATGACCGAAGTTTGTTCAGAGTCCCGAATGAGATCGCAGACATGACGAGGAGTCTCGAAATGGTCGAGAGGTAAAGATTCATATATTGGAAGGCTATATTCGGACATCGAAAAGGTTCCGAGTGATTCGGGTATTTTTCGGAGTATCGGGGAGTTATGGAAATTCACCGGGGGGAAGTATTGGGCCTTATTGGGATTTAGTGGAAAGGAGAGAAGGGCCAAAAAGGAAGGCAGCGCGCCCCCCATGGGCTAGTCCGAATTGGACTAGGAGGGGCGGCGCCCCCTCTTTCCTTCTCCCTCTCCTCCTCCTTCCCTCTCTCCACCTCTTTAAAAGGAAGGGGACTCCAACTAATGATGTGATCCCGTTAATCAAATGACAATTCATGTCTATGGCTAGGAGACTTAACCATCTTTGATTCAACGAGGTAGTCAAGTAGAGGCATACTAGTGACACTTTGTTTGTCTATGTATTCACACATGTACTATGTTTCCGGTTAATAGAATTCTAGCATGAATAATAAACATTTATCATGATATAAGGATATATAAATAACACCTTTATTATTGCCTCTAGGGCATATTTCCTTCAGTCTCCCACTTGCACTAGAGTTAATAATCTAGATTACATAGTAATGATTCTGACATGCATGGAGTCTTGGTGCAGATCATGTTTTGCTCGTGAGAGAGGCTTAGTCAACGGGTGTGCAACATTCAGATCTGTATGTATCTTGCAAATCTCTATGTCTCCCTCCTTGACTTGATCGCGGATGGGATTGAAGCGTCTCTTTATGTGCTTGGTTCTCTTGTGAAATCTGGATTCCTTTGCCAAGGCAATTGCACCAGTATTGTCACAAAAGATTTTCATTGGATCCGATGCACTGGGTATGACACCTAGATCGGATATGAACTCCTTCATCCAGACTCCTTCATTTGCTGCTTCCGAAGCAGCTATGTATTCCGCTTCACATGTAGATCCCGCCACGACGCTTTTCTTAGAACTGCACCAACTGACAGCTCCACCGTTCAATAAAAACATGTATCCGGTTTGTGACTTAGAGTCATCCGGATTAGTGTCAAAGCTTGCATCGACGTAACCATTTACGGCGAGCTCTTTGTAACCTCCATAAACGAGAAACATATCCTTAGTCCTTTTCAGGTATTTCAGGATGTTCTTGACCGTTGTCCAGTGATCCACTCCTGGATTACTTTAGTACCTCCCTGCTAAACTAATAGCAAGGCACACATCAGGTCTGGTACACAGCATTGCATACATGATAGAGCCTATGGCTGAAGCATAGGGAACACCTTTCATTTTTTCTCTACCTTCTGCAGTGGTCGGGCATTGAGTCTTACTTAACTTCACACCTTGTAACATAGGAAAGAACCCTTTCGTCGACTGATCCATTTTGAACTTCTTCAAAACTTTATCAAGGTATGTGCTTTGTGAAAGTCCAATTAAGCGTCTTGATCTATCTCTATAGATCTTGATGCCTAATATATAAGCAGCTTCACCGAGGTCTTTCATTGAAAAACTTTTATTCAAATATCCTTTTATGCTATCCGGAAATTCTATATCATTTCAAATCAATAATATATCATCCACATATAATATCAGAAATGCTACAGAGCTCACACTCACTTTCTTGTAAATACAGGCTTCTCCAAAAGTCTGTATAAAACTATATGCTTTGATCACCTCATCAAAGCGTATATTCCAACTCCGAGATGCTTGCACCAGTCCATAGATGGATCGTTGGAGCTTACACACTTTGTTAGCACCTTTAGGATCGACAAAACCTTCTGGTTGCATCATATACAACTCCTCTTTGAGGTATCCATTAAGGAATGCAGTTTTGACATCCATTTTCCAAATTTCATAATCATAAAATGCGGCAATTGCTAACATGATCCGGATAGACTTAAGCATCACTATGGGTGAGTAAGTCTCAGCGTAGTCAACTCCTTGAACTTGTAGAAAACCTTTCGGAACAAGTCGAGCTTTGTAGACCGTAACATTACCATCAGTGTCGGTCTTCCTCTTAAAGATCCATTTATTTTCAATGGCTTGCCGATCATCGGGCAAGTCAACCAAAGTCCACACTTTGTTCTCATACATGGATCCCATCTCAGATTTCATGGCCTCAAGCCATTTTGCGGAATCTGGGCTCATCATCGCTTCCTCATAGTTCGTAGGTTCATCATGGTCTAGTAACATGACTTTCAGAACCGGGTTGTCGTACCACTCTGGTGCGGAACGTACTCTGGTTGACCTACGAAGTTCAGTAGTAACTTGATTCGAAGTTTCATGATCATCATCATTTGCTTCCTCGCTAATTGGTGTAGGAATCACTGGAACAAGCTTCTATGATGTCTACTTTCCAATTCGGGAGAAGGTACAACTACCTCATCAGGTTCTACTTTCCTCCCACTCACTTCTCTCGAGAGAAACTCCTTCTCTAGAAAGGATCCATTCTTAGCAACGAATATCTTGCCTTCGGATCTATGATAGAAGGTGTACTCAACAGTCTCCTTTGGGTATCCTATGAAGACACATTTCTCCGACTTGGGTTCGAGCTTATCAGGCTGAAACTTTTTGACATAAGCATCGCAGCCCCAAAATTAAAGAAACGACAACTTTGGTTTCTTGCCAAAACACAGTTCATAAGGCGTCGTCTCAACAGATTTAGATGGTGCCCTATTTAACGTGAATGTAGCTGTCTCTAAAGCATAACCCCAAAACGATAGTGGTAAATCGGTAAGAGACATCATAGATCGCACCATATCTAATAAAGTATGGTTAGGATGTTTGGACACACCATTACGCTGTGGTGTTGCGGGCGGCGTGAGTTGTGAAATTATTCCACATTGTTTCAAATGAATACCAAACTCGTAACTCAAATATTCGCCTCCACGATCAGATTGTTGAAACTTTATTTTCTTGTTACGATGATTCTACTTCACTCTGAAATTCTTTGAACTTTTCAAATGTTTCAGACTTGTGTTTCATCAAGTAGACATACCCATATCTGCTTAAATCATCAGCGAATGTCAGAAAATAACGATACCCGCTGCGGGCCTCAACACTCATCGGTCCACATACATCAGTATGTATGATTTCCAACAAATTTGTTGCTCGCTCCATTGTTCCGGAGAACGGAGTCTTAGTCATCTTGCCCATGAGGCATGGTTCGCAAGCATCAAGTGATTCATAATCAATTGATTCCAAAAGTCCATCAGTATGGAGTTTCTTCATGCGCTTTACACCAATATGACCTAAATGGCAGTGGCACAAATAAGTTGCACCATCATTATTAACCTTGCATCTTTTGGCTTCAATATTATGATTATGTGTATCACTACGATCGAGATCCAACAAGAATAGACCACTCTTCAAGGGTGCATGGCCATAAAAGATATTACTCTTATAAATAGAACAACCATTATTCTCTGATTTAAATGAATAACCGTCTCGCAATAAGCAAGATCCCAATATAATGTTCATACTTAACGCTGGCACCAAATAACAATTATTCAGGTCTAAAACTAATCCCGAAGGTAGATGTAGAGGTAGCGTGCCGACGACGGTCACATCGACTTTGGAACCATTTCCCACGCGCATCGTCACCTCGTCCTTAGCTAATCTTCGTTTAATACGTAGCCCCTGTTTCGAGTTACAAATATTAGCAACCGAACTAGTATCAAATACCCAGGTGCTACTACGAGCATTAGTAAGGTACACATGAATAACATGTATATCAAATATACCTTTGTTCACTTTGCCATCCTTCTTATCCGCCAAATACTTGGGCAGTTCCGCTTCCAGTGTCCAGTCCCTTTGAAGTAGAAGCCCTCAGTTTCAGGCTTGGCTCTAGACTTGGGTTTCTTCGCGAGAGTGACAACTTGCTTGTCATTCTTCTTGAAGTTCTCCTTCTATCCCTTTGCCTTTTACTTGAAACAAGTGGTCTTGTTAACCATCAACACTTGATGCTCCTTCTTGATTTCTACCTTCGCCTATTTTAGCATCGCGAAGAGCTCGGGAATTACTTTTGTCATCCCTTGCATATTATAGTTCATCACGAAGTTCTACTAACTTGGTGATAATGACTAGAGAACTTTGTCAATTACTATCTTATCAGGAAGATTAACTCCCACTTGATTCAAGCAATTGTAGTACCCAGACAATCTGAGCACATTCTCACTGGTTGAGCTATTCTCCTCCATCTTGTAGGCAAAGTACTGTTAGAGGTCTCATACCTCTCGACACGGGTATGAGTATGAAATACTAATTTCAACTCTTGGAACATCTTATATGCTCTGTGGCGTTCAAAACGTTTTTGAAGTCCCGGTTCTAAGCCGTAAAGCACGGTGCACTAAACTATTAAGTAGACATCATATTGATGTCTACTACGCAACCTTCTTCTTGTAGACGTTGTTGGGCCTCCAAGTGCAGAGGTTTGTAGGACAGTAGCAAATTTCCCTCAACTCGATGGCCTAAGGTTTATCAATCCATGGGAGGCGTAGGATGAAGATGGTCTCTCTCAAACAACCCTGCAACCAAATAACAAAGAGTTTCATGTGTCCCCAACACACCCAATACAATGGTAAATTGTATAGGTGCACTGGTTCGGCGAAGATATGGTGATACAAGTGCAATATGGATGATAGATATAGGTTTTTGTAAACTGAAAAATATAAAAACAGCAAGGTAGCAAGTGGTAAACGTGAGCATAAACGGTGTTGCAATGATAGGAAACAAGGCCTAGGGTTCATACTTTCACTAGTGCAAGTTCTCTCAACAATAATAACATAACTGGATCATATAACTATCCGTCAACATGCAACAAAGGGTCACTCCAAAGTACTAATAGCGGAGAACAAAGGAAGAGATTATGGTAGGGTACGAAACCACCTCAAATTTATTCTTTCTGATCGATCTATTCATAGAGTTTGTACTAGAATAACACCTTAAGACACAAATAAACCAAAACCCTAATGTCACCTAGATACTCCATTGTCACCTCAAGTATCCGTGAGCATGATTATACGATATGCATCACACAATCTCAGATTCATCTATTCAACCAACTCAAAGTACTTCAAAGAGTGCCCCAAAGTTTCTAGCAGAGAGTCAAGACAAAAACGTGTGCCAACCCCTATGCATAGATTCCCAAGGTCACGGAACCCGCAAGTTGGTCACCAAAACATACATCAAGCGAATCAATAGAATACCCCATTGTCACCACGGGTATCCCACGCAAGACATACATCAAGTGTTCTCAAATTCTTAAAGACTCAATCTGATAAGATAACTTCAAAGGGAAAACTCGATCCATTACAAGAGAGTAGAAGGGAAGAAACATCATAAGATCCAACTATAATAGCAAAGCTCGCGATACATCAAGATCGTGCCATCTCAAGAACACAAGAGAGAGAGAGAGAGAGAGAGAGAGAGAGAGAGAGATCAAACTCATAGCTACTGATACATACCCTCAGCCCTGAGGGTGGACTACTCCCTCCTCATCATGGAGAGCGTCGGGATGATGAAGATGGCCACCGGAGAGGGATTCCCCCTCCGACAGGGTGCCGGAACTGGGTCTAGATTGGTTTTGGGTGGCGACTGAGGCTTTCGGAGGCTGAATTCCCGATCTAGGTTACTTTCCGAATGTTTCAGTATATATAGGAGGTGTTGGTGTCGGGGCCAAGCAAAGGGGGTATCCGGGCTGTCCACGAGGCAAGGGGGCGCGCCCCCACCCTTGTAGGCAGCCTGTGGATCTTCTTGTCCCCCTCCGACACTTCATGGTCTTCTCCTGGTCCAAAAACAGCCTCCGTTGAATTTCAGGTCAATTGGGCTTCGTTTGATATTCCTTTTCTGCGATACCCTAAAACAGGAGAAAAACAGAAACTGGCACTGGGCTCTGGGTTAATACGTTAGTCCCAAAAATCATATAAAAGTGTATATAAAAGCCCATAAAACATCCTAGAAGGATAATATAATAGCATGGAACAATCAAGAATTATAGATACGTTGGAGACGTATCAAGCATCCCCAAGCTTAATTCCTGCTCGTCCTCGAGTAGGTAAATGATAAAAACAGATTTTTTTGATGTGGAATGCTAACCAACATAATTTTCAATGTAATTCTCTTTATTGTGGCATGAATGTTCATATCTGGAAGATTCAAGACAAAATTCTATATTGACATAAGAAATAATAATATTTCAAGCATACTAACAAAGCAATCATGTCTTCTCAAAATACTATGGCTAAAGAAAGTTATCCCTACAAAATCATATAGTCTGGCTATGCTCCCTCTTCATCACACAAAATATTCATATCATGCACAACCTCGGTTTCAGCCAAGCACTTGTTTTCATACTCTATTCTTTCAAACCTTTCAACTTTCACGCAATACATGAGCGTGAGCCATGGATACAGCACTATGTGGAATAGAGTGGTGGTTGTGGAGAAGACAAAAAGGAGGGAGATAGTCTCACATCGACTAGGCGTATCAATGGGCTATGGAGATGCACATCAATAGATATCAATGTGAGTGAGTAGGGATTGCCATGCAACGGATGCACTAGAGCTATTAATGTATGAAAGCTCAACAAAATAAAGTAAGTGGGTGTGCATCCAACTTGCTTGCTCACGAAGACCTAGGGCATTTGAGGAAGCCCATCGTTGGAATATACAAGCCAAGTTCTATAATGAAAATTCCCACTAGCATATGAAGTGACTAAACACGAGACTCTCTATCATGAAGAACATGGTGCTACTTTGAAGCACAAGTGTGGAAAAAGATAGTAGCAATTGTCCCTTTTTTTCCTTCTTTTTTCCCTTTTTTGGAGGAGCCTTTTGTTTTGTTTGGCATTTCCTCACATGGGACAATGCTCTAATAATGATGATCATCACACTTATATTGAATTACAACTCGATACTAGAACAAAGTATGACTCTATATGAATGCCTCCGGCGGTGTACCGGGATGTGCAATGAATCAAGAGTGACATGTATGAAAAATTATGCATGGTGGCTTTGCCACAAATACGATGTCAACTACATGATCATGTATGGCAATATGACAATATGAAGCATGTTATATGAATGGAACGGTGGAAAGTTGCATGGAAATATATCTCGGATTGGCTATGGAAATGCCATGATAGGTAGGTATGGTGGCTGTTTTGAGGAAGATATATGGTGGTTGTTTGAGGAAGGTATATAGTGGGTGTATGGTATCGGCGAAAGTTGCGCGGTACAAGAGAGGCTAGCAATGGTGGAAGGGTGAGAGTGCGTATAATCCATGGACTCAACATTAGTCATAAGAACTCATATACTTATTGCAAAAATTTACGAGTCATCAAAACAAAGCAATCAACGCATGCTCCTAGGGGGAGGTTGGTAGGAGTAAACCATCGCGCGCCCCCGACCTCCACACAAAGGATGACACTACAAATACCTCATGCTCTAACTTCGTCACATAGCGGTTCACCATACGTGCATGCTACGGGAATCACTAACTTTAACACAAGTATTTCTCAATTTCATAATAACTCCACTAGCATGACTCTAATATCATTATCCTCATATCTCAAAACAATTATCAAGCATCCAACTTCTCTTCATATTCAATGCACTTAGTATGAAAGTTTTTACTACATTGATCTTGGATGCCTATCATGTTAAGGCTAGTTTTATAGCCAAATTACATTACCATGTTGTTTTAATAGACTCTCAAAAGGATATAAATTAAGCATGAGAGCTCAACAATTTCTACAAAATATAATTACCACCATGCTCTAAAAGATATAAGTGAAGCACTAGAGCAAACTATTCAACTCAGAAGATATAAGTGAAGCACATAGAGTGTTCTAACAATCCCTAGGCCATATTTTATCTCTCTAAAAAAGGTGTGTCCAGCAAGGATAATTGTGGCAAACTAACAAGCAAAGACTCAAATTATACATGATGCTCCAAGTAAAACACATATCATGTGGTGAATAAAAATATAGTCTCGAGTATAGTTACCGATAGATGAAGACGAAAGAGGGGATGCCTTCCCGGGGCATCCCCAAGCTTAGGCTTTTGGTTGTCCTTGAAATTTACCTTGGGGTGCCTTGGGCATCCCCAAGCTTAGGCTCTTGCCACTCTTTGTTCCATAGTCCATCAAATCAATACTCAAAACTTGAAAACTTCACAACACAAAACTTAGACAAAAATCTCGTGAACTCCGTTAGTATAAGAAAACAAACCACCACTCAAAGGTACTGTAATGAACTCATTCTTTGTTTATATTGGTGTTAAACCTACTGTATTCCAACTTATCTATGATTCATATCCTCCAATACTACACATAGATTCATCAAAATAAGCAAACAACACACGAAAAACAGAATCTGTCAAAAACAGAACACTCTGTAGTAATCTCTAACTTTCGCATACTTCCGTAACTCCAAAAAAATGAAATAAGATGGTAAACGTGAGGAATTTGTCTATTAATCATCTGGAAAAAGAATCAACTAAATAGCACGCTCCAGTAAAATCTGGTGACCATTCTAGCTAGCGCTAACAATTCTGTTTTTCACACCAAGATCATATAAACTTCACACAAGTCTTCCCAAAGGTTCTACTTGGCACAAACACTAATTAAAACACAAAACCACATCTAAACAGAAGCTAGATGCAATATTTATTCCTAAACAGAAGCAAAAAAGCAAATAAAATAAAATTGGGTTGCCTCCCAACAAGCGCTATCGTTTAACGCCCCTAGCTAGGGATGATGATTTCAATTATGCTCGCATAAAAGATAAGAATTGAAACATAAAGGGAGCATCATGAAGAATAAGACTAGCACATTTAAGTCTAACCCACTTCCTATGCATAGGGATTTAATGAGCAAACAACTTATGGGAACAATAATCAACTAGCATAGGAAAGGAAAACGAGCATAGCTTCAAGATTTTAAGCACATAGAGAGGAAACTTGATATTATTGCAATATGTAGAAGCATATGTTCCTCCCTCATAATAATTTTGAGTAGCATCATGAATGAATTCAACAATATAACTATCACATAAAGCATTCTTTTCATGATCCCCAAGCATATAAATTTTATTACTCTCCACATAAGCAAAATTCTTCTCATTCGGAATAGTGGGAGTATCATAAGAGACTTGAATACTATAGATTGTTTCCACATTAAAAGAGTAATGTTTAGAAAAGGGGTAATCATAATCATGAAAAAATTGATAAATATAATCATCACTACTTTTTATAGCGTAAGTTTCATCACAATAATCATCATAAATAGGAGGCATGCTTTCATCCTAATAGATTTGCATATCAAGACTTGGGAGGCTAAAAATATCATCTTCATCAAGAGTAGCATCCCCAAGCTTGGGACAAAGATTAATTGCAGCAAATAAATTCTCAAATATATCATTCTCATCAAACATAGCATCCCCAAGCTTGGGCCTTTGCATATCATAAGTATAATCACTCTCATCGTTAATAGTATGGATAGTACCGATAGTATAGCAATTATCATCATCACAATGAGTAATAGAAGCAACATCATTTGGAAGGGATACCTTTTTATCTTTGCATCTCCGTCTTTTCTTTTTCTTCTTCACATTATGTGTGGGTTTAATCTTTTTTCGGAGCTCTTTATTAATGAGATTGGTTGAATAGAAGGCTCCTTCTCGTTACCTGATTCATCATAAGAAATAATAGGAGGATATTGGGAAATCTCTTCCCTTTCATTAGTATTCTCTTCATCTCCTATTTGTTTTCTTGTCTTAAGGTAATTGGCAATATAAGGATTTTCAATGCAATTCACCGCATAATACATATATATTTCCTCTAGATCAAAATCAAGAAGTTTATCAAGGGCAAATCATGGAAGATGCTTAGTTCTACATTTGATTTCTTCATAACCCAAAAGCAAGCAAAGTTCATTATGATGTGCAAGGGAAATCAAGTCGTCACAATTTTTGGACATGATTCTATCATGAAACAATTTGCATTGGAGAATGAAATGACCACGTTCATTGCAAAGTTCACAAGTACGGCTAAGAAAATTAATTTTTTTAGCACAATCATCTAGCCTTTATAGAAACCATTTAGTTTCAGTTGTACCTACATCTGGTGTGTGTAGTAATCTATGAGTCACAAGGACTCAGTAATCCCATTCCTGGGTATCAAAACTAACAAAGCTTTTAGGTGTGGAGAGGTAATAAAGTGGCTGCAGCAAGCACTAAGCAACTAGCTTACAAAGTCAGAGCGAGATAAGGAAAGTGCCAACGGTCGCCAAAGATGATCAATAAGTGATCCTAGCTACTCACATTCATGCATAACCCCACCGTGTTCACTTCTCGAAGCCCTTCGGAAAGAGACCATCATGGTTACTCACACGGGTAGTGTATTCTTCAGGATATGGTGTCAAGTTATCTACAACCGGATATTAACAAATTCCCATCTGCCACATAACCGTGGGCACGACTTTCGAAAGTTCAAAACCCTGCAGGGGTGTCCCAACTTAGCCCATCACAAGCTCACGATCTGCAGAGTCGCAACTCCAAATTGGGAAGACCCGAGTATCCTCGGAATCCCGTGCTCAAGATATTTCGACAAAGGTAAAACTAATCCAGCGAGACCTCCCGGCGTGCCGACACCCTGATAGTAGCCGCGCGTATCTCGTCTCAGGCCACGACCGGATGGGCGATCCTACAGGTAATACCAGCCCTCGGGTTTCCCCAAGGTGGCCCCGCAGAACCGCCAGTTTGGACCAACACTCAAAACGAGCACTAGCCCGGGGGTTGATTAATAAATCCTCGGGTTAATTACTCCCTCGGCAAGTTTTAGTTGTTAGGCAAATGTAGTACCAAAGTTGGGCCTTGCTGGAAAAGCTTTAAGCAGAGCGAATTATCAAGGGGGGCCCATAACGAAAACAATTGATTGGATTGAGATCAACCATGAGACGAAAAACTTGAGGTGAAATTCTGCCACTAACGAAACCAATTGATTGGATTGAGATCAACCATGAGACAAAAAACTTATTTCACCTAGAGGATAAATGAAAAGCTTGGGTTATTTATAAGCACCATAAATAGCAACAATCCTCAGGGAAAAGCTTTTAGGTGAAATACAACCCAAGATAACTCCAACAGAGAGATTTAAGGGTCGAAAAGATTTCCTGAACGAAGAAAAATAATGGGTTTAAATATCTCATTCCTGACAACTTGTGAATCATGAAACGCGAAAGGAAATAGTCAAAAATGATATACCACCATCTCAAAAGATAAGGTAGAAAGAATTTCACTTCGAAATGCAAGAAGAAGAATGTAGCGACCCGACCCGAATGGATCAAGTCTCTGTGCTTAAGTGTCATCCTTGAATCGGTATGCTAACACACACAGTACTCGAGGTTTTATAACAGAGGTAAATTACATGTATTAAGTAACGTAAATACTATTACCTCAATCAATACAGCGGAAGTAACCAAGGTTGTGGAGTTCCATCAACACCAACGGCAAAGTTGAGTGTAGACAGCGCAACCCTAACGTAACACTTACTCGTTGAATAATTCCTGCAACATGAGACATTGCAGCCATGTAGGTCAGTACATTGAATGTACTAGCAATTTCACACTTTAATGATAATGATGAACAATGCCTACAACTACATGCATATTTGGCTGGTGGAGGCCGTAAGGCTGTTTTTGCATAAAGCTGATTTTTCCCTACCACAAAGGAATGCATTTAGTTAACTACTTTGTTAAATTTAAAACATGAACAATTGAGAATGGTTCCTCCATCTCAATACCAAACCAAAATCATTATTAACCCAACAAATTAATTAAATAGAGTGTTGAGATCAACAAATAATCCACTTCTAGATACTCAAAGATGTCCATAACCGGGGACACGGCTACTCATGAATAGTTTGTACACTCTGCAGAGGTTTGTGCACTTTTCCCTACAAGACTCGATCGCCTCCGTTTAATTTCTCGCACTGCATGGTGTTTGAGAAACGGATGACCGAGACACAGTCTTTCAGAAGCATTTACTCTTTATCCCAGGTGGACCGGTACACCTACATTCGCTACATCTGCAAGTCCACCACGAAAGAGGTCACACAACTTACTCATACCATGCTAGAGCCCATAATGTCTTGTGGCTGCACATGGAAGTTTCTAGGCATTAAAATATTATACAATCCCTTTGAGCCTGGGTGGCATTCCAATAGGACAATCACACGGAACCCCGGGATTTCCTAGGACAACACTGGCAACCCCAGGTGTCCGGGCAATCCACTGGGCCATCCCAGGATGCCCCAACCAATCCACCCATATGTGTATTAAATTACCACCTTAAAGTTTCCCTTAAATCACACTCACATCTTTCATGAAACTCTCATACCAATCCATGTCTACAAGCATGGCTAAGCAATAAGTAACAAAGCGTATACCCCCCTTTGGTTAATCTCAGGTCTGTGGGTTCCTACCTCATGAACTACAAAGCATCATATTATGTAACCAATCCTACTCATGCAAGTGTTTGAGGATAGAACTAATGCAATGAAAACTGAGTATTGGAAAGTATGATCAAAGTGTGAACTTGCCTTGTACTAACGATGTAGATGACTCGCACTCAGAACTCATGATAGATCTACTCGTCACACTCCGATCAATCTATCGTAAGCAAACAATGGTAACCACACATAAGCAATCACTCAGAAGATCGGACAGAGCGAATAAAACACTTCGGAAAATTTCGAAAACAAACGAATGACTCTTGAAACATAAAACAATTTCTAACAGTACCATAATTATGTGAATTTGGCCTTATCAGAAAGTTTAGGTCAAGAGCTTCGAGTTGCAAAAAGAATCAACTCAAACGGAGTTACGAAACTCAAGTTATGAACAAACGAAGTTCAAATCTAAAACTAGTTGAATTCAAATTTTAAAACTTTCAAAAACATGTTTAAGTGGTTTTACTGGAAAGAGGGGATTGCAACGAAGACGTGGGCGCTGGTTTCGTTGGATTTGGACCAACAGGTAAAAAGTTGTGGTTGTTTGAAGTGTAGGGACTAAACTGTAAATAAAATATTTACAGAGAGGTCCCTAGACAAAAACTAAACAGAAAAGAAAAAAAAACTAAAGAACGAACGTTCGTTACTGGATGCTAACGAACGAAAATCTTTCGCTGCAAAACCCTAACTAAACAACGTTCACTAACTAACTATTCTAAAGAAAACCGATCTAGATCTAACCGAAAATAAAAAACCGAACCGGGGCGGTTTTACCTCGACGGCTTTATGTAAAGAACCGTCGGTTTGGCGGATCGGACCGGGTCGGAGCGGACTCCGGCGAGCTCCAGCAAACTCCGGCGAGGGGAGGGCAGACGGCGGCGGCTACGGGCGCGGCTGCGGACGGGGCGGCACGCAGCGCAGGTGGCGGCGGCAGCTAGCGGCGGCGGCGGCGAGTGCACGGTGGAGGGGGCGCCGGCGACGGCGAAGCTGCGGCGGCGGCGGTTGCTGCACGACGGCGGCGGCGAGATGCGGCAGCGGCGGGAGGAGGGGGAGAGAGGGCCGGGGTCGGCGCATTTATAGGAGGGAAGGGGAGGGCGATGGCGTGGAGAAGGGTCAGGGAAAAGGCGGCGGGGCGCGGTGTCCGCTCGGGACGCGGGGGCGGCGGCGGCTGCCGTGCGGGAGGAGGACGCTGGCGAGGCGGTGTGGAGCTGGGTCGCGGCCTAGTGGGTGGTGGGCCGGCCCAGTTCAGCGGTAGAAGAACTTAAAAAAGAACAAATTCCCAAACGAACAAAATAATAAAATCCAAATAAATAAAAATATTATATAGGCATATAATATATCATAATTTGCAGAAAAAGAAATCCTACAAGATGGACATTTTCCTACTGTCAAATAAAATGCCCACAAATTCGAATAAATCAAACAGTGCTACTATTGCAATAAAAACCAGTAAAAATCATTTTTAAAATACCAAAAAGACATCAAATTTATTTATCTCCAATTTTCTGCTATAGGGAATCATGTTACCCTATTTTCCATATATTTTGTTTTTGGAGAAAAATAATTTGAATAAAACCCAATAACTCAATTTTTGAAAATGAGTTTAAAGAAAATTTCAGAAAAACTTCCAACTCATATTTCCTATAATTTGAAGAAGTCATTTTATCTTCTCTCGGGAAAATCATTGAGTTGCATACAGTTTCTGAATTTAAAATATTTTGAGAATGAAATTCAAAATCCTTTCAAACCCCTTTTCATTTAATAAATGGAAGAAGTCATATTATCTTCACTCCAGGGTTTTGTGATGAAAAGAATTTGAATTCCCGGAGATCATAAAGGCAAAGTGAAAGTTTGGGAAAGTCATTTTATTCCCTCTCATTTAACTTTCAAAAGTTTCAAATTTCACTCAATTTCACTCAGCACATCAAACAAGCAATCAAATCTATCTATTTATTATAACATTCCAAAATTTAGAATTTTGGGATGTACAAACCTACCACACTTAAAATGAATCTCGTCCTCGAGATTCGGAGAGGCTAGCAAGAAATAGGTTAGGGTTTGGGGGTCTCCTAACAAATCCACTGATTGGTATGGTCTAGTGTGCTACCACACTTAAAAACAGGGTTACGATTCCTGAAAAACTCAAGTACTCCATCCTTGTTGTTGACACGGTCAGTCTTCTCAAATCTTCAGGGTAACTCCTTCTCGGGATTCTTTCGGTAGTGGCAAAAATCTTTGTCCTAAATTCTTGTGTCCTTTTATCTTGGTAAGGCTCTTCTGAGACTCGTTATTCTTAGCTGACAGGTGTGTCGCCAATACTAAACAAATATCGATATCTCCTGGAGGTCATCAAACAATTTATTGGGTCCCTGCAGAAAACAGGTCTGGGCTTCATCCTCACCGTATATCCTGCGGTTGGCAACAACATGCCGTGTACAAGGGAAAAATTTTATACCGTTCTAAGGTTTAAACAAGGTTTTGACATCGTCGTCTCTCAACTATAGGTAAGTTACTCAGATTTACCATCCCGTATAACAGAGGCGAATAATAAGAGTAAGTCGGTATGGTGATCAATCCATCCCGCACCCAAATCATTACCTTGTATACGGTTTAGTGAATCTCGCATTCTAACACTCGGTTATCCTCGCAAGCGTTGCATAATTTCATCTTGTCAACGAACTAAGTTCGGATAAATCCATTGATTCTGCAAGCCGAACAAAACATCTAGCGTTTCTTCACAACCCTCGGGTTTTGCGTAAACACCTATAAGATCGTCTGTTGACAAAGTCATAACTTCTACCAGGGGTTTTCCGTCAGCAAGAGTGTGCTTGCATTTTTGACAGGTCCTCGGGCCTGTGGGTTATGGCTCATCTCCAATACTAGCAACACTTGGTCTCATCATCTTGTTACATCCAACTTCCTTGGTTTTCTTAAATCCATCCAATTTGTTTGGTATCCCTTTCTTCTTTGGGTACAAAACTGAGTGTAATTACTCACACTCATCCTTGGGCAGTCCATTCCAAGTCTGGCGTAACTAACCACTAGCTAGTGTATTCGGGTAATGGTGTTGGATTCTACCACACTTAAAATGAATAACACTAGTTTCTTCAAAATCTCCTTCCATGCATCATGTCTTCACTTATCACTTATATAGTACCAACTCATAAAATCCAAAATCAATACCATGATGCTAACTGTATCGATTTACTACGGTCTACTGCATTTCCATTGCATGCTTCAACTCAACAACTTAGCACAACTCTCCTTCTCCTAGGGATAATCTCTAACATAGTGATCCACTTCACTACAGCAGAAACACAATTTCTGATAAGTCTCGTGGTTCCCTTGTGATTACATAGCCCTCACTACAACAAAAACCCCACGTATGGACGTTTTTTCTGAGACGCTATCTGTATTCGTCTCTATACCCATGAACACCAGCGGGCTAAAGACACTTCTTAAGACGCTTACATAGCGCCACAAACTTTTCTAATAATTAGCCATTTTGAAAATAAGTATGTTATTTTAATTAACTTAGAGACGATTTGTGAGACGCTTTAGTATGTGACTCTATTCTTATCTTAGGCTTGTGAGAACTTTGAATGATCATATCTTTTAAAATGGGATAGCTACTAAAATTAGTTCAGCTAAAATTCAAATACATAACCCAAGTAATTTCACCAAAGAATGAATCTAGAGGCATTTTGTTATTTGATTGTAACCTTAATAATACCCTTTATAATGGTCCTAATATTATATTACCTTCGTAATATTCTCTTGTAAAAAAACCTTAATTATCCCCGAATGTACGCAACCATCTCCGGAAAAAGGAAAGGGGTGGTCGGTTCTAGCTCGTAGATAGCGAGGGTTAGAGTTGCACTATGGCACGTCATTGGTGTAGCCTTTCCATCTCAACGTGTTGTATGCGACCGTGTCAATGGCTCGTCGACGTACATTCATGTTGCCTCTTCCGCCCATGAATTTCATTTTATTGTTATTCCCGTGTCACGCTCAGAGGTTGAGGAGCCAACCCTTATTTTTCCGAGCCACACTTCGTCTCTTTAATCTACGACTGCACGAGTTTAACACTTTTTTTTATTAAACTATGTGGATATTATATTGGATGTGAATGTAATTTTATCCAACAAAAAGAAACAGCCCCAAAAAAATATTTACCCTTTTTTTAGAAACAAATACACTACAATATTTATCCAAAATTATTGTCTCCTAATCAGATTTGGCGCTAATTTTCTTTACCGCCTAAACTTCCCGCGTCTCTTGATTTTCTCAGTCCGTTTAATCCCAGTTATTTTCCCCACGACGCCATCTCCCCACCTCCCCATTTTCAACCTCTAGATCCAATCTATGCCGGCATCAATCCAACCCCGTCAGCCTCATCCCCAAGCGCCGCCCTCTGCCGACTCCCGCTCTCCTCCATCCGCAGCGTCGGTGGTTCCCGTCGGCATCCGTCGTCCTCACCAAGACGAAGTCATGCCCCCCCCCCCGCGGCGTCGTCCTCACCATCAGTACACTGCATCAACGCCGGTCTCATCTATCACCCGAAGCACTGCGGCGAGTTCCGGCGCTACACGGCCCCCAAGCAGCGCCCGCCTCCAGCCAGCATCTTCAGCCTCCGCCACGTCAAGCAGGTGATCCCTTATCCTATATCCCCTATAGTTTTACCATTAACATTAAATCAATCAAAGCGGACTCCTTCGTTTATATGCATCTCAACTGTTTGGTGAATTGTTTTCCTGCCTAGATATCAATTCTGACCGGATTTCCTCAAAAGTATGTCAGCAACTGTTTGCTCCAATCAAATTTTATATGGTGAAAATCAAAAGTAGTGCAAGTTGTGTTAGATAGACAAGCCAAAATAATCTCACATTCCATTTACCCTAGAGCATAAAACATGATAGTGATATGTCACTTTGCACGCCATGGCAACTTCAGTTATTCTGACCACAACTGCAGCCACTAGGATACATGGGTTCTCATAATCAACTATCTAGGATAGAGGTAGTCTGATAACTCCTACTATATCTTTGTAGATAGATGGCACCTCTAACCTGTAAACAGCAATCCGAACCAGATCTCTTCTTTATCTTGAGATATGTACATCAATCACTAATGAATCGTTGGGTTTGTGTTATTGTGTATAACCTCCAGGAGTCTTGGAAGTATGTGAACACTGTCATGATGTACTGATGTCAGCCTAATATTTGCCGATTGCTCCAGATATATCACCCTTGGGTCCAAAATCAAATCTCACCGGAAGTGATGGAGAGCTACCTACTCGTGAGTAGTAATACTGAACTATCGGTGTGATTCTTTGAACCAAATAAAAGATCTGCGTTTTCTTCTATAGCTTTTATTTTTATTGAAAAATCAAAGATAAGTTGATAGATTAGCATATATTTTGGCAGACAAATGCAAAGCTGTGCAAAGTATGCCATGTTACTTTGTACTGAACAAAAAAAATGTATAGGAACGATGACTTAGTTTCAATAGGTAATCATAACTTTTAATGTGTTAATCGCAATATTCAACTCTACCACCACCATTCTCTTCTCATCAAATAATATAATGCATGTTACCTTTTTATTATCTCTAATGTAATAGTCATATTTATAGAACAGAACATTGCTTACTACTCCCTTTGTAAACTAATATAAGAGCGTTTAGATCACTATTTTAGTATTCTAAATGCTCTTATATTAGTTTACGGAGGGAGTACAATTCATTTTGGTTTCTTTCCATAGTTACTGATATGCTGGCCAACTCTTTTACAAAGTATCATCGATAGGACAAGGTGATATATTAGTAGACTTAGCTCTTTGCACAGAAGGCGGTCTATTTGTGCTAGATCCCTACTGATATGCATGACCTTGACATATGTTTCTATGCACACGTTACAGGTCATTAGCTTGTTGATTAACATGTGATTTTAACATTGTTTTGACAAAGATATTGTGTTGAGGGTACCTCGGTGGCTTCGAAGCTTGAACATCTCAGTGCAGGCTGCTGAAAGTGTACAACCAGATGAAGAAAATCTACATGGCCCTCTAGAGATTGATGATTTATTACCAAAAAAGCCCCCTAAATATACAAGCCAAAGTTAAATAATTTTTAAGCACAATCATTTTTTCAAATACATGTAACGTGATTCTTAGATGCAGGGCTGAGCGAAGAGGTGTTACAGGTTATAGGGAATTGAAATTCCAAGTTAAAACTTTATCGGAATGATGCGGACTACAGAAATTTTGGAGACTGTTGGAAGTGCTCTTCCCAATGGATGGTCGACTGCAATTTAATTGTTTTTTTTGTTATCTTTATTTTTCAGGGCAGCTGAAGATTTAGGAAAGGAGTGCATAGAAGGAGCCAGGAGAAACAACAGAAGAATTAGTCTTTAAATGAGCAAATATTTTGAATTATGTATAGATTTTAGCTTTATAGGAAAACTTTGTTCTAGTTTGCAGGATCTTTTCATAATTATTTGTATCTTTCATATGAATGTCTGATTTGATTCAGTTGTGAACTCAAGGTGTTTGTTCCTACTAATTAGTCCACTACCTGTTTTTTTACCAAGGATGCTAATTGTGCAAATGGGATTCTTGTGAATGCAATTGGTGATATGGGCAGATGGCTTTATAATGATTTTTTTTTGCTTATGAATATAATTGTTGATATGCGCGGATGCCTGTATATAAAGATATTTGTTGATCATTCTGCACCTGCATATGTGGTGTGATAAATTAACTGAATATGAAATGATGAATTGCACATTTGAAATAAATCAAATAATGTTTAAAGTAAAATATTCCATGGTTACAAAGAAGCTTATGTATACTTAGAGACGAATATGACGTCTCTACACAATGTGTATAAGACTGGGCCCATGACGAATGAAGGTCTGTATGTAGAGACGTGATAGAGGGCATCTAAGTAACATCTCTACACCTAGAGACGATTTTGAACGTCCCAATATAGCGTCTTATGCCATGTAGACACGCTTAGCCAGTGTGTCTACTTGTTTTGAGACGGTCCGTGAGAAGACGCTCCAAGGACGCTTTACTAAGTCGACTCTATGGTTTCCTAGAGATGAAATAACACGTCTCTAGCTATGAAATTGCACGTCTCTACAAGCAGATTTTCTTGTAGTCCTTAGGTGCTCGGCTAATGGGTCCACGTCAGAACTTGTATATTCCATAAATCATCCTTGGAGCCACTATTGCTCCACACTTCAGCATTACCTCCTCTTTAAATCCACTTGTACTTCTTTCCTTCATACCCTTCGGTTAAGCATCATATTCAAATAAACTCCGGCTTATTTGTGCAAAATCCACTATTTGGGGCAACAGTTTCCTTTCTATGGGTCTAGGGTTCACACAGTGAGGTACCACTAAAGAAAATGCCCTGGTTCATCCGTAATCCATATTCTCCTCATATCAAATCTCTTATTGCATCCTGAACCACTATTCAAAATCTCAATTTCAAAGGTGCTTCACTACAAATGCTTCCATCCACATAGTTTGATATGGTCAAGCATTCCTTCCATCTTCATTCATTTGTCCTAGCTAAGGATGCTTCAGTCCCACTGGAATTGTGCAATGTGATTCTTAAAATCATCGATCTTTTGCTTCATCCTATTGGCAGTGTGCTTCATCTCCATCATCTCTGCATGCACCCCACTCAGTCATTCCTGAGTGTGACGAAGTCTTGCTTCAAGTATTTCTCCAGTCTGGCGTATGGCCTCTAAAGCAGCTTCACGAACAGAATTGAAGAATGTTGTTCGTGGTGCTCGAGAGATGAAAAAGTATTGTCCCATAGTTTTTGGGCAAACTCCTTTCACACGGTGGGGGTGTACCTCCACGTACCAAAGTTCAACTCCATTCTCCATGAAGGGATAACCCTTGTAACTGCATCTCCTCCAAGATGAATATGCTTCATCATGTCCTTCAGGATCTTTGGGTAATCCTGGTCGCTAGTCAGGGTCATAATCATTTTCGGGCCCCTTGAGAAAGGACTCGTAAAGGGTTATCATCTATAGGTATGATATGAAAGGGCATTCAGGTCAATGTAGGTATTTCCTTGGCTGAAATGGGGTTGGTTGTCCGAGAAAGGTTTGGGGTCAGCTTGTCCATGGGCTCTAGATTTTGGTCTGGGTGAGATAGCAAGAGAGGCACTCACAATCATCCAACAACTCATAACATCTCCTTCTTAGATTCCAAAAATATCAACTTCTATCGCTTCACGAACCATTACAATGTTCTTTCCATAACTCAACTCAACATCATAATAAAAGTGTGTTCCATAATTAGCTACATGCTTCATCCCAATATCCAGATCTCAACTACTCTGATCATCTTTCCTCTGGTCTGATGTAATGCCCAGTATGAGATTATACCTCCCACGTGTCGAGGCACGACTTAAAGGCATAATATCATACTAGAATGATCTCAAGAATGGTATCTTTGCACAACTCATGTAAAAGAGGGATGAAATTGCAAATGAGTAGTTGGCTTACACTCGCCACGTCACACAATGCATTACATAAACATTCATCATCCAAATAACATCAGAGTCCGACTATCGACGAAGATCCAAATGAAATATACCATAAATAAATAACACAAGGTCCCGATCATCCTAGTAAGAGCCCTACTGATCCTCTGGATAAGACACGTAGTATCGCCCACGCTCTTCATCGAACTCCCAGTACAACTCTGTGCCATCACCTGTGTAGTTCACCATGGTACCTGCATCTGGTATTGTGTAGAATCTGTGAGTCACGGAGGACTCAGCAATCCCATTCCCGGGTAGCAAAACTATCTAAGCCTTGGGTGTGGAACAAGGCTGAAGAACAAAGTTGCAGCTTCACTAGCACTAGCTTACGTGTTTAGAGCAAGAAGAGAAGTGCCAACGATCGTCAAAGTGATCACGAAGTGATCCTATCTAAGCATGTCAAACATAACCCCACCGTGTTCACTTCCTGAACCCCTTCGGAAAGCGGCCGTCACGGTTACTCACGCTGGTAGTGTATTATGAACATGGTGTCAAGTTTTCTACAACCGGATATTAACAAATTCCCATCTGCCACATAACCGCGGGCACGGCTTTCGAAAGATCAAACCCTGCAGGGGTGTCCCAACTTATCCCATCACAAGCTCACGATCTGCGGAGTCGCAACTCCAAGGTGGGAAGACCCGAGTATTCTCAGAATCCCGTGCTCAAGATATTCCGACACAGGCAAAACTAATCCAGTAAGACCTCCCGGCGTGCCGACACCCTGACAGTAGCCGCGCGTATCTAGTCTCAGGCCATGACCGGATGAGCACTACGTACAGATACCGAAGATCCCAGCAAGCTGGGTGGCACCGCAAGTGGCTCTAGTTTGGACCAACACTCATATGGAGCACTGGCCCGGGGGTTGTTAATTAAGTCCACGGGATAGCTAGTCCCTATGCAAGTTTTAGTTATTAGGCAAAAGTAAAACCAATGTCGGGCCTTGCTGGAAAAGCTTTAGCGCTAAGCGGGTTATCAAGGGGGGCCCATAAACCCCAACCGTGTTAGGGACACAAAATCAAGGAACATAACACCCGTTTATACGGTTCCTAGGGTCGCATGAGTGGAACAAAACACCAAGCAAGAGGCTTAGCATTCCACCCATTACCAATATATAGATGATTTAGTTTAACAGTTTATATATATTGTGATATCCCAACAATAACTTCATCATGAAGCAAGAATCTTCAAATCTTCTCCTGCAACTAACAATGCTATAAGAGGGGCTGAGCGAAGCTTACGTAGCCAATCAGAGGTTTGCTAGGTTGGGTGGTTAGAGAGTTTCATGGCAACAATAGGAGGCTGACAAACAGACATAGGCATCGAGGCAATAAGCTAAAGAGCGAGACATCTAGCATAGGCAAAGATAGTAATGATATCTGGGTAAGGTCATCTTGCCTGTTGAGTCGTCGGTGGGATCGTAACCTTGCTCCTCACACTCAACCTCGATAGAAACATCGTACTCGGACTCGGCTCCCGGCTCTACTCAACGCAAGAACACAACACGGCACAATGTCAAACACGGTGCAATGCACAATCAACATGATGCAAGTATGATGCGCTTATGCATGTGGAAACACTTGAACCTAAGGAGAAGATGATGAAGAAGGCCTCATATTGCAAAACCAAGCGTGTCACTGGATAGAGGGGAAGATTTCGGTTGAAATTGATATAAAGATCGCCGGAAACGGACACACGGTTTGCAAAAGGCAAGCAAAACAATATTCACACAAAGCTGCAGTTTACAGCCACATGGCATGTTTGGAGCAAGAAATAATTATGCTACATCACCTAAACATGGAGACAAAGGGCAAGGATGTGAAGTAGACATGTTACTTAACAAGCATGAACTTAGAACACACCCAAAAACCTACTGGAACACACTTAACCAAGCATGGCAAGTTGCAATAAATTTATCCAGACTTAGTCAAAATCTGGGAAGGCAAAAACATCATCACGATGCTGCCTTCGGCGGCACAAAACAAGAAGCATATCAACTCCACTGAGTATATAAAGATCATGGACATGTAGTATACATAGCATACATCAAACAACTCCATTGGAGCAACTCCATAGGAGGCATGGATCAATAGCACCAAGCTTCACCAAATTGATCGTGCTGATAAAAACCAGACAGGTAAAATTTATAGCAACTTGAGAGTAAGAAATAAATAAGCTACAGAAGGCCATATGTGCAAGTAAGGGCATGGATGGATTGAGCATAACATGGACAACAAGGAATGATTATTTGACATACTAAAACATGCATGGATTTGAGTGAGGCATCAAGCAAACATGGCATCAGGTTAACAGATTTCCAGACTTAGCAGTTTTTTTACTAAGTATAAAATAGCAACATTGGCATGGCATGTTTACAAGCTTGTTTAAGTCACCTCAAGGCATACCATGGAAAGTGGATTGCACCACAGCAAAGACCATATGATGGTGCTTCTAAAACATATTGGCATGTGATATGAGGACAAACACATCAATAGCAATGAGCACTTCAAATCAGCATCTCATAACAAGTTTCAGCACTTAACAGCCACATGCACTATCGCAACAGAGATTAACATGGCAATATGACACCTAACATGAATGCTACAGCAACCATCATGTAGATCACTTCACAATGAACATTTTGACATATCATATGCTCCATTTGGATAAACATGCACCAAGTTACAAGCATCACAAGTATGCAACAAATTTATAGTTAACATCAGTTTTAAACAAGTAACACTCTTGCAATAGAGATTAGGGCATCTATATGAACTCAAACAAGCATGCCACAATGGAACAAAATGAAGAGCATATCACCACGATCATTTTGACATATTACTTGAATCATTTGGATAAACACACAAAAAGTTACAGCCATGTAAAGTATGCATCAAACAACAAGTTTCTGGGACTTAGCAGTTTTTTTATACCTAAAAAACGGGATGGTGGGATCCCGGGGACGAGGGGATCCAGACGGGGCGTTTGCTTCGTGGGATTGGTGGATCTGGTCCACCTGACCAGATCCACCGGATCGGGACGGCAGCGGCCGGCGACGAGGCGGCGGCGAGGGCCGGCGGCGGAGGTGCGGCTCGCAGTGGCGGTCGGCGGCGGAGATGCAGAGGCGGCGCGACGGCGGTGTCAAGGCGCGGCGGAGGAGCTTCGGTGGGCGGCGGCACGAGGCGCGCCAGCGGGCTCGCCGGAGGTGGCTCGGGTCGAGGGGAGGCGGCCGACGCGCGAGCCGGGTGGCGGTGGATCGGCCCAGACGGCGATGATGCAGGCTGGCGGCGGCGTGAGATGTGGCCTGGGGGGCCGGCGCGGGAAGGAGAGAGAGGCGGAGGTGATGCCACGTGGCAGTGCGGGATTGGCCGGGCGCGTCCGGCGGACGTGTCCGGCGCGATCCGGACGTGTCCGGCGGCGGAGGAGGAGCTCGGGATAGGGTTTCGTCCGCAAAAATGGACGTGCCGGACGTTTTTATAGGCATAGGGAGCTAGGAGACTCCAAATGGGGTGCAATTTTTGCCCACACGTTCATGATCCGACGACCGAGAGAATGGGAGTGGTTGTGCTGGGTTAGTGGGCTGTTGTGGAGGGGGTCTTGGGCCAAAAGGAAGAGGTGCTTTTAGCCCACTAGGTTAACCGTTGGAGTACCAAACGAACTCCAAACTCAATGAAACTTGACAGGCGGCCTACACGTACCAAAACAACAACGCACGACAAGTCTCACCTCATTCCGGGAATGTTACACGGCCACACATGAAAGAAGGACTTGGGGGTGCCACGGGCACGTGTGTGAGTGTCGGAACTCGAAACGGACAACGGGAAGAGGCGAGTGGGACCGGGTGCAAGTGACAACACGAATGCAATGCAATGCACATGATAACATGACATGGCTGAAATGCACACATGCACGCAACAAAACGAAGAAACCCGAAATGAAAGAGGAGCCCAGAATGGAATTGATGAAGTCAACGTTTCATATATTGCCATAAATGGAAAGTGTTACATCTGGGGTGTTACAAACTCTCCTCTACAACAAAAAGATATCATCTCGAGATCTAGGACTGGAAGAAGGAAGGATACTCGGAACGAAGGTGATCTTCTCGTTCCCACGTAGCTTCTCGGTCGGTATGGTGTGACCACTTCCCTTTCAAGAACTTGATTGACTTGTTGCGGGTTTTGCGCTCAGTTTCTTCAAGAATAGAAACAGGGTGCTCACGGTAAGACAAGTCTGGTTGAAGATCAATCTCCTCGAACGGAATGGTGCGTTCAGGTGTCTTGAAGCACTTGCGGAGTTGAGACACGTGAAACACATCATGAACATTTGCAAAGTTGGAGGGGAGCTCAAGTTGATAGGCTAGATTGCCTCTTTTGCCAAGAATCTTGAAAGGGCCCACGTATCTAGGAGCAAGCTTTCCTTTGATATCGAATCTTTGGGTTCCTTTCATAGGAGAAACACGGAGATAGACATGATCTCCAATGTCGAAAGCCAAGTCGAGATGCTTTCCATCATAGTAGCTATTTTGACGCGATTGAGCGGCCTTGAGATTCTCACGTATGACTTTGCACATTTCTTCGGCTTCTGAGATCAAGTCATTGCCAAGAAGTTGACGTTCACCAATCTCGGACCAGTTGAGCGGGGTACGACACTTTCTGCCATAGATGATTTAAAAAGGAGCTTTGCCGGTGCTTGCTTGGAAACTGTTGTTGTAAGAGAACTCGGCAAATGGGAGACAATCTTCCCACTTCATGCCAAAAGAGATGACACAAGCTCTGAGCATGTCTTCGAGGATCTGGTTCACTCTTTCGACTTGACCACTAGTCTGAGGGTGAAACGCAGTGCTGAAACGAATCTTAGTGCCCATGGCTGACTGAAAGGAGTCCCAGAACTTGGATGTGAACAAACTTCCACGCTCTGAGGAGATGACCTGCGGAATGCCATGCAACGAAACAATTCTGGAAGTGTACAACTCTGCCAAGTGAGCTGCATTGATGGATTCTTTGACGGGAAGGAAGTGAGCTACTTTAGTTAGCTTGTCAATCACTACACAGATAGCATCATTCCCCTTCTTGGACTTGGGAAACCTAGTGACAAAATCCATTTCAATGTGGTCGAATTTCCACTCGGGAATAGGAAGAGGTTGGAGGAGACCGGCTGGACGTTGATGCTCTGCCTTCACTCTTCTGCAGACATCACATTCATTCACTAATTGGGCAATCTCCTTTTTCATGCGAGTCCACCAGTAAGATTGCTTGAGGTCTTGGTACATCTTGGAACTTCCAGGATGAATTGAGACGAGGGAGTCATGTGCTTCGTTCATTATGAGCTTCCTGAGATCACCCTTGGGAACCACAATTCTGTCCTCAAAGAACAAGGTGTCTTTCTCATCAACACGGTAGCACTTGTATTTGTGAGTACCCTTTGCAATACCATGTTTCACTTTCTGCACCATATCACCACTTAGTTAGGCCTCACGGATCTGATCTTCCAAGGTAGGAGTAACTTGAAGGTTTGCAAGAAAGCCTTGCGGAACAACTTGGAGGTTGAGCTTCCTGAATGATTCACAAAGTTCAGGCTGGAACGGTTTCAGAAGGAGACTGTTGCAATATGCCTTTCTGCTAAAGGCATCTGCAATGACATTGGCCTTGCCAGGTGTGTATTCAATGCTTGGATCATACTCTTGGATCATCTCAACCCAACAAGTCTGGTGAAGGTTCAGGTTAGGCTGTGTGAAGATGTACTTCAAGCTCTTGTGATCGGTGAAGATTTCCACTTTTCTGCCCAACAGAAGGTGTCTCCACGTGATCAAGGCATGTACCACTGCTGCTAGCTCGAGATCATGTGTGGGGTAATTCTTCTCATTTGGTTTCAATTGACGAGAAGTGTATGCCACAATATTCTTGTCTTGCATGAGAACACCACCAAGTCCTAAAGAAGCATCACAGAAGACTTCATAGGGCTTGGACTCATCCGGAGGAGTAAGAACCGGAGCAGAAATGAGCTTCTCTTTGAGTGTTTTAAATGCCACATCACAATCAGGAGTCCAGTTGTACTTGACATTCTTCTGCAACAGGTTTGAGAGAGGCTTGGCAATCTTGGAGAAGTTCTCGACGAACCTTCTGCAATAGCTAGCGAGACCAAGGAAGCTTCGGAGTTGCTTGACGTTCTGCGGGGGTTCCTAGTTGACAATAGCTTCAACTTTCTCGGGGTTGATAGAAATACCCTCAGCAGAGATGATATGGCCAAGATATAAGACCTTATCCAGCCAGAATTCACATTTGGAGAACTTCGCATAGAACTTGTGTTCACGGAGCCTGTCCAGGACCAAACGGAGGTGCTTGGCATGGTCTTCTTCATTCTTCGAGAATACCAAGATGTCATCCAGATAGACGAGAACAAATTCATTGGTGTAGGGGTTGAATATGAAGTGCATCATCCTCGAGAAGGTGGGTGGAGCATTTTCGAGGCCAAAAGACATGACCGTGCATTCGTAGGAGCCGTAGCTTGTTCTGAATGCGGTCTTGTGAATATCCTCTTCACGGATACGAATCTGGTGATAACCCATTCGGAGAATGAGCTTTGAGAACACCTTTGCTCCTTTGAGCTGCTCGAACAATTCATTGATATTGGGGAGCGGATACTTGTTCTTTATTGTCTTCTTGTTCAATGGCCGGTAATCAACGCAAAGGCGCTCCGTGCCATCCTTCTTCTTGACAAATAAAACGCCACAGCCCCAAGGAGAAGTGCTAGGCCTGATTAGACCCATACGCTCTTGCTCATCGAGTTGTTTCTTCAGCTCCTTCAACTCATCAGGGGAAAGCTTGTACGGACGCCGACATGCTGGCTCGGTACCGGGCTCGAGTTCAATGACAATTCAACTTGACGATGCGGAGGCCTGCCTGGAAGCTCTTCAGGGAAAATATCCTCATATTCATTAACCACCGGAATCTGAGAAATGGCATTAATCTCGCCCTTATCATTGAGAGAGAATAGCCTGATTGTGTTATCTCGAGAGGCGAAGATAATCACGTCTTCGTCAGGATGAGTAAGCTTGACTTCCTTATTAGCACAATCAATGTTTGCATCATGCTTGGAGAGCCAATCCATCCCAAGAATAAGATCAATGTCGGAGTTGCCGAGAATAACCGGAGAAATCAGAAAACGGTAATCACCCATATGAATAGATACATCCGGAACAACTGAGTTGGAAGTCATTTGCAATCCCAGAGAAATAATCTTTAAAGGTCTAGGAATGCTCTCTGAAACCAAGTCATGTTTAGCAACAAATGGTCTTGAAATGAAAGAAAGCGATGCACCCGAATCAAACAATACTTTTGCAGGAATTGAGTTAACTGAGAGGTTACCAAGTATCACATCTGAAGAATTCTCTGCTTGAGTTGCATTCATTAGATTCACTCTTGCAACCTTGGGGTTGTGCTTGACAATAGCAGTGCTGACAGGTGGAGGAGGCGGAAGGCGCCTTGGGTTGGGGCACTTGTTGGCATAGTGACCTTTCTGGCCACACTTGTTGCAAACCACTTCTGAGAGAGGACGGTGATAAGGAGCACTTGACTTCAAAGCTTGAAAGTGATTCTTGGACTGATTGCTTGGGTTGGGTGGGTGGGAGAAACCACGGCCACCAGAGTGCTTGTTGTTGTTGTTGGGAGGGCGGAGCATTGGAGGAGGTGGAAGCCAAAACTTCTGCTGCTTTGCAACCACTTGGGAAGAAGAGGAGGAGTTGACAGCATCTCTGATCCTCTTTTTGGAAGCTTCAACATTGAGCTTGGCTGCCTCTTGCTTAAGGGCCATGTTATAGAATTGATCAAATTCATCCGGCTCAAACAAGGTGAGAGCTAGCTGGAGTTCATCCTTCAGACCACCACAGAACTGATAAATATTGCTCTTGGAATCTGGGATGTCTTTCTTGGCATAGCGGGCAAGGTTCTGGAACTTGACATTGTATTGATAAACGGGTGCCTTGCTTCAGGTTGCGGAATTGCTCATGCATGCCTTCGATGACACTAGTTGGAATGTGGTGAGAGCGAAAATCCTTGTAGAAGTCAGTCCACGAGATTTCACGTCCTTCTCTGAAATATTTGTACTGTTGCCACCAATCAGCGGCTTGATCCTTGAGTTGGAAGGCGGCAAACTTGACATAATCCTTAGGTCTCACGTTACTGCACTCGAAATGCTTTTTGATGTCTATTATCCAGTCTTCAGCATCTAGCGGATCCACACAGTAACTGAACGCCTTCGGTTGGTTTGCCAGGAACTGGTTAAGCGAAGCAAAGTGAGGTTGATTGAACAGATTGCCTTGGCCTTGGTTCCCATGACCACCTTGATTTGCTTGATTTGCTTGAATGTTCTGCATCATTTGCATAAGCATCTGGGTGTTCTGGTTGGTCGCTTGCATAATTGCTCTCCAGGCCTCAGACGGAGGAGGAGGGGAAGGAGGACGATCAGGAACTTCTTCACCCTCTGGGTTAGCATTGGGAACCTTCTTAGGAGCCATCCTGAAGTAGATGACAACTATTAGCCATTGATTGAAAATATATATAAGCTGAATCAACGGCTAGAACTTGCAACATAAGTCTTCACAAGAACATTCGAACAAAATGAATGAATGTAATCCACAGTTTAATGGTACAACAATCTTCTCGAGAAGCCACTTGGGAGAACAAAAGGTAAATAAAAAAACAAGGGGCAGCTTGAACAAATACAAGATAGAAGCTTCGTCCCACATGTTCGTGCTGAAAGCTCATGGAACGTATTACAAAAGGGTTTTGCAATCCCCAGATCAGCATAGCCAAGGACCCTTTAAGATGCAACTCCCGATCGGAACAACGCCCATAAAACCACTTCACTCAATGTAGAACCCCGAACTCCATATCGTGCATTCGTTGAAAGAATGCCTACGAGCTACTAGATGAACCCACCTATTAATTTTGAAAGTTTCTAGTTATGCAATCGGGTGTTGGGGATACAGGGGAATCACCGCGCACTCAACTCTAATCCTACATCCAGCTGTATCCATCCTTCAACACATAACCAGTTATTTTCGGAAACCATTTACCTCGGACCTTCGAAACGCATCTGCTATACAAGCTATGGCAATACTCCCGAACTACCTCCCCAGTACTGGGTGATGTCAGGGTTATCTTGCCACTAATCGCATAGAAGAGTTTTCGATGTCGGCCGTCTTAAGTATTCCAGAACTGCAGCGATAGATTTGTGACGACAACACCTCGGAGCTCAACTCCCCGGGACACTGCCGCATCTCCTAAATGACAAGAGGCATCGAGAACAATGTTCTCATCACAAAGACATCGGAACAATCCAAACAATACTCGCGTGATCCTAAAAAAATTAGTGAATTTTTTAGAGTAGAAGAGATAGAGTAATCATCAGGAGTCCTCACCAGAGTGATAAAGGGATGAGGAGTAAAAGAAATCCTACTCTCCGATATATATACAGGACTCAAAATATTTTCAAGTGTGTGCCTAGACTCAACCGTCAACGATTCGATCAATCAGTGGGGGCTCCTAGGTCGGAGAAGGATCTGATTACCAACTTGTAATGCCCAGTATGAGATTATACCTCCCACGTGTCGAGGCACGACTTAAAGGCATAATATCATACTAGAATGATCTCAAGAATGGTATCTTTGCACAACTCATGTAAAAGAGGGACGAAATTGCAAAAGAGTAGTTGGCTTACACTCGCCACGTCACACAATGCATTACATAAACATTCATCATCCAAATAACATCAGAGTCCGACTACGGACGAAGATCCAAATGAAAGATACCATAAATAAATAACACAAGGTCCCGATCATCCTAGTAAGAGCCCTACTGATCCTCTGGATAAGACACGTAGTATCGCCCACGCTCTTCATCGAACTCCAAGTACAACTATGTGCCATCACCTGTTTAGTTCTCCATGGTACCTGCATCTAGTGTTGTGTAGAATCTGTGAGCCACGGAGGACTCAGCAATCCCGTTCCCGGGTAGCAAAACTATCTAAGCCTTGGGTGTGGAACAAGGTTGCAGCTGCACTAGCACTAGCTTACGTGTTTAGAGCGAGAAGAGAAGTGCCAACGATCGTCAAAGTGATCACGAAGTGATCCTATCTAAGCACGTCAAACATAACCCCACCGTGTTCACTTCCCGAAACCCTTCGGAAAGCGACCGTCACTGTTACTCACGCTGGTAGTGTATTATGAACATGGTGTCAAGTTTTCTACAACCGGATATTAACAAATTCCCATCTGCCACATAACCGCGGGCACGGCTTTCGAAAGATCAAACCCTGCAGGGGTGTCCCAACTTAGCCCATCACAAGCTCACGATCTGCGGAGTCGCAACTCCAAGGTGGGAAGACCCGAGTATTCCCGGAATCCCGTGCTCAAGATATTCCGACATAGGTAAAACTAATCCAGCAAGACCTCCCGGCGTGCCGACACCCTGATAGTAGCCGCGCGTATCTAGTCTCTGGCCACGACCGGATGAGCACTACGTGCAGATACCGAAGATCCCAGCAAGCTGGGTGGCACCGCAAGTTGCTCTAGTTTGGACCAACACTCACGTGGAGCCCTGGCACAGGGATTGTTAATTAAGTCCACGGGATAGCTAGTCCCTATGCAAGTCTTAGTTATTAGGCAAAAGTAAAACCAATGTCGGGCCTTGCTGGAAAAGCTTTAGCACTAAGCGGGTTATCAAGTGGGGCCCATAAACCCCAACCGTGTTAGGGACGCAAAATCAAGGACCATAACACCGGTTTATACGGTTCCTAGGGTGGCATGAGTGGAACAAAACACCAAGCAAGAGGCTTAGCCTTCCACCCATTACCAATATATAGATGATTTAGTTTAACAGTTTATATATATTGTGATATCCCAACAATAACTTCATCATGAAGCAAGAATCTTCAAATCTTCTCCTGCAACTAACAATACTATAAGAGGGGCTGAGCGAAGCTTACGTAGCCAATCAAAGGTTTGCTAGGTTGGGTGGTGAGAGAGTTTCATGGCAACAATAGGAGGCTGAGAAACAGACATAGGCATCGAGGCAATAAGCTAAAGAGCGAGACATCTAGCATAGGCAAAGATAGTAGTGATATCTGGGTAAGGTCATCTTGCCTGTTGAGTCGTCGATGGGATCGTAACCTTGCTCCTCACACTCAACCTCGGTAGAAACCTCGTACTCAGCCTCGGCTCCCGGCTCTACTCAACACAAGAACACAACACAGCACAATATCAAACACGGTGCAATGCACAATCAACATGATGCAAGTATGATGCGCGTATGCATGTGGAAGCACTTGAACCTAAGGAGAAGATGATGAAGAAGGCCTCATCTTGAAAAACCAAGGGTCTCACTGGATAGAGGGGAAGATTTCGGTTGAAATCGATATAAAGATCGCCGAATACGGACACACGGTTTGCAAAAGGCAAGCAAAACAATATTCACACAAAGCTGCAGTTTACAGCTACATGGCATGTTTGGAGCAAGAAATAATTATGCTACATCACTCAAACATGGAGAGAAAGGGCAAGGATGTGAAGTAGACATGTTACTTAACAAGCATGAACTTAGAACACACCCAAAAACCTACTGGAACACACTTAACCAAGCATGGCAAATTGCAATAAATTTATCAGACTTTGTCAAAATCTGGGAAGGCCAAAACATCATCACGATGCTGCCTTCGGCGGCACAAAACAACATGCATATCAACTCCACTAAGTATATAAAGATCATGGACATGTAGTAGACATAGCATACATCAAACAACTCCATTGGAGAAACTCCATAGGAGGCATGGATCAATAGCACCAAGCTTCACCAAATTGATCATGCTGATAAAAACCAGACAGGTAAAATTTATAGCAACTTGAGAGTAAGAAATAAATAAGCTACAACAGGCCATATGTGCAAGTAAGGGCATGGATGGATTGAGCATAACATGGACAACAAGGAATGATCATTTGACATACTAAAACATGCATGGATTTGAGTGAGGCATCAAGCAAACATGGCATCAGGTTAACAGATTTCCAGACTTAGCAGTTTTTTCACTAAGTATAAAACATCAACATTGGCATGGCATGTTTACAAGCTTGTTTAAGTCACCTCAAGGCATACCATGGAAAGTGGATTGCACCACAGCAAAGACAATATGATGGTGCTTCTAAAACATATTGGCATGTGACATGAGGACAAACACATCAATAGCAATGAGCACTTCAAATCAGCATCTCATAACAAATTCAGCACTTAACAGCCACATGCACTTTTGCAACAGAGATTAACATGCCAATATGACACCTAACATGAATGCTACAGCAACCATCATGTAGACCACTTCACAATGAACATTTTGACATATCATATGCTCCATTTGGATAAACATGCACCAAGTTACAAGCATCACAAGTATGCAACAAATTTACAGTTAACAGCAGTTTTAAACAAGTAACACTCTTGCAACAGAGATTAGGGCATCTAGATGAACTCAAACAAGCATGCCACAATGGAACAAAATGAAGAGCATATCACCACGATCATTTTGACATATTATTTGCATCATTTGGATAAGCACACAAAAAGTTACAGCCATGTAAAGTATGCATTAGACAACAAGTTTCTGGGACTTGGCAGTTTTTTATACCTAGAAACGAGATGGTGGGATCCCGGTGACGAGGGGATCCAGACGGGGCGTTTGCTTCGTGGGATTGGTGGATCTGGTCCACCTGACCAGATCCACCGGATCAGGACGGCGGCGGCCGGAGCGGGCCAGCGGCGAGGCGGCGGTCGGCCGGGGCGGCGGCGAGGGCCGGAGGCAGAGGTGCGGCTCGCGGTGGCGGTCGGCGGCGACGGTGTCAAGGCGCGGTGGCGGAGCTTCGGTGGGCGGCCGCACGAGGCGCGTCGGCGGGCTCGCCGGAGGTGGCTCGGGTCGAGGGGCGCCGGCGGGAGGCAGCCGACGCGCGAGCCGGGCGGCGGCGGATCGGCCCAGGCGGCGGTGATGCGGGCTGGCGGCGGCGCAAGATGTGGGCCGAGGGGCCCGACGCGGGCCCCGGCGGTCCGACGGCGCGGGGAGGAGAGAGAGGCGGCGGTGATGCCACGTGGCAGCGCGGGATTGGCCGAGCGTGTCCGGCGGACGTGTCCGGCGTGATCCGGACGTGTCCGGCGGCGGAGGAGGAGCTCGAGCTAGGGTTTCGTCCGCAAAAATGGACGTGGGGGACGTTTTTATAGGCATAGGGAGCTAGGAGACTCCAAATGGGGTGCGGTTTTCGCCCACACGTTCACGATCCGACGACCGAGAGGATGGGAGTGGTTGTGCTGTGTTAGTGGGCTGTTGTGGAGGGGGTCTTGGGCCAAATGGAAGAGGTGCTTTTAGCCCACTAGGTTAACCGTTGGAGTACCAAACGAACTCCAAACGCTATGAAACTTGACAGGCGGCCTACACGTACCAAAACTAAAACGCACGACAAGTCTCACCTCATTCCGGGAACGTTACACAGCCACACTCGAAAGAAGGACTCGGGGGTGCCACGGGCACGTGTGTGAGTGTCGGAACTCGAAACGGACAACGGTAAGAGGCGAGTGAGACCGGTTGCAAGTGACAACACGAATGCAATGCACATGATAACATGACATGGTTGAAATGCACACACGCACACGACAAAATGAAGAAACCCGAAATGAAAGAAGAGCCCAGAATGAAATTGATGAAGTCAACGTTTCATATATCGCCATAAATGGAAAGTGTTACATCTGGGGTGTTACATCTGAACCTTCTCTTGGCAAAATGCCCTACTTCCTTGCAGCGTAAACTAATGACATAAGACAAGTCTAAGGACTTCATGGTGGCTGTCCTGGTTCACTGGGTTCTTGGCTTCCTGGTTGGGTAGTTGCTAGCATAATGACATAAATCCTTGCACCGGTAACATGTGATGTGACTCAGGTCCTTTTCCGCAAAAATTGGGTTCTTCTGGGGACACATGCTCTTTCTCTTCCTCGACTTCTTCGGTCCTATCGATTCTTCTATCTTTTGTGGATCAAACTCCACTTCTTCTGTCGGGAAGTCTCCCAGATACTTTTGGCTTTCCTTCGTGCAATACTGTGAAAGATGTCCTTCTTCACCACATGAGTAGCAAGCATGTGAGTAATATCTGCCTAGTTGGGCATTCTTCAGCTAGGTGACTTCCTTCACAATTTGGGCATTCTTCCTTGTGCTCCTCCTGGGTGTGTCTGATTTCTCCACAAATCCTACAGGCACAAGGCTTCTTCTTCGGGTTGTTACCACGCTCTCGGATGAGACGGGATCTTAACAGAGTCTTCTTGAATTCCTCCCAACTTCCTGCTCCATTACATCCTTGTATGGCCTGATGAATTTTCCACCATGTTTCAGCACTTTTTATAAAGTACTGAAGAGCGTATTTAACATCATACTTCCTTGCAACCAATTTTTTCCTAAAGTGGTCCTCCATGTTTTGTATCCATAGCTCTGCCTTCGGCTTGGTCATTGGTCCAGAGACTTCAAGTCTATCTTCAATTATCCTCTATTGGGTCCAAGGGTTTTTGGGATGAGATTCAGCAGAGAGAGAGAGAGAGAGAGAGATACACTCAATACAAACAATGGTTTTGAAAAGACGGGTTTTGTTTTGTGGCCATCGAAAAACATCAAACAAATGACGGCTCACAATCGTCGCATCTAACGTAAGTACATAACAGGGGTTTGGTCTTCTACAGGTCAACATCTCCTCAAAGTCGTCAATTCTTCAAATCTTCGGAGTATCCACTATTGTAGCTTCAACACTTCCAATGCATAGTGAAATCCTCTTTACTCCGAAGTGGTCAAAGGGGTGAGGGTGTAGTCTAACTATTTTGGGAAAAAGGTGAGTTTTGACAAAGCTCAGAAAAGAAGAGAGGTATAGAATCTTATTTGAAAAGATAGTTTTAGAGAAAACTTTTCCTATGGGCTTGCCAGTTTCTGGGGTCACGTCCTACAGTCAACATGTGCTCTGATACCATCTTGTAGCGACCCGACCCGAATGGATCAAATCTCTGTGCTTAAGTGTCAACCCTGGATCGGTATGCTGACACACACAGTACTCGAGGATTTATAACAGAGGTAAATCACATGTATTAAGTAACGTAAATACTATTACCTCAATCAATACAGCGGAAGTAACCAAGGTTGTGGAGTTCCATCAACACCAACGGCAAAGTTGAGTGTAGACAGCGCAACCCTAACATAACACTTACTCGTCGAATAATTCCTGGAACATGAGACGTTGCAGCCATGTAGGTCAGTACATTGAATGTACTGGCAATTTCACACTGTAATGATAATAATGAACAATGCCTACAACTACATGCATATTTGGCTGGTGGAGGCCGTAAGGCTATTTTTGCATAAAGCTGATTTTTCCCTACCACAAAGGAATGCATTTGGTTAACTAATTTGTTAAATTTAAAACATGAACAATCGAGAATGGTTCCTCCATCTCAATCCCAAACCAAAATCATTATTAACCCAACAAATTAATTAAATAGAGTGTTGAGATCAACAAATAATCCACTTCTAGATACTCAAAGATGTCCATAACCGGGGACATGGCTACTCATGAATAGTTTGTACACTCTGCAGAGGTTTGTGCACTTTTCCCTACAAGACTCGATCGCCTCCGTTTAATTTCTCGCACTGCATGGTGTTTGAGAAACGGATGACCGAGACACAGTCTTTCAGAAGCATTTACTCTTTACCCCAGGTGGACCGGTACACCTACATTCGCTACATCTGCTAGTCCACCACGAAAGAGGTCACACAACTTACTCATACCATGCCAGAGCCCATAATGTCTTGTGGCTGCACATGGAAGTTTCTAGGCATTAAAATATTATATGATCCCTTTGAGCCTGGGTGGCATTCCAATAGGACAATCACACGGAAACCCTGGGATTTCCTAGGACAACACTGGCAACCCCAGGTGTCCGGGCAATCCACTAGTCCATCCCAGGATGCCCCAACCAATCCACCCAGATGTGTATTAAATTACCACCTTAAAGTTTCCCTTAAATCACACTCACATCTTTCATGAAACTCTCATACCAATCCACGTCTGCAAGCATGGCTAAGCAATAAGTAATAAAGCGTATACCCCCCTTTGGTTGATCTCAGGTCAGTGGGTTCCTACCTCATGAACTACAAAGCATCATATTATGTAACCAATCCTACTCATGCAAGTGTTTGAGGATAGAACTAATGCAATGAAAACTGGGTATTGGAAAGTATGATCAAAGTGTGAACTTGCCTTGTACTGACGATGTAGATGACTCGCACTCAGAACTCATGATAGATCTACTCGTCACACTCCGATCAATCTATCGTAAGCAAACAATGGTAACCACACATAAGCAATCACTCAGAAGATCGGACAGAGTGAATAAAACACTTCGGAAAATTTCGAAAACAAACGAATGACTCTTGAAACATAAAACAATTTCTAATAGTACCAAAATTATGTGAATTTGGCCTTATCAGAAAGTTTAGGTCAAGAGCTTCGAGTTGCAAAAAGAATCAACTCAAACGGAGTTACGAAGCTCAAGTTATGAACAAACAAAGTTCAAATCTAAAACTAGTTGAATTCAAATTTTAAAACTTTCAAAAACATGTTTAAGTGGTTTTACTGGAAAGAGGGGATTGCAACGAAGACGTGGGCGCTGGTTTCATTGGATTTAGACCAACAGGTAAAAAGTTGTGGCTGTTTGAAGTGTAGGGACTAAACTGTAAATAAAATATTTACAGAGAGGTACCTGGCCAAAAACTAAACAGAAAAGAAAAAAACTAAAGAACGAACGTTCGTTACTGGATGCTAACGAACGAAAATCTTTCGCTGCAAAACCCTAACTAAAGAACGTTCACTAACTAACTATTCTAAAGAAATCCGATCTAGATCTAACCGAAAATAAAAACCGAACCGGGGCGGTTTTACCTCGACGGCTTTCTGTAAAGAACCGCCGGTTTGGAGGAGCGGACTACGGCGAGCTCCAGCAAACTTCGGCGAGGGGAGGGCAGACCGCGGTGGCTCCGGGCGCGGCTGCGGACGGGGCGGCACGCAGCGCGGGAGGCGGCGGCTAGTGCGCGGTGGAGCGGGGTGGCGGCGGCAGTTGCTGCACGATGACGGCGGTGAGATGCGGCAGCGGCGGGAGGAGGGGGAGAGAGGGCCGGGGTCGGCGCATTTATAGGAGGGCGATGGCGTGGAGGAGGGGTCAGGGAAAAGGCGGCGGGGCGCGGTGTCTGCTCGAGACACGGCAGCGGCGGCGGCTACCGTGCGGGAGAAGGACGCTCGCGAGGCGGCGTGGAGCTGGGCCGCGGCCTGGCGGGTGCTGGGCCGGCCCAGTTCAGCGATAGAAGAACTTTAAAAAACAAATTCCCAGACGAACAAAATAATAAAATCCAAATAAATAAAAATATTATATAGGCATATAATATATCAAAATTTGTAGAAAAAGATATCCTACAAGATGGACATTTTCCTACTGTCAAATAAAATGCCCACAAATTCTAATAAATCAAACAGTGCTACTGTTGCAATAAAAACCAGTAAAAATCATTTTTAAAATACCAAAAAGACTTCAAATTTATTGATCTCCAATTTTATGCTGTAGGGAATCATGTTACCCTATTTTCCATATATTTTAGCTTTGGAGAAAAATAATTTGAATAAAACCCAATAAGTCAATTTTTGAAAATGAGTTTAAAGAAAATTTCAGAAAAACTTCCAACTCATATTTCCTATAATTTGAAGAAGTAAATTTATCTTCTCTCGGGAAAATCATTGAGTTGCATAAAGTTTCTGAATTTAAAATATTTCGAGAATGAAATTCAAAATCCTTTCAAACCCCTTTTCATTTAATAAATGGAAGAAGTCATATTATCTTCACTCGAGGGTTTTGTGATAAAAAGAATTTGAATTCCCGGAGATCATAAAGGCAAAGTGAAAGATTGGGAAAGTCATTTTATTCCCTAACTTTCAAAAGTTTCAAATTTCACTCAATTTCACTCAGCACATCAAACAAGCAATCAAATCTATCTATTTATTATAACACTCCAAAATTTAGAATTTTGGGATGTTACAAAGAATGCTTGAGCTCCAACAAGAATCTTGATGAAGACTTCGAGGACGAATTAAATCAGGATGAACCACCATGAAAAACTCCGGTAACAAAAGGATGAGAAATGAAAGATGAAAAGAATAAAATTGAAGCCTTGCAATGATTTAGATGGATCTTCGCGGTGAGAAAATAATTGAGAGAGCTTAGAACACCGGGAGACAAGACGAACAACTTGAAACCAAGAATTTATTCCTTCTGAACGAACTCCAAAGGAAGGGATTAATCACCTGGATGAAACAAGAATAAGAATTATGTTATGTGTATCTTTCACCAAATTAAATTGATGACAACCAATGGATTTGGCATACTACTTATTCTCGTTGCAAAGAATTAAAGAGAGATCTCGCACAAACTTGAGAAAGTATTCAACGAATCACCGGTAGGATTTTGAAAGAACAAATGAATTAATACGATAACAAAGGAAGAGAAATTTTGAACGAACCACCGTAAGAATTGAAACCGGGTGAAGAAAGAGAACAAACCACCGTGAATAATTAGAAAAAAACAAGGCACTTGAGGTAACTTAGATACAAAAGAACGAAGGGATCACAAGATGACTAATGAATACTTAAATGATGCACCGAAAGAATATGGAGACGAATGAAGAGGCATCAATTAAGAATAGTTGGAGGACGAAGTTGAAAACTGAGAACGAAGAAATCTTCTGAAATGATGTCCTTCGGAGGATCACAATGGAAAGAATTCATGAAATGCTTCGAATGGGTATAATAAGAATTCCTCGCAATGGGAACAATAATGAGGATGGCATCAAGCTAGAACCATGAATCTTTGGAAGAACGGGTAAGGATTCAAGAGGAACTCTTCTTCGGTCATCAAATATGAGAAGACGATGAGAAACACCACCATGAATTGTTGAGGCACTCCGGAACGAAGAATTAAAAGGTTGAAGCCAATATGTAAAGAATTTCAAAGGAATCTTGGAGGATACATTTGACCCTTGAGAGATCCATTCTTACATCAAGCTTGAAAGCATTTGAGAATAACTCCGAAAAAATTAGAAGAGTCAGGTAAGATCCTGGAAAAAGACCTCTGATTTAGGGCCCACTCAAAACAAACACCGTTGGGAAAGATTGCTTGAGAGATAGTGCGTCGGTTGAATCAAATGGCTTGAATGAGATAACAACCTCGAAATAGATTGAACTAATTAAGAATGAAAACACGAATCATCTGAGATACCTTGTACACTCCGGATAAGAATTAGAGAGAGCTGAATAATAAGAGAGACTTCGGATAAGAAATTCCAACATCGAAAAAACATGTGAAACAAAAAGGAAGGGATATGATCTACACCAAAGCTTGGATTTAGTCCACCGGAGAAGAAACGAGAACGGAGAATGGTAAACTTGAAGCCTCCTTAACATCTTCATGAGAATCACCGGATAAGAACATTGAAAGAAACGAAGGAAGGGACTTCACGTGAATCAAATGGATACTTAACTTGAGATTTCTGACTCCGAGAAGAAGAAGGGTGGGAGGGTGGGGGAAAACAAAGACAACTTGGGACAAACGAAACGGACACCATTGAGAAGAACCAAGGATTGGTGTTGCACAAATTGAAAGGATCGGGTTAACTGGAAGAAAAGCACGCCGGTTGAAAATAATTTACATGACAATCTCGATGATTACGGACTAGCACTCCCATAGAAATATGAGAACACCACTTAGGAAAGGTATGGAATCAACACTTGACATCGAAGCAACTCGAATACCACAATAAAAATAATACAAAGGATTGATATGTTGCAACATAATCTTCACAATATCATTCAAACAGAGAATTGAACTAATGAATTCCATAGCTTAATGGTACATCAACTTGTCGAGAAACCACTTGGGAGAACAAAATATATATATAGGACTCAAAACATTTTGTGTGTGTGCCTAGACTCAACCGACAGCGGTTCGATCAATCAGGGGGCTCCTAGGTTGGAGAAGGCTCTGATACCAACTTGTAATGCCCAGGATGCGACTATATCTCCTACGTGTCGAGGCACGACTTAGAGGCATAAGAGCATTCTGGAATGATCGCAAGCGTGGTATCTTTGCACAACCCATGTAAAAGTTTAGGGATGAAAGAGGAAAATAGTTGGCCTACACTCGCCACGTCAAACAATGAATACAATAACATACATTCATCCAAATAACACAGGGTCCGACTATGGACGAAATCCAAACGAGAAAAGATACCACAAACACAAGCCCTGATCGCCCCTAGTAGGAACCACTACTGATCGTCGGGATACGTAACATAGAAACGAACACACTCTTCATCGAACACCCAGTGAAGTTCTTGCGCATCTCCGGCATCATACTCAGCTTTACCTGCATCTGGTGTGTGAAGAGGTAATAAAGTGGCTGCAGCAAGCACTAAGCAACTAGCTTACGAAGTCAGAGCGAGATGAGGAAAGTGCCAACGGTCGCCAAAGATGATCAATAAGTGATCCTAGCTACTCACGTTCATGCATAACCCCACCGTGTTCACTTCCCGAAGCCCTTCGGAAAGAGACCATCATGGTTACTCACACAGGTAGTGTATTCTTAAGGATATGGTGTCAAGTTATCTACAACCGGATATTAACAAATTCCCATCTGCCACATAACCGCGGGCACGGCTTTCGAAAGTTCAAAACCCTGCAGGGGTGTCCCAACTTAGCCCATCACAAGCTCACGATCTGCGGAGTCGCAACTCTAAATTGGGAAGACCCGAGTATCCTTGGAATCCCGTGCTCAAGATATTTCGACAAAGGTAAAACTAATCCAGCAAGACCTCCCGGCGTGCCGACACCCTGATAGTAGCCGCGCGTATCTCGTCTCAGGCCACGACCGGATGGGCGATCCTACAGGTAATACCAGCCCTCGGGTTTCCCCAAGGTGGCCCCGCAAAACCCCCAGTTTGGACCAACACTCAAAACGAGCACTGGCCCGGGGGTTGATTAATAAATCCAGGGGTTAATTACTCCCTCGGCAAGTTTTAGTTGTTAGGAAAATGTAGTACCAAAGTTGGGCCTTGCTGGAAAAGCTTTAAGCAGAGCGAATTATCAAGGGGGGGCCATAAACCCCAACCGTGTTAGGAACGCAAAATCAAGGAACATAACACCGGTTTATCGGGTCCTAAGGTGGCATGAGTGGAACAAAATACCAAGCAGAAGGCCAAGCCTTCCACCCATTACCAATATATATGTGCATTAATTAATTAAGATATATATTGTGTTATCCCCATAAACAAGTCCAGAACATGGAGCAATCTTCGTCTTCACCTGCAACTATCAAAGCTATAAGAGGGGCTGAGCAAAAGCGTACTTAGCCAATCAACGGTTTGCTAGGAAGGCGGTTAGAGTGTTTCATGGCAACATAGGAGGCTGACAAGACAGGAATAGGCAATGAGGCATAGCTAAAGAGCGAGAAAACTAGCAAATTAAAGATAGAGGTGATATCGGGGAACGGTCATCTTGCTTGGGATCCCGAAGGAAGAAGAACGAGTCCATGAAGTAGTCGAACAAATCATCACAACTCCAGAACGAAACCGAAGCTAATGAGAGAAGCATACCGGAAAGAAGCAAATAACATGGTAAACACACATAACATGGCATATGATGCACAACAAGTATGATGCATGTCCGGTTTAAATATGCATGGCACGGTAAAGTGCTCAAACAACACTACAATTTAAGTGGAGCTCAATATGCAACGAGTTGCCTATTGAGAAAACACCATGTTAGATTATTTAGTTTGATCTCGTTATGAACCCAACAAGTTTAAATGTTTTTTAAACATGGCAAGAGGTCAAGCATGAGCAAACTACACTATCTAGGCATTTTTAAATGAGGCCGGAAATAACAACAACAATTACGGAAAATCCCCATGTGTCATTTAGCAATTTTAATGCAAAGAACAATTTTAGTCATTTAAATCTTGTTATCATGATGCGGGTCACAAATGCAAGTTTTGTGCAATTTCCATTAAAACTTGGCATGAAGATGATAAGGAACAATTGTCACCGTGGTGGAAAGAAAGGGTGCCATGGCGACGAATCCAAAAATGATGCCATGGCAACATATCGGTTCCGGTAACTCGTTGAGAGACCGGTGCAAAAGATGATGGGCGGCGTGAGCGTGTCATGCAAGATGGTGGGTGCTCCCGGTTACCCAGTTCCCAAGTGACAATGACAGGGCATGGAAACGAGCGACACAACGAACACGGCGCAAACAAGTATTTCATCTCATACAACATACAACATTCATCCACGGGGTCATCGGCTCGATGGTTATACCTTCAAAGCGTGCGGTTCGGGGTGGTTTGAGTCTCAAGGGAAGAGGTACACGTGTTGAAGAGGAAGTAGTTGTTCACGGGGTCGTCGAGGGAAGTAGGCGTTCACGTGACGGTAGTAGTGGTACTCGCGGTGGTAGTGGTACACGTCTCGGAGAGGGACTTGACGAATCCAACATCTTCGGGGTCGTCATTGAACTTGTCAAATCCCACGACGAGGGTAGTGGACGTCATGGAAGTAGTCGTTCACGGACGTAGTCGAACTTGATGAATCCGAACTCTTCGAGGGTCGTCATGGTACTCGTTCATGTAGTAGTCGTACACGTGTCGTAGTCGAACTTGATGGATCCGAGGGCTCCGAGCGTCGTGGTACTTGCGATCTTCAAAAACAGTGGCCGTCGAGGTACTTGAGGTCTTGGCGATGAAAAAAGGCAAAAAGGTCGTGGGATTGCTCATATCGTCGGTGGTCTTGGTCTCACGGCGAGCAACGACACTGGAAGTGCACAGGATCCCGAGGTCATCGGGGCCAAACAGAGGGACTTGGTGTTCCAGGTGGATGAAGACCATGGTGTGAGGTGGTGGCTTGGGGTCGAACGCCCGAGGCGAGGTGGCGCATCGACGACGCTCGCGCGGGGAAGACGAAAGCAGCGACCAAGGCAGCTTGCTCGAGACGCCGGAGTTGAAGAGGTGGCACGGGAAGGCGAGGCTGGCGCAGGAGCTTGAGGGTGCGGGTGCCACGGCCGGAGCAAGACAGGCAGGGCGGTGCGGGGGGCCTCTTGGGGCTCTGGGCGGAGGTGCAACTAGCTCCAGCGAGGTGGTCGAGGCAGCAAGCGGCGGCGCTGTCAGCAGCTAGGGGAGGCTGGTGGACGACGCGGACAGGGGCTCCAAGGGGATCGGGCGCGGTGCTGGCGCCCGAGCGGCGGAGCGGCGACGGACGCGGGCAAGGCCAGCCCGCGGGGCACCATGGTGAGGCGCGACGGGTGTGCGTTGGAGACGAGGGACTCGAGAAGGAGGATGAGGAGGTGCGAGGCAGGGGAGACGAGAGGGATCGGGAGATGAGAGGGGGATCGATTGGATCAGGGCTTTTGCCCTGCCTGGCGGCGCAAGGGGGGAGGACGAAAGGAGGAGTGGGTCGGGGCTAGGGTTTAGGTTGGAGGGGCGACTGGGCCTGGCCTATGGAGGCCTAGTGGCCGGCTGGGCCTTGGGCCATGTGGGTGGAGATGAAAAAAAAATAGAGGCCTGGTCGGCCCTCTTTAATCCCTCACTTAATCTCATATTTTGCTTAACAATAAACATGAGTTACGGAAAAAGATCAGGGAGTTAGGAGAAGGGTTTAGCTAAGAATAAAATATCCCTAGAACCCTGGAATTGTGGGCTATATTAATAAAATCCTTTGGCAATTTTTAGAGACTACTAATTTATGCAAGTTTGAAAATAACTCAAACTTGAATAAATCCGTAGGCCAACCAAAGCACTACCAAAAGACATGGAAATTGGAGGAGGTGGTCTTGGAATGACCTAGTATTTATAGGAAGATATTGAACATTTTCTGGAACAGGAAAATGCCACTTGCAATAAACGAGTGAGACTTGAAAAGAAGAAGCTAGTGGGGAAGGTGCACTTGACGAGGGATTTGGTGGCAAGAGAAAGATGCAAGTGTGTTTTTGGTGATTCCAAAGCAATGGGATATTTTTATAATAGCTCCCTACTATCGGGAAGATATGTTATAAAGAGAAGTCACCAGTGAATTACCTCGATTTAAATGGACCAAAGATCCAAACAATTTATTTAGATGAGTTTAAAAAAAATTAAAGACATGATGCAATGCAAAAATAAAATAGAGCAAGAAAATAGAACACACGACGAAACCCGGAATAGATGGAAGTCTTGTGGAGCGTCGGTCTTGGGGCATCACAACTCTCCCACACTAACAGAGGATCTCGACCCGAGATCCTAAGATGGCACCGGATAGAAGAGGAAAAGGAAGTTGTAAAACAAAGTTGCTTCTTTGACAAACGAGTGAAACCACGAACTTTGAGAGGTTGAACAACTTGAATGAGAGAATAGAATGGAGATGAATGAGATTGCAAACACTCCATTAGCAAAGAGGAACAATGAACATTACGAGAACCTTGTAGGTTAATAGACATGAACAAAGAGCTCGAGGCTCACAAAAACAATTTAAAAACCACTCCGGTTAAAACAAGCTAGAGAAGGAATAAGAATGAAATAATTCGGACAACATTCCGACTATAAATGGAAGGAATTAAACATGAACTTGAGGAGATGTGATGATACTTGATGAAATCAGCAACACACTGCCTCCGAAACAATTGAAAGAATGGCACAAGGGGTAAGAAAGATTTAGACAACACTCCGGTTGAAAAGAGAGGAAAAACTTGATCGGATGAGAGAACTTGAACGGAGGACACAACACTCCAGTTGAATGGATAAGCAAAGGAAAGAACACGATCTCGATAAAACGAGATGATGGTTTGGAGAGAGCAACATCACAATGCCTCCGGAATGAAAGAATAGATGCTAGATCGTTGGAAAGAAAAGAACGGAGAAGAAAATGACAACTTCTCCCACAAATGAATTTGGAAAGCAACCTTACAAAGAGGGATTGAACAAAGTTGTTGGAAATTCAACAATGAGAAGAATAAGCTTGATGTGGGCTTATGAAAAACATATCAACTTGAGGTGAAATTCTGCCACTAACGAAAACAATTGATTGGATTGAGATCAACCATGAGGCGAAAAACTTATTTCACCGAGAGGATAAATGAAAAGCTTGGGTTATTTCTAAGCACAATAAATAGCAACAATCCTTAGGGAAAAGCTTTTAGGTGAAATACAACCCAAGATAACTCCAACATAGAGATTTAAGGGTCGAAAATATCTCCTGAACGAAGAAAAATAATGGGTTTAAATATCTCATTCCTGACAACTTGTGAATCATGAAACACGAAAAGAAATTGTCAAAAATGACATACCACCATCTCAAACGATAAGGTAGAAAGAATTGCACTTCAAAATGCAAAAAGAAGAATGCTTGAGCTCCAACAAGAATCTTAATGAAGACTTCGAGGATGAATTAAATCATGATGAACCACCATGAAAAACTCCGGTAACAAAAGGATGAGAAGTGAAATATGAAAAGAATAAGATTGAAGCCTTGCAAGGATTTAGATGGATCTTCGCGATGAGAAAAAAATTGAGAGAGCTTAGAACACCGGGAGACAAGACGAACAACTTCAAAACAAGAATTTATTCCTTCTGAACAAACTCCAAAGGAAGGGATTAATCACTTGGATGAAACAAGAATAAGAATTATGTTATGTGTATCTTTCACCAAATTAAATTGATGACAACCAATGGATTTGGCATACTACTTATTCTCGTTGCAAAGAATTAAAGAGAGATCTCGCACAAACTTGAGAAAGTATTCAACGAATCACCGGTAGGATTTTGAAAGAACGAATGAATTAATACGATAACAAAGGAAGAGAAATTTTGAACGAACCACCGTAAGAATTGAAACTGGGTGAAGAAAGAGAATAAATCATCGTGAATAATTAGAAAAAAAACAAGGCACTTGAGGAAACTTAGATACAAAAGAACGAAGGGATCACAAGCTGACTAATGAATACTTAAATGATGCACCGAAAGAATATTGAGACGAACGAAGAGGCATCAATTAAGAATAGTTGGAGGACGAAGTTGACAACTGAGAACGAAGAAATCTTCTGAAATGATGCCCTTCGGAGGATCACAATGGAAAGAATTCATGAAATGCTTCGGATGGGTATAAAAAGACTTCCTCGCAATCGGAACAATAATGAGGATGGCATCAAGCTAGAACCATGAATCTTTGGAAGAACAGGTAAGGATTCAAGAGGAACTCTTCTTCGGTCTTCAAATCTGAGAAGACGATGAGAAACACCACCATGAATTATTGAGGCACTCCTGAATGAAGAATTAAAAGGTTGAACCCAAGGTGTAAAGAATTTGAAAGCGATCTTGGAGGATACATTTGACCCATGAGAGACCCAATGTTACGTCAAACTTGAAAGAATTTGAGAATAACTCCGGAAAAATTAGAAGAATCAGGTAAGATCCTGGAAAAAGACCTGTGGGTTAGGGCCCACTCAAAAGAAACACCGTTGGGAAAAATTGCTTGAGAGATAGTGCGCCGGTTGAATCAAATGGCTTGAATGAGATAACAACCTCGAAATAGGTTGAACTGGTTAAGAATGAAAACACGAATCTTCCGAGATACCTTGTACACTCCAGATAAGAATTAGAGAGCGTTGAATAATAAGAGAGACTTCGGATAAGAAATTCCAACATCGGAAAAACGTGTGAAACAAAAAGGAAGGGATATGATCAAGACCAAAGCTTGGATTTAGTCAACCGGAGAAGAAACGAGAACGGAGAATGGTAAACTTGAAGCCTCCTTAACATCTTCATGAGAATCACCGGATAAGAACATTGAAAGAAACGAAGGAAGGGACTTCACATGAATCAAATGGATACCTAACTTGAGATTTCTGACTCCGAGAAGAAGAAGGGTGGGAGGGTGGGGAAAACAAAGACAACTTGGGACAAACGAAACGGACACCATTGAGAAGAACCAAGGATTGGTCTTGCACAAATTGAAAGGATCGGGTTAACTTGAAGAAAACCACGCCGGTTGAAAAGAATTTACATGACAATCTCGATGATTACGGACTAGAACTCCCATAGAAATATGAGAACACCTCTTAGGAAAGGTATGGAATCAACACTTGACATCGAAGCAACTCGAATACCACAATCAAAACAAAATAATGGATTGATATGTTGCAACATAATCTTCACAATACCATTCAAACAGAGAATTGAACGAATGAATTACATAGCTTAATGGTACATCAACTTGTCGAAAAGCCACTTGGGAGAACAAAATGATAGAATAAAACAAGAAGGTAATAGATGGAACAAATACATAATAGAGGTTTCGTTCGACATGTTCGTGCTGATGCCCCATGGCACGTGTTACAAAGGGCCTTGCAATCCCCGGATCAGCATAGCCAAGGATCCTTTAAGATGCAACCCCCTAGTGCAACAACGCCCATGATAACCTCTCCACTAGATGTTGAACCCCATCCTCATATCATGCACCCGTTGGAAGATTACCTAAGAGCTACTTGAATCCCACCTATTAATTCTCGAAGCTTTCTGGTTATGCAATCTGGTGTTGGGATACAGGGGAAGAACAATATCTCACCCAACTAGCAATACCTACATCCAGTTGTATCCATCCATCAACACATAATCAGGCACCTTCGGAAATCGTTTACCTCGGACATTCGAAACGCATCCGCTATACTAGCTGTGGTAATATTCCCGAACTATCCCACCAGTACTGGGTGATGTCGGGGTTATCTCACCACCAGACACGCATAGAAGAGTTTTCGATGTTGGCCGCCTCTGGTATTCTAGAACTGTCACGATACACAATGGGACGACAATGCCTCAGAGCTCAGCTCCTCGGGACTTAGCCTAAATAGACGGGAGGCACCAAGACAGAATTCTCATCACAAAGATATTGGAACAATCCAAACAATACCCGCGTGATCCTAAAAAAAATGGTGAAAATGAGGGTAGTGAAGTTAAAACAACGTCAGGAATCCTCACCAGAGCGACGAAGGGGATGAGGAGTAAAAAGAAATCCTATTCTCCAATATATATATAGGACTCAAAACATGTTGTGTGTGTGCCTAGACTCAACCGACAACGGTTCGATCAATCAGGGGCTCCTAGGTCAGAGAAGGCTCTGATACCAACTTATAATGCCCAGGATGCGACTATATCTCCTACGTGTCGAGGCACGACTTAAAGACATAAGCGCATTCTGGAATGATCACAAGCGTGGTATCTTTGCACAACTCATGTAAAAGTTCAGAGATGAAAGAGAAAAATAGCTGGCTTACACTCGCCACGTCACACAATGAATACAATAACATACATTTATCCAAATAACACAGGGTCCGACTACGGACGAAATCCAAATGAGAAAAGATACCACAAACACAAGTCCTGGTCGCCCCTAGTAGGAAGCACTACTGATCGTCAGGAGACATAACATAGAAACGACCACGCTCTTCATCGAACTCCTAGTGAAGTTATTGCCCATCTCCGGCATCATACTCAGCTGTACCTGCATCTGGTGTGTGTAGTGATGTCTACTACACAACCTTCTTCTTGTAGACGTTGTTGGGCCTCCAAGTGCAGAGGTTTGTAGGACAGTAGCAAATTTCCCTCAAGTGGATGACCTAAGGTTTATCAATCCGTGGGAGGCGTAGGATGAAGATGGTCTCTCTCAAACAACCCTGCAACCAAATAACAAAGAGTCTCTTGTGTCCCCAACACACCCAATACAATGGTAAATTGTATAGGTGCACTAGTTCGGCGAAGAGATGGTGATACAGGTGCAATATGGATGGTAGATATAGGTTTTTGTAAACTGAAAATATAAAAACAGCAAGGTAGCAAGTGGTAAAAGTGAGCATAAACGGTGTTGCAATGATAGGAAACAAGGCCTAGGGTTCATACTTTCACTAGTGGAAGTTGTCTCAACAATAATAACATAACTGGATCATATAGCTATCCCTCAACATGCAACAAAGAGTCACTCCAAAGTCACTAATAGCGGAGAACAAACGAAGAGATTATGGTAGGGTATGAAACCACCTCAAAGTTATTATTTCTGATCGATCTATTCAAGAGTCCATAGTAAAATAACACGAAGCTATTCTTTCCGTTCGATATATCATAGAGTTCATACTAGAATAACACCTGAAGATACAAATCAACCAAAACCCTAATGCCACCTAGATAATCCATTATCACCTCAAGTATCCGTGGGCATGATTATACGATATGCATCACACAATCTCAGATTCATCTATTCAACCAACACAAAGAACTTCAAAGAGTGCCCCAAAGTTTCTACCGGAGAGTCAAGACGAAAACGTGTGCCAACCCCTATGCATAGATTCCCAAGGTCACGGAACCCGCAAGTTGATCAACAAAACATACATCAAGTGAATCAATAGAATACCCCATTGTCACCACGGGTATCCCATGCAAGACATACATCAAGTGTTCTCAAATCATTAAAGACTCAATCCGGTAAGATAACTTCAAAGGGAAAACTCAATCCATTACAAGGGAGTAGAGGGGGAGAAACATCATAAGATCCAACTATAATAGCAAAGCTCGCGATACATCAAGATCATGCCATCTCAAGAACACGAGAGAGAGAGAGAGAGAGATCAAACACATAGCTATTGATACATACCCTCAGCCCCGAGGGTGAACTACTCCTCCCTCGTCATGGAGAGTGCTTGGATGCCACCGGAGAGGGATTCCCCCCTCTGGCAGGGTGCCATCACGGATCCAGATTGGTTTTCGGTGGCAACAGAGGCTTTCTGCGGCGGAACTCCCGATCTAGGTTATTTTCCAGAGGTTTATGTATATAGAGAGGATGTTGGAGTCGGGGGCAAGTAAAGGAGGTCTTCGGGCTGTCCACGAGGCAGGGGCGCGCCTAGTAGGGGGGCGCCCCTACCCTCGTGGGCAGCCCGTGGATCTTCTGGCCCCCCTCTGGCACTTTCTAGGCTTCTTCTGGTCCAAAAACAGCCTCCGTTGAATTTCAGGTCAATTGGGCTCTGTTTGATATTCCTTTTCTGTGATACCCTAAAACAGGAGAAAAACAGAAACTGGCACTGGGCTCTGGGTTAATAGGTTAGTCCCAAAAATCATATAAAGTGTATATAAAAGCCCATAAAACATCCTATAAGGATAATATAATAGCATGGAACAATAAAAAATTATAGATACATTGGAGACGTATCAAGCATCCCCAAGCTTAATTTCTACTCGTCCTCGAGTAGGTAAATGATAAAAACAAAATTTTTGATGTGCAATGCTACCTAACATAATTCTCAATGTAATTTTCTTTATTGTGGCATGAATGTTCTGATCTAAAAGATTCAAGATAAAATTCTATATTGACATAAGAATTAATAATACTTCAAACATACTAACAAAGCAATCATGTCTTCTCAAAATAACATGGCCAAAGAAAGTTATCCCTACAAAATCATATAGTCTGGCTATGCTCCCTCTTCATCACACAAAATATTCATATCATGCACAGCCCCAGTTTCAGCCAAGCACTTGTTTTCATACTCAATTTTTTCGAACCTTTCAACTTTCACGCAATACATGAGCGTGAGCCATGGATATAGCACTATAGGTGGAATAGAATGGTGGTTGTGGAGAAGACAAAAAGGAGGAAGATAGTCTCACATCGACTAGGCGAATCAACGGGCTATGGAGATGCCCATCAATAGATATCAATGTGAGTGAGTAGGGATTGCCATGCAACGGATGCACTAGATCTAAAAATGTATGAAAGCTCAACAAAAGAAACTAAGTGGGTGTGCATCCAACTTGCTTGCTCACGAAGACCTAGGGCATTTGAGGAAGCCCACAGTTGGAATATGCAAGCCAAGTTCTATTATGAAAATTCCCACTAGTGTATGAAAGTGACTAAACATGAGACTCTCTATCATAATGAACATGGTGCTACTATGAAGCACAAGTGTGGAAAAAGATAGTAGCATTGTCCCTTTTCTTTTCTATTTTTCTATTATTATTATTTTGGGCCTTTGTTTTTCTTTGGCCTTTCCTTCTTTTTTTTCTTTTTTTTCTTTGGGACAATGCTCTAATAATGATGATCATCACACTTATATTGCTTTACAACTCGATATTACAACTCGATATTACAACTCGATACTAGAACAAAGTATGACTCTATATGAATGACTCCGGCGGTGTACCGGGATGTGCAATGAATCAAGAGTGACATGTATGAAATATTATGCATTGTGGCCTAGCCACAAATACGATGTCAACTACATGATCATGCATGGCAATATGACAATATGAAGTGTGTCATATGAAATGGAATGATGAAAAGTTGCATGGCAATATATCTCGGAATGGCTATGGAAATGCCATGATAGGTAGGTATGGTGGGAGTTTTGAGGAAGGTATATGGTACCGGCGAGAGTTGCGCGATACGAGAGAGGCTATCAATGGTGGAAGGGTGAGAGTGCGTATAATCCATGGACTCAACATTAGTCATAAAGAACCCATATACTTATTGCAAAAATTTACGAGTCATCAAAACAAAGTAATCAACGCATGCTCCTTGGGGGAGGTTGGCAGGAATTAACCATCGCGCGCCCCCGACCTCCACACAAAGGATGTCACTCAATAAATACCTCATGCTCTAACTTCGTCACATAGCGGTTCACCATACGTGCATGCTACGGGAATCACAAACTTTAACACAAGTATTTCTCAAATTCATAATTACTCCACTAGCATGACTCTAATATCAACATCCCCATATCTCAAAACAATCATCAAGCATCAAACTTCTCATAGTATTCAATGCGCTTTATATGAAAGTTTTTTTCCTATACTCATCTTGGATGCCTATCATATTAGGACTAGTTTTATAACCAAAGCACATTACCATGCTGTTCTAAAAGACTCTCAAATAGATATAAGTGAAGCATGAAAGATCAACAATTTCTACAAAATAAAACCACCGCCGTGCTCTAAAAAGATATAAGTGAAGCATTAGATCAAACAACAAACTACTCCAAAAGATATAAGTGAAAATCAATGAGTAGTAGAATAATTATGTAACTATGTGAAGACTCTCTAACATTTAAGAATTTCAGATCTTGGGATATTATTCAAACAGCAAGCAAACAAATTATAACAAAATGATGCTCCAAGCAAAACACATATCATGTGGTGAATAAAAATATAGCATCGAGTAAAGTTACCGATAGATGAAGACGAAAGAGGGGATGCCTTCCCGGGGCATCCCCAAGCTTAGGCTTTTGGTTGTCCTTGAATTTTACCTTGGGTTGCCTTGGGAATCCCCAATCTTAGGCTCTTGCCACTCTTTGTTCCATAGTCCATCAAAGCCATACTCAAAACTTGAAAACTTCACAACACAAAACTTAGCCAAAAATCTCGTGAGCTCCGTTAGTATAAGAAAACAAACCACCACTCAAAGGTACTGTAATGAACTCATTCTTTGTTTATATTGGTGTTAAACCTACTGTATTCCAACTTATCTATGATTCACACTCCCCAATACTACTCATAGATTCATCAAAATAAGCAAACAACACACAAAAAACAGAATCTGTCAAAAACAGAACAGTCTGTAGTAATCTGTAACTTTCGAATACTTATGTAACTCTAAAAAAAATTAAATAAATTGGTAAACGTGATTAATTTGTCTATTAATCATCTGCAAAAATAATCAACTAAATAGCACTCTCCAGTAAAAAATGGTAGCTAATCTCGTGAGCGCTAAAGTTTCTGTTTTTTACAGCATGATCGCATAAACTTCACACAAGTCTTCCCAAAGGATCTACTTGGCACAAACACTAATTAAAACACAAAACCACATCTAAACAGAGGCTAGATGCAATATTTATTCCTAAACATAAGCAAAAGCAAAGAAAATAAAATTGGGTTGCCTCCCAACAAGCGCTATCGTTTAACACCCCTAGCTAGGCACGATGATTTCAATGATGCTCGCATAAAAGATAAGAATTGAAATCTAAGGTGAGCATCATGAAGAATAGGACTAGCACATTTAAGTCTAACCCACTTCCTACGCATAGGGATTTTGTGAGCAAACAACTTATGGGAACAATAATCAACTAGCATAGGAAGGCAAAACAAGCATAACTTCAAAACTTTAAGCACATAGAGAGGAAACTTGATATTATTGCAATTCCCACAAGCATATGATCTTCTCTCATAATAATTTTCAGTAGCATCATGAATGAATTCAACAATATAACCATCACATAAAGCATTCTTGTCATGATCTACTTGCATAGAAATTTTACTACTCCCCACATAAGCAAACTTATTCTCATCAATAGTAGCAAACTCAACAAATAACTATCATGTGAAGCATAATCCATTTGAAATTTAAAATCATGATGACAAGTTTCATGGTTATCATTATTCTTAATAGCATACAAGTCATCACAATAATCATCATAGATAGCAACTTTGTTCTCATAATCAATTGGAACCTCTTCCAAAATAGTGGATTCATCACTAAATAAAGTAATGACCTCTCCAAATCCACTTTCATAATTATAATCATCATAAATAGGAGGCATGCTTTCGTCATAATAAATTTGATCATCAAAACTTGGGGGACTAATAATATCATCTTCGTCAAACATAGCATCCCCAAGCTTGTGGCTTTGCATATCATTAGCATCATGGATATTCAAAGGATTCACACTAACAACACTACAATCATGCTCATCATGCACATATTTTATGCCAAGCATTCTATGTAATTCTTCTTCTAGTACTTGAGCACAATTTTCCTTCCCATCATTTTCACGAAAGATATTAAAAAGATGAAGCATATGAGGTAACCTTAATTCCATTTTTTTGTAGTTTTCTCTTATAAACTAGTGATAAAACAAGAAACTAAAAGATTCGATTGCAAGATCTAAAGATATACATTCAAGCACTAACCTCCCCGGCAACGGCGCCAGAAAAGAGCTTGATGTCTACTACACAACCTTCTTCTTGTAGACGTTGTTGGGCCTCCAAGTGCAGAGGTTTGTAGGACAGTAGCAAATTTCCCTCAAGTGGATGACCTAAGGTTTATCAATCCGTGGGAGGCGTAGGATGAAGATGGTCTCTCTCAAACAACCCTGCAACCAAATAACAAAGAGTCTCTTGTGTCCCCAACACACCCAATACAATGGTAAATTGTGTAGGTGCACTAGTTCGGCAAAGAGATGGTGATACAAGTGCAATATGGATGGTAGATATAGGTTTTTGTAAACTGAAAATATAAAAACAGCAAGGTAGCAAGTGGTAAAAGTGAGCATAAACAGTGTTGCAATGATAGGAAACAAGGCCTAGGGTTCATACTTTCACTAGTGGAAGTTCTCTCAACAATAATAACATAACTGGATCATATAACTATCCCTCAACATGCAACAAAGAGTCACTCCAAAGTCACTAATAGCGGAGAACAAACGAAGAGATTATGGTAGGGTACGAAACCACCTCAAAGTTATTCTTTCTGATCGATCTATTCAAGAGTCCATAGTAAAATAACACGAAGCTATTCTTTCCGTTCGATCTATCATAGAGTTCATACTAGAATAACACCTTAAGATACAAATCAACCAAAACCCTAATGTCACCTAGATACTCCATTGTCACCTCAAGTATCCGTGGGCATGATTATACGATATGCATCACACAATCTCAGATTCATCTATTCAACCAACACAAATAACTTCAAAGAGTGCTCCAAAGTTTTTACCGAAGAGTCAAGACGAAAACGTGTGCCAACCCCTATGCATAGATTCCCAAGGTCACGGAACCCGCAAGTTGATCACCAAAACATACATCAAGTGAATCAATAGAATACCCCATTGTCACCACGGGTATCCCACGCAAGACATACATCAAGTGTTCTCAAATCCTTAAAGACTCAATCCGATAAGATAACTTGAAAGGGAAAACTCAATCCATTACAAGAGAGTAGAGGGGGAGAAACAACATAAGATCCAACTATAATAGCAAAGCTCGCGATACATCAAGATTGTGCCATCTCAAGAACACGAGAGAGAGAGAGAGAGAGAGAGAGAGAGATCAAACACATAGCTACTGTTACATACCCTCAGCCCCGAGGATGAACTACTCCTCCCTCATCATGGAGAGCGCTGGGATGATGAAGATGGCCACCGAAGAGGAATTCCCCCCTCCGGCATGGTGCCAGAACGGGTCTAGATTGGTTTTCGGTGGCAACAGAGGCTTTCGGTGGCGGAACTCCCGATCTAGGTTATTTTTCGGAGGTTTCTGTATATATAGAGGGTGTTGGAGTCGGGGGCAAGTAAAGGAGGTCTCCGGGCTGTCCACGAGGCAGGGGGCGCGCCCCTACCCTCGTGGGCAGCCCGTGGATCTTCTGGCCCCCCTCTGGCACTTTTTGGGCTTCTTTTGGTCCAAAAACAGCCTCCGTTGAATTTTAGGTTAATTGGGCTCCGTTTGATATTCCTTTTATGCGATACCCTAAAACAGGAGAAAAACAGAAACTGACACCGGGCTCTGGGTTAATAGGTTAGTCCCAAAAATCATATAAAAGTGTATATAAAAGCCCATAAAACATCCTAGAAGGATAATATAATAGCAAGGAACAATAAAAATTTATAGATATGTTGGAGACGTACCATGTAGTAATCTGTGAGTCAATAGGACTCAGCAATCCCATTCCCGGGTATCAAAACTAACAAAGCTTTTAGGTGTGGAGAGGTAATAAAGTGCCTGTAGCAAGCACTAAGCAACTAGCTTACGAAGTGAGAGTGAGATGAGGAAAGTGCCAACAGTCGCCAAAGATGATCAATAAGTGATCCTAGCTACTCACGTTCATGCATAACCTCACCGTGTTCACTTCTCGAAGCCCTTTGGAAAGAGACCATCACGGTTACTCACACAGGTAGTGTATTCTTAAGGATATGGTGTCAAGTTATCTACAACTAGATATTAACAAATTCCCATCTGCCACATAACCGCGGGCACGGCTTTCGAAAGTTCAAAACCCTGCAGGGGTGTCCCAACTTAGCCCATCACAAGCTCACGATCTGCGGAGTCGTAACTCCAAATTGGGAAGACCCGAGTATCCTCGGAATCCCGTGCTCAAGATATTTCGACAAAGGTAAAACTAATCCAGCAAGACCTCCCGGTGTGCCGACACCCTCATAGTAGCCGCCCGTATCTCGTCTCAGGCCACGACCGGATGGGCGATCCTACAGGTAATACCAGCCCTCGGGTTTCCCCAAGGTGGCCCCGCAGAACCCCCAGTTTGGACCAACACTCAAAACGAGCACTGGCCCGGGGGTTGATTAATAAATCCTCGGGTTAATTACTCCCTCGGCAAGTTTTAGTTGTTAGGCAAATGTAGTACCAAAGTTGGGCCTTGCTGGAAAAGCTTTAAGCAGAGCAAATTATCAAGGGGGGCCCATAAACCCCAACCGTGTTAGGAACACAAAATCAAGGAACATAACACCGGTTTATCGGGTCCTAAGGTGGCATGAGTGGAACAAAACACCAAGCAGAAGGCCAAGCCTTCCACCCATTACCAATATATATGTGCATTAATTAATTAAGATATATATTGTGTTATCCCAATAAACAAGTCCAGAACATGGAGCAATCTTCAACTTCACCTGCAACTATCAACGCTATAAGAGGGGCTGAGCAAAAGCATACTTAGCCAATCAACGGTTTGCTAGGGAGGCGGTTAGAGTGTTTCATGGCAACATAGGAGGCCGACAAGACAGGAATAGGCATTGAGGCATAGCTAAAGAGAGAGACAACTAGCAAAGCAAAGATAGAGGTGATATCGGGGAATGGTAATCTTGCCTGGGATCCCGAAGGAAGAAGAACGAGTACATGAAGTAGTTGAACAAATCATCACAACTCCGGAACGAAACCGATGCTAACGAGAGAAGCATACCGGAAAGAAGCAAACATCATGGTAAACACACATAACATGGCATATGATGCACAACAAGTATGATGCATGTTCGGTTTAAATATGCATGGCATGGCAAAGTGCTCAAACAACATTACAATTTAAGTGGAGCTCAATATGCAACGAGTTGCCTATTGACAAAACACCATGTTAGATTATTTAGTTTGATCTCGTTATGAACCCAGCAGGTTTAAATGTTTTTTAAACATGGCAAGTGGTGAAGCATGAGCAAACTACACTCTCTAGGCATTTTTAAATGAGGCCGGAAATAACAACAACAATTCCAGAAAATCCCCATGTGTCATTTTGCAATTTTAATGCAAACAACAATTTTAGTCATTTAAATGTTGTTATCATGATGCGGATGACAAATGCAAGTTTTATGCAATTTCTATAAAAGTTGACATGAAGATGATAAGGAACAATTGTCACCGTGGTGGAAAGAAAGGGTGACACGGTGACGAATCCAAAAATGATGCCACGACAACATATCGGTTCCGGTAACTCGTTGAGAGACCGGTGCAGAAGATGAAGGGCGGCGTGAGCGTGTCATGCAAGATGATGGGTGCTCTCGGTTACCCGGTTCGCACGTGACAACGGCAGGGCATGGAAACGAGCGACACAACGGACACGGCGCAAACAAGTATTTCATCTCATACAACATACAACATTCATCCACGGGGTCATCGGCTCGGTGGTTATACCTTCGAAGCATGCGGTTCGGGGTGGTTTGAGTCTCAAGGGAAGAGGTACACGTGTCGAAGAGGAAGTAGTTGTTCACGGGGTCGTCGAGGGAAGTAGGCGTTCACGTGACGGTAGTAGTGGTACTTGCGGTGGTAGTGGTACACGTTTCGGAGAGGGACTTGACGAATCCAACGTCTTTGGGGGTCGTCATTGAACTTGTCGAATCCCACGACGAGGGTAGTGGACATCATGGAAGTAGTCGTTCACGGACGTAGTCTAACTTGACGAATCCGAACTCTTCGAGGGTCATCGTGGTACTCGTTCATGTAGTTGTTGTACACATGTCGTAGTCGAACTTGATGGATCCGAGGGCTCCGAGCGTCGTGGTACTTGGGGTCTTCGAAAACAGCGGCCGTCGAGGTACTTGAGGTCTTGGCGATGACAAAAGGCAAAAAGGTCGTGGGAATGCTCAGATAGGTGGTGGTCTTGGTCTCGCGGCGAGCAACGGCACTGGAAGTGCACATGATCCCGAGGTCATCGGGGCGAGGGCCTTGGCGTTCTAGGTGGATGAAGACCACGGTGTGAGGTGGTGGCCTGGGGTTGAACGAGGCGAGGTGGCGCGCCGGCGATGCTCGCGCGGGGAAGACGGAAGCAGCGACCAAGGCAGCTTGCTTGAGACGCCGGAGTTGAAGAGGTGGCGCAGGAAGGCGAGGCTGGCGTAGGAGCTTGAGGGCGCGGGTGCCACGGCCGGAGCAAGACAGACAGGGCGGCGCGGGGCGATGTCTTGGGGCTCTGGGCGGAGGCGCGACCAGCTCCGGCGAGGTGGTCGAGGCAGCAAGCGGCGGCGCCGTCAGCAGCTAGGGGAGGCCGGCGGACGACGCAGACAGGGGCGCCAAGGGGATCGGGCGCGGTGTTGGCGCCCGAGCGGCGGAGCGGTGACAGATGCGGGCAAGGCCGGCCCGCGGGGCACCATGGCGAGGCGCAGCGGGAGTGCGTTGGAGACGAGGGACTCGAGAAGGAGGAGGAGGTGCGAGGGAGGGGAGACGAGAGGGATCGGGAGATGAGATGGGGATCGATTGGATCGGGGCTTCTGCCCTGCCTGGCGGCGCAAGGGGGGAGGAGGAGTGGGTCGGGGCTAGGGTTTAGGTTGGAGGGGGCGGCTGGGCCTCGCCTATGGAGGCCTAGTGGCCGGCTCGGCCTTGGGCCATGTGGGTGGAGATGGAAAAAAACCGAGGCCTGGTCGGCCCTCTTTAATCCCTCACTTAATCTCATATTTTGTTTAACAATAAACATGAGTTACGGAAAAAGATCAGGGAGTTAGGAGAAGGGTTTAGCTAAGAATAAAATATCCCTAGAACCCTAGAATTGTGGGCTATATTAATAAAATCCTTTGGCAATTTTTAGAGACTACTAATTTATGCAAGTTTGAAAATAACTCAGACTTGAATAAATCCGTAGGCCAACCAAAGCACTTCCAAAAGAGATGGAAATTGGAGGAGGTGGTCTTGGCATGACCTAGTATTTATAGGAAGATATTGAACATTTTCTGGAACAGGAAAATGTCACTTGCAATAAAAGAGTGAGACTTGAAAAGAAGAAGCTAGTGGGGAAGGTGCACTTGATGAGGGATTTGGTGGCAAGAGAAAGATGCAAGTGTGTTTTTGGTGATTTCAAAGCAATGGGTTTTTTTATAATAGCTCCCTACTATCGGGAGGATATATTATAAAGAGAAGTCACCAGTGAATTCCCTCGATTTAAATGACCGAAGATCCAAACAATTTATTTAGATGAGTTTAAAAAAATTAAAGACATGATGGCATGACGACATGATGCAATGCAAAATAAAATAGAGCAAGCAAATAAAACACACCGCAAAACCCGGAATAGATGGAAGTCTTCTGGAGCGTCGGTCTTGGGGCGTCACACTCCTAAAGCCCAATAAGGCCCATGTACTCCCTGACGAATTCCCGTAACTCTCCGGTACTCCGAAAAATACCCGAATCACTAACCTTTCCGATGACCGAATATAGTCATCCAATATATCGATCTTTACGTCTTGACCATTTCGAGACTCCTCGTCATGTCCCCGATCTCATCCGGGACTCCGAACAACCTTCGGTACATCAAAACACATAAACTCATAATACCGATCGTCATCGAACGTTAAGCGTGCGGACCCTACAGGTTCGAGAACTATGGATGCTCATATTGGTTCCTACACATTCTTCGAAGATCTTTATCGGTCAAACCGCATAACAATATACGGTGTTCCCTTTGTCATCGGTATGTTGCTTGCCCGAGATTCAATCATCGATATCTCAATACCTAGTTCAATCTCGTTACTGACAAGTCTCTTTACTCGTCTCGTAATGCATCGTCTCGTGACCAACTCATTAGTCATTTGCTTGCAAGGCTTATAGTGATGTGCATTACCGAGAGGCCCCAGAGTTACCTCTCCGACACTCGGTGTGGCAAATCATATTCTCGATCTATGCCAACACCAAAAACACCTTCGGAGACACCTGTAGAGCATCTTTATAATCACCCAGTTACGTTGTGACGTTTGATAGCACACAAGGTGTTTCTCCTATATTCGGGAGTTGCATAATCTCATAGTCATAGGAACATGTATAAGTCATGAAGAAAGCAGTAGCAGTAAAACTAAACAATCAAGTGCTAAGCTAACGGAATGGGTCAAGTCAATCACATCATTCAATGATGTGATCCGTTAATCAAATGAGAACTCGTGTCTATGGTAGGAAACTTAACCATCTTTGATTCAACGAGCTAGTCAAGTAGAGGCATACTAGTGACACTTTGTTTGTCTATGTATTCACGCATGTACTATGTTTCCGGTTAATACAATTCTAGCATGAATAATAAACATTTATCATGATATAAGTAAATATAAATAACAACTTTATTATTGCCTCTAGGGCATATTCCCCTCAATTTGCACACATCATATGCCCGCTGTGTGGTCTCGAGCGCGAGGACACATTCCATGTGTTTTGTAGGTGCCCGAGAGCGGTGGAACTATGGTGAGCCATGGCGCAAGTATGGCGAATCCCAGACATCAAAGCAGTCCGCAACACTGGACCAGAGTGGTTCCTGAACCTCATTGCGGACTGTAACGAGGGGGGCCGGCTCCGAGTTCTTATGCTATTCTGGAGGTGTTGGTTCGTGCGCAACGAAATCCAACATCAGAAGCCGGCGCCACCCTTGGAAGTTTCTCGGAGGTTCATGCAGAGCTACGTTACCTCACTGTTGGGTATCCAGCAATTTCCGTTAGGGAATTGGGACAAAGGGAAGATGGTGGTACAACAGGAAGGAGCCGAGCAGCCTATATCACATGTGGAGGCTGGTGTGAAAAATGTACACAGATGGAGCCCTCCACCGGCCGGATGGGCTAAACTCAATGTTGATGGCTCATACTCACATGAGGACCGGAGTGCAGGTTCAGGTATGGTGTTACGTGGCCATGATGGGGCCATCCTCTTCTCTGCGTGTAGGTCCTTGTGGTCGTGTCCGGACCCCTTGCACGCGGAGCTCGCCGGTTGCATGGAAGGCCTAGCCCTTGCTCACCAATGGACGGAGCTGCCGATCATCGTCGAGAGTGACAGTCTGCAAGCAGTACAGATGATCAATGCCCAAGGCCAAGATCGGTCTCAGTACACCATGGTAATTTCTGAGGTGAAGCGTCTCATGGGTCTAAGGGAGTGTCGTGTTACTCATATCTCTAGAGAGCAGAATAATGTAAGTCACAAGCTAGCAAACTTCGGAAGGACGGAGGATCGAACTGTGGTATGGATCCGTTCCGGTCCAGATAACATCCCTAGTTTGTGTAGGGATGAACTTGGTTGCTCTTGAGTAATATACTCCTTTTACCCCCGCAAAAAAAAAGTAAACTATTACATGCATAATTAACTAGGATAAACGATTATCTGATCATCATCTACTTCTTGTGACGCTTGCCACCACTACTGTGCTGGTGGCTTGATCCGGCCTCGTTGATTACGGGAAGGAGGCACTTCCTGATGTCAACGATCCGCATGTGCATCTCGTAGCATGTGTATACGTTCTTGGCCGCGAACTTGAGGTGAGCTTCATCTAGTTTCTCCATCCAGGCCCTGTGCCAGGATATGGGATGTATTATCCTGGAATCCCGCTTCATCTTTTCGCAGTAGGGGTCGATGATGACCGAGGTGAGTTCAATCAGGGAGTCCTTCTTCATGTTGTCCCAGACCTTGTATTGGCCACAAATTTTGAAAAGGTTATTACATGCCAAGCCCGTAACCTTGAGCGCTTTTACATCGTCAGTGGTTTCCATGGTAGCGAACTTGTAGTCGGACTGTTGACAAACCTGGTGAAACAGTCGCAAGGCTTTGTGGCCATGCAGTAGTGGTAGATGAGGACATGATGGCGCACGCACAACTGGGTGACGACAACCTTTTGATCCTTCCCGGGATGACCGCCGGTGTACTGGAGGTCGATGCCGACCACTTTGTACTTGTCTCGAGCAAGCAACTGCTCCATGGTGTTGATGTACTCCTCCACCACAGTCGGGCCGATAGTGTACACCACAGAGAGACCCGTCTCCCTCGCGCGGGTCTCCGCTTTATGCATGCCGAACTCCATTGGAGCGCCGCTAGATATCTTCTCTGTTTGTGTCGTCGTGGGTGTGCTTGTTGTGTTGTGGGGCGCGATCGAAAGGTTGAAGAGACTAAGGTTATAATGGTCGGGGAACCATGGGGAAGCCGGACGGCCTGGAATATCGGCACGCCCTGATGACAGTTTTTGCAGCAAGTAACTCCATCGTGCCGTATGTAACTGCATTGTGGCGAACGCGCGCGGCGCAACCACATGCATATGGGCCCCAACATAATCGTGAGCCGACCCGAACTGCTGGCAAAGCGCGCGCACATGGACGTGAGCAGTGCGCTCCGCGACTACAATCTTCATGTTTTTCATTCTGATTTCTTATTTTTCAATATTCGATCTCATTCTCCATTTTTATTTTTTGTATCATTTTTTCTGATTTTTTTTCTTTTTATAAAGGTTTCAGAAAATTTCCAAAAATCATAAATTTGTTCATGTTTCCAAATTTTTCCGTGTTTATCAAAATAAAAATGAAATTTCAAAATACGTTCATCTTTTTCAAAAAAAAATCTCAAGTTATAAAAATGTTCATGTTTTTTCAAAACAAGTTCAAATGTTTGAAACAATGTCCACTTTAAAAATAAATGTTTGCAAATTCTGAAGAGAAGCAAATGAACTGCTTTCATAAAAATTCTCGTAGAATCGAGAATGAAGTTTTCATTATGTACATGGTAGATCATGAATTAGTAACTGCATCCAATCTCCGAAAAGTTCCGATTGTTTCACTTTTTGAGATGGGATATTTACGGAATCCCCATGAATAGGATCAAACCTTATTCTATGCTATTGCCGTAAGATTCTTCTTTCTTATTCTTAAGCAAGCCCTCGAGATGGCTTAGTTGATCATGATTTATATTTTCTCTTTCTTTTCCTTTTTGCTTGTTTCGAGAAAGATATCGTCCGATTCTCCAAGAATGTTCAACTTTTTAAAAAAGTTAAGCATTTTCAAAATGTTCACATTTTTGGAAAATGTTTGGAAGATTGTAGAAATATTCTTCTTTCCAAAAAAATATTTCTCAATTTTAAAAGTTTGTTGTCTTTTTTACCAAAACATATCTCAATTCCACAAATTGTTCGTCTCAATTAAAAAAATCACAATTTCAAGAAATGTTCAATTTCTTAATTGTTTAATCTGCCACTGATTATTATCTTAAGTGTTTCGTGGTGACAAGAAGTCAGTAATGCCCAATAGCTCTAGTGGCTAGTTACACACGTGCCTCTGTAAGAGCATCTCCAATAGCATGTGTATATTTGAATGTTTATATATTCATATAGACAATGGTCTAAAAAGATTTTCTCATATACACGTCCAGTTTTACATCAGAACGTCTATATACAGAGACCATGACTGGTGGGCCGTCGCTGGGGAGAGGAAGAAAGCATGACTGCAACTGAGTTTAGACAACGCCTTCACATTGTTCAAGCGTGGACATTGTCAAGGTCGATTTAGAGGATGTGTATATTTAGACGACCATATAGACAAGCTGTTGGACGCCTGTTTTGGGCTCACGTCGTGTAAAACGAGTATAGACGTCCATATAGACAAGCTATTGGAGATGCTCTAAGGGGTCTTGTGTTTGATTCCGAGCGGCGGCATTTCCATTTTTTTTGAGATTTTTACACTGCACTATCTGTTAGAGTAGTCTTTATTGTATACGACTCCTAGTCCAAGTCATCTTTGTAACCTTACCCCAAGTCGGTTTGTACCCTCTTATATACACTTGTATGTCGCACCAAATTAATCAATAAGAATCAGTTTTATTCATCTATCATGATATCAGATACCGGTCCTAGGGTTTAGGTTATGGCTCCGCCAAGGCCGCCGCCGCTGCCGCCGCCCGGCTACTTCGAGCGCCGGGCCGTGCTCATCGCCAAGGCTGCCAACGCCGCAGCCGCCTCTCTCTCGGCCCTCTCCCTAGCTCCACAAAACTCCCCTACACCCATCCTCGCCGCACCAATGTCTCTTGCTGACACAATCTCCGACGTCAGCCCATACATCCCCATAGTTCTTGATCTCGCCGCCCATAACTACTACCATTGGAGACATCTCTTCGATCTCCACCTCGGCCGCTGCAACCTGCGCTCGCATGTCGCCGCCAACTGTCTTCCCCGCCCCGACGATCCGCAATGGTTGAAAGACGATCTCGCAATCGTCCAGTGGTTCTACACCCGCATCACCACCGAGATCTTCAACATGCTCGATCATGACGGTGCCACCGCTGCCAACATCTGGCACTCCCTCCGTCAGCTCTTCCAAAGCAACACCGACGCTCGGAAAAACGCTCTCCACACCGAGCTTCGCAATATGGTGCAAGGAGACGCCCCGGTGAACCTGTTCTGCCAGCGCGTCAAGACCATTGGTGATGAGCTCCGCGAACTCGGCGATACCGTCAGTGACTCACAGCTCATCAACATCGTCGTCGGCGGCCTCAGCGAGGATTTTGACAAGCAAGCCTCGTTCATACCAATGATACGGCCTCCTCCCACCTTCGCTGAAGTTCGTTCTCTGCTCCAACTCGCGGCGGAAACACAAGCTCACAAGGACTCTCGCCCCAAGGTCTTTCATGCTGCGGCTCGCCCTCCTCCGCCGCCTACAGCAGCACCGCCTCCCATGCCGGCTCCTGTCGCCAGGCCATCTGCGTCGTCATCCGCTCAACCGCCCCCAGGCTGGCGCCCTAGTCCGAACTACCGCGGCAAAAATCCTATCTACAGGCCGTCGTTGACTCGTTCCGTTCCGCCTACGACAGCACCGGGTCCTGCACCACCCACCAGTGCTCCATCGGCTGCATGGCGGCCTCCTCATGATCCTTGGACGGGGCTCGTTCAGGCGTGGCCCATGCCCTGGTCCGCTCCGTCCCCGCTCGGTGCTCCGCCGGCATACTCAGGTGCCTGGCAACCCGGCCTTCGGCCGCCTACTGGTGCTCCCGGGGTTCTCAACCCCCGACAGCCAGCCAATGCCTATCACGCCGCCCCGACGTATGCTCCTTATGGTCATTACTCCACCGACGGCGGCGCCTACTACACACCTCAGTCGGCACTGCTCCCGACGCCACAGCCGGCCAATGCCTCTCACGCCGCCCCGACGTATGCTCCCTATGGTCACTACTCCACCGATGGCGGCGCCTACTACACACCCCAGCCGGCCTTGCTGCCTTCACCATCATATCCACCGGCACTGCTCCCGACGCCACCCTCACCTGCGACGCCGAGCTGGGATCAAGCTGCTTTTCTCCAAGCAATGAATAACTTTGCTGCGCAAGGAAACTCAGGTACGGATTGGATCTTTGATTCAGGGGCCTCTAGTCATATGTCTGCATCTAGTAATTGGTTATCATCTTGCACTACATCTCATTTCCCTTCCATTACCCTCGGAGATGGATCATCTATTCCTATATATTGTGTTGGTCAGGCTCAACTTCCCTCTTCCACTAAACCTCTTCTACTTCGTGATGTTCTAGCTGCACCCGCCCTCATTAAAAATCTTATTTCTGTTCGCCAGTTTACTTGCGACAATCTAGTTCCGGCTGAATTTGACCCTTTTGGTTTATCTGTGAAAGATTACCTGACCAAAGCCGAGATCGCTCGCTTCAATAGCTCCGGTGATCTTTACTCTCTTAATGGAGTTCCTGCCGCCGCCCCTCCAACATCCATGCTGGCCTCCGTCGATCTCTGGCATCGTCGCTTGGGCCTTCCCAACCCTGCTGTCTTAGCTTCTATGCTTAGTGAATTTACCATACCATGTAATAGGGATTCTCATAATTCTGCATTTTGCGAGTCGTGTCAATTAGGCAAACATGTGCGTCTTCCCTTTAGTTCCTCTAGCTCTAGTAGCACTTATCCCTTTGAATTAATACATTGTGATCTATGGACCTCTCCCATTGCAAGTGTTTCGGGTTTTAAATATTACCTTGTTATACTAGATGATTTCACACACTTTGTCTGGACTTTTCCTCTACGCAACAAATCTGAGGTCCATTCTCTCTTTCTTAATTTTCAACGCTATGTGTCTGTCCACTTCTTTCTCCCAATTCGATTTATCCAATGTGACAATGGTCGCGAGTTTGATAACATTAAAAATCGTACTTTCTTCTTACAACATGGCATCCTTCTTAGATTCTCATGTCCCTACACCTCCCCGCAAAATGGTAAAGCCGAACGTTCTCTTCGCACCCTCGATGATATAGTTCGCACTCTTCTCGTTCAATCATCTATGCCTCCCAAGTTTTGGGCTGAAGCCCTACACATGGCCACCTTCCTTCTAAATATTCGACCTTCTAAAACTAAACCCAACACTACTCCCTATTATTCCCTCTTTCTTTCCCACCCCGACTACTCTGCGGTTCGTGTTTTCGGTTGTCTCTGTTTTCCAAATGCCTATGCCACTTCTACAAATAAATTGTCACCACGATCTATCCCATGTGCTTTTCTCGGCTTCTCTGTCGAGCACAAAGGCTATCGTTGTCTCGACCTTCAGACAGGACACGTTCATGTCTCTCGCCATGTCACCTTTGCTGAGCATATTTTTCCTTTCTCACAACGCACTACTACATCATCCAACACCCCTAGCTCGGCAAACACCCCCTCTCCCCTTTCTTTCCAACTATATACTCCCCTTCCTGCACCCCTCACGATGAACACAACATACCACCAACAACTTTAACACCAGCCACAACCAATACCAACCCTCCCCCCACCCCACCCGAGACGTCCCCAACACCCTCGACCCCAACACCCTCGACCCCTGCTCCCTCCCCAACACCCCTGGTCCCTGCTCCCTCTCCACCACCCAACCATGCTCCTTCATCCGACTCTTCCGCTGCGCCGGACTCACCCGTACCCACGTTACCCCCTCGTGCTATTCCTACAGCAGTCCCGATTAATGATCATCCCATGCGTACTAGGGCCAAATCAGGATTTCAACAACCCCAAGACCGCCTAAACCTTCATACCACCGTATCTCTCACTTCCCTCCCAAAGAATTACAAAACTGCTCTACTTGATCCCAATTGGGCCGCTGCCATGCAAGAAGAATATAATGCTTTACTTCAAAACAACACATGGCAACTTGTTCCTCGTCCTCCGAACACAAATATTGTTTCTGGCAAATGGATTTTTCGCCAAAAGTTTCACTCCGATGGGAGCCTCTCATGATATAAAGCCAGGTGGGTTTGTCGTGGCTTTTCTCAACAACAAGGAATTGATTACGATGAAACATTTTCTCCTGTTGTTAAACCTAGCACTATTTGTACTGTTCTTAGTGTTGATGTCTCCTCTTCCTGGCCTATTCACCAACTTGATGTTAAAAATGCTTTCCTCCATGGTTCCCTTCAAGAAACTGTCTACTGTCAGCAACCTCTGGGTTTTGAAAATCCATCCTTTCCAACTCATGTCTGTCTTCTTCAGAAATCTCTCTACGGTCTTAAACAGGCCATCGCGTCATGCTTGGTTATAGGCCAGCCCAGTCTAGGGCTCCCTGTGCGGCGTGTGACAGTCAAACACAAGACTGAGATCAGGTGACTTTGCTCTGTGTAGTCCCGCTATAACATTCGGCCATGTATCAGCCATCCAAACCATATCTGACGCTTTACATTGGCCAAAGTGAAAACAAGCCACGACTATAGACTCAAGTAGACTCAAGGAGCACGGGGGGCTATGGCGGGCAAAAGCTAGGGATTTGACGGGAGCCTCCTCCTCTCCCGCGCCGCACCGTAGACGAAAAAGTGGAAGGATATCGTCGCAGTCGCGAAGGAGAGGACGACGAGCTGCCACGCAGGGGGGAGGGAGGAAAACTGCGCCCCGACGGTGGAAGCGAGGCATCCGAACGCCGTCGCGGAGGAGAGCGAGCAGGGGCAGCGCCACCGCGGAGGAAGGCGACGAGGGGCTGCGGCGTCGCCGTAGAGGAGGGAAGAGAGCCGCCACCACCGCACCACGCGATTCTAGGTGAATCTCATCGGACGATTTTGTCGTGAATCCCCTGCCTGTTCATATTCAGACTTACATTTTTCTGAAACTTTGCTTTGGATGAAGATGTTCTTATTCGTACAACATACCCACATCTCCGAAACTGCTGTGCTTATCTCTGCTCATGTTTATAAAATTGAAGTATATAATATAGCTCCTTTGCATTGTTGTTTGATTTAGTAACATGTATACCAATGTTGTTTGATTCAGTAACATCTCAGCAATGTTGTTTGATTTGGTAACAGCAAATTAGAGAGGACAAGAAACCCGCACATTGTCGGGGTTTTGGGACGACATATGCCAACGGATGGCTTATTATGCATGGGGTCAAAAGAACGTTGCCGGGCTCGGGAAGCGGGATAAAACGGAACTTAGGACGCCTATGGATCTTACCCAGGTTCGGGGCTCTCCGAGGAGATAACACCCCTAGTCCTGCTCTGCGGGGGCTCCGCGTCATGACTGATAACACTAAGGTAGCTACAAGACAGCTCCTTGAGCTGTATGATTCAAAGGAAGAAGATGAACAAGGCTAGCTCACCTCCTCTCTCTCTATCTAGGGTTCAATCTCGTGATCTTCTAACCCCTCCTAATGGAGGACCCTGTGGGTTTATATAAGCCTACCCCCCAGCATACAATGGTAATCTTGGCGGTGTGGCCCCAGCCGTCAGTGTCTTCTGGCGCCGGCTTTGCTGCCTGTCTGTTGGGGCCCGCTGCCTGCGGGCCCTACGTGATTGTCTTTCACTGTGGACGCGCCTCTGCTGACGACAGCCTCGTCGAGAAGGAAGTGGCTACAGTACCATCGCCTCCCGTCGTACGCTGCCGCCTCGCCCTGTCATGTCATCTTGATGAGGCTCGGACTTCTAGGGTGAGGTTTGCCGTCTGTTACCAGGCGGCCGTCTCCCTCGGCCGTCTGTCAGAGACGGCTTGTTCATGAGCTACCCACTGACCGATGGGGCCAGCCGCCTGCTGGCCCCGCCGTTTGCGGGTAGTGGGATCGTGGCCTCCTCTGACCGATGCTTGGTCACGAGTAGCGTGGCTACAGTGACCCGCCGCTTAGGAGATATTCATAAGGTACACGGTCACTGTAGCCACGCCCTTATAGATCTTCTAAGGACATGTTCTCCTGTAGCCACGCCTCCGCCGCGTAGGGGTCCCCCCAGCGTGCATCCTGGGAAAGGAGTGCGGGGCCGTCTGCTGGCTGGTGGTGTTGGTGTCGCCGCCTGTTGGGTCCCTGCCGCCTGCTGGCAGCCGGCTCCTAGGGCAGGCTACCCTAGGAGGCGGCTCGATGAGCAGACGGCCGCAGCGGACCAGGCGGCTGTCATTTGTCTTAAAATACCAAGGGTAGGCGCCGAGGGTACCCATGGTCAATATCTCCGACAGTAGTCCCCGAAGCTGATGGATCTCTGAGGCGGACGCTGGAGGTGCCGAGGGGTTCTAGCAGCTTCCCCCCTCAGGCAGGCCCATCGTCCTTCACTTGTCTGCTAAATATGTCCGTCTGCTGACAGCCGGCCCTGCGCCGCTGGAGCCGGCTCCCAGCAGCCGAACCGTCGTCTTAGAGTCTTCGGTGAGAAGGCGCCGCCTGGTCAGCGAGCAGTCGAACATGCCCGCAGACCGTTGGCAGCTCCCACGCGTCACCGTCCTGTCGTGTCGGCCTGCCAGCCCACGCGCACAACATGACGTAACAGTGGGCCGGGACCCGCCACTAAGGGCCTCGGGCCCCGCGCGGATCCACAATGGCAGGGGTAATCGATTACCCTCCCACGCACATTTAATGCGCGCGGATTAGGTGCGAGAAAATCGGGGGTCGTGCGGGACGTGGAGCGGTTAATCCCACGCCCGCCCCCTCGTCTTCGTCGCCCAGGCTTATATATAGGTCGGGGAGAGGGTTGGCGCCTTTCTCACGCCCACTCTCCCCCATCCTCCTTCTTCTTCCTCGCCCTTCTCGTCGTCGTCACAGCGAACCGCCGCCCGAGCCATGTCCGGTCCGGCACCTCCCCGACACCACGGCCAGTGGGACGGCAGCGAGGTCCTGCAGGAGCATGTGGACGTCCTCCGGCGGTCACGGAAGCTGCCCCCGGCCGACAGGGTCGCTGTGCGCCTGGCGCCGGTGGCGGAGATCAGGCCGGCCCCGCGGCAAGGCGAGCGGGTCATCTTCCACTCGCACTTTCCGTGTGGATTTGGCCTGCCGGCGAGCGGCTTCTTCCGCTCCTTCCTCGACTTCTTCCACATCCAACCTCACCACCTCACGCCAAACACGGTGATGACTCTCTCTTCCTTCGTCGTTCTCTACGAGGCCTACCTCGGCATCCTCCCCACCATCGAGCTCTGGACAGAGCTCTTCTACGTGAAGCTCGGCACCGCCGTCTAGAGCGTGGCCGCTTAGTGCGGGGGGTGCATCGCGGTGAAGTGCACTGGGGCGAAGAACTTCTTCCCGGCGCCGAAACTCGTGGGGTCGGTGAAGCAATGGCAGAAGACGTACTTCTACGTCTCCAACGTCGACCCCGAGCAAGATTTCGTCTGCATGTCGGAGTGGGTGCCGGGGCCGCCTGCCGAGCCTCGGGACTCCTGGAGGACCCGGCCTGCTACCCTCACTGAAGGCGCTTCCATCGCACTGCGCCGTCTCCGGGAGATGAGAGACGACGAGGGCTTGGACTTCGCAGATCTGCCGCTCACGTTTGCTGAGCGCCGGGTGCTGCCGCTGCAGCGCCGCCCTCACCTTATCTGCGACATGAGCGGGCGCCGAGACCCCAGCCGGACGTGCATCAAGCCCCTGCCCTACGGGGAGGTGGCCCGTCTGGTGAACCATATCTCCAGCTGCAAGGTCTCCGACTCCGGCTGGGCCTTCGGCAAGCCGCCGTACAGCCGCGCCAACCAGCCGCCCGTAGTAAGCTTTTCATCCTTCTGTTTTCTTTCTTCTTTGTCCGGCTGTCGTAGCCGTCTGGTCCTGATATTCTGCTCAGATTTTCCCTGGCCAGCCGGCACCGGGCTCCGACCAACTGGGCCGCCCCCTAGAGCCGGATCGCTCCCAGAGCGATACAAGCGACCCCGATCTTGGGGCCGCCGCCGCCATGGAAGAGGGAGAGGTGACGGGCGGCGGGGATCAGCCATCGGGCGCCCTGCTGTAGACTGCTCCTTGAGCTGTATGATTCAAAGGAAGAAGATGAACAAGGCTAGCTCACCTCCTCTCTCACTATCTAGGGTTCAGTCTCGTGATCTTCTAACCCCTCCTCATGGAGGACCCCGGGGGGTTTATATAGGCCTACCCCCCAGGGGTACAATGGTAATCTTGGCGGTGTGGCCCCAGCCGTCAGTGTCTTCTGGCACCGGCTTTGCTGCCTGCCTGCTGGGGCCCGCCGCCTGCGGGCCCTACGTGATTGTCTTTCACTGTGGACGTGCCTCTGCTGACGACAGCCTCGTCGAGAAGGAAGTGGCTACAGTACCATCGCCTCCCGTCGTACGCTGCCGCCTCGCCCTGTCCTGTCATCTTGATGAGGCTTGGACTTCTAGGGTGAGGTTTGCCGTCTGTTACCAGGCGGCCGTCTCCCCCGGCCGTCTGCCAGAGGCGGCTTGTTCATGAGCTACCCGATGACCAATGGGGCCAGCCGCCTGCTGGCCCCGCCGTTTGCGGGTAGTGGGATCGTGGCCTCCTCTGACCGATGCTTGGTCACGAGTAGCGTGGCTACAGTGACCCGGCGCTTAGGAGATATTCATAAGGTACACGGTCACTGTAGCCACGCCCTTATATATCTTCTAAGGACATGTTCTCCTGTAGTCACGCCTCCGCCGCGCAGGGGTCCCCCAGTGTGCATCCTGGGGAAGGAGTGCGGGGCCGTCTGCTGGCTGGTGGTGTTGGTGTCGCCGCCTGTTGGGTCCCTGCCGCCTGCTGGTAGCCGGCTCCTAGGGCAGGCTACCCTAGGAGGCGGCTCGATGAGCAGACGGCCGCAGCGGACCAGGCGGCTGTCATTTGTCTTAAAATACCAAGGGTAGGCGCCGAGGGTACCCATGGTCAATATCTCCGACACACATTTCTAGCTGCACATAATGGAAGGCAGCCTAGGACTATCTATACATATCAAGATATAGCAATGGGAAAAGCCATATATATAGTCTTCATGGAATCATATCGCGGATTGTGCACCTTTCACATAATGCAAAATGCTTGCAAACATTTATCTCCAGTGAAGGGTGATGAGGAAGATGAAGTGGGCGAAAGAGATGAAGTGGCGGATGAAGAAGAAGAATCTCATATTCTCACTGATTTTGGTGCTTGTATGTATGGCTATGAGGACAAGATAGCATTTGAAGAAGCGTTTGACAATATGAGGCTAAAAGTGCATAAGCAAACTTGGCTGGATAGTATCTACAAGGTCAAAGAAAAGTGGGCTGAATGTTATATGAGTAAACCTGAGAATGGTTATTAAAAAACTGGGTGAAACGGTTCGGTTCTTACTTTGGGTTTGATTGGTTCAGGTTTTATTGGGTTGAATGTTTTTTAGTTTGGTTTTGGTTTGGGTATGTGAAGAAACCAATTTGGGTATAGTTGGTTATGGGCTTAAACAGTTTGGTTATTAACGATTATAAACTATGGGTCCAAACCGGTTTCTGGGCATTGGTTATGTGCAATAAGCAACAATGCATCGACAACGAGTATCTTTGATCCGCGTACATGCTGCGATGCACTATGTAATTATGTATTATGGGGAAACACATGCAAATCGAATATGTTTGCTTTAGCTTTAGCTAAGCAATTGGTTCTAATACACTTGCCAATGAGCTTTTCAGTCGTGGGCATTGTCTTTTTGGCTCTTGCTGTGTGTTGACCGTATCTCAACGATAACTTTGTTCCCAAATTGTTGTAGATGCATTTATGCCTTTTCTATGTCATTTGCTTCTTAACATGTCGATTTGTGCAATCATATATACATTGAAGCAAACCCATAGTTATGTATTGGGTTTAAACCAACGGTTATGTATTGGGTTTAAATTGGTTTGGGTGGAAAAAATAGAGGGTTTAGTTTTGGTTGGGCTGAAAATGACATTAAACGGGTATGGTTCAAGTATGGTTTTGAGAGATATATGTACGGGTATGGTTCAAGTATGGTTTAAGTATGAAACCATTCTTAGATTTATATATGAGAGATGTCTTTAGTTTGGGAGTGAGAAGCACACAATTAAGTTAGAGCTTCAACGATGCATTGAAGAATCATTTGAAATCGGATTTTCATATTGTGCGATTCTTGATGCATTTTGAGAGGACGGTGGAAGTAAAAGAACGAAGGAATTAGAATCTGAATTTGAGGCGAGGAAGAAGTTGCCAAGAATTAAGATGTGCACACCTATGTTGGTGCAAGCAAGCAAAGTGTACACTCCAATTATTTTGAAGCTTTCCAAAGTGAGTATGAAAGATCAATGGTTGCATCTTGTAGAGTATTGGACAGAAATAACAAATTCGTGGTTGCTATTGGGAGTTTGCATGGTGATTTGCAGTTTGAGGAGGAGCACATAGTGATAGGTGATCCTTCGACCCAAACGGTTTCATGTAGTTGTGGAATGTTTAATAGAACAGTGATATTGTGTGGGCATGATCTAAAAGTTCTTGATTTGATGAATATAAAGACATTTCCAACACATTATCTCTTAGAGATGGACAAGAGAAGCACGCAATGGAAGTATACAAGATAGGCAAGGAAGGAACATGATGGAAAATCCAAAATTAGAAGCTCAACTTCGATACAAGGATCTATCTCATAAATTTAACAATATGGCACATAGAGCAGCCAACTCTCAAGAATGTTGTGTGGTACTCGAAGGTGCACTTGATTCTGTTGCTCCACGCATAGATGAGTTACTCAATGCATCCGTTAGTGCTATGACCGAACTGTATAAAGAAAAATAAAATGTTGACCCAAAAGTGCAGCAAATTGATGAGTTACTTAGTTCTGCACGGCTGAAGAAAAAAAAGGTTCACTCATCAAACTTCAGGAGAAAGAAAACTTGGCTTGATAAATTACTCAAGAGGAAGCACAAACCAACTAAGGCTACCACACCAACCAAAAATGGAGCAAAGGTATGCTGCAAACGGTGCATGATATATTGTATTATTCATTTGTAAACTAATTACTATAATTTTCATTGGGAGCAACAAAAGAAAAAGGTTGGTGTGCGGCAAAACAAAAAGGGCGTTGTCCAGCCTCAAGTACAAAATGAGAAGTATGAAAACGACAAAGGAGCAAATTTGGAGCTTCAAGGGGGCAATGGCATAATCAGTTTCACCCAACTCTTGATGGATCCACCTTGTGATGATGTTGATTTGTTCTAGCATGCAAGTTCGTTAGATAGTATTTTGGACATGGTTAACTATAGAATTTTGGGGCTAATATAGGTATTTGTGGCCTAAGTGTACAAGTGAAGTGGCCAAATTTCCACACTTGAACGATTGCTTCTGAATTTGAATGTCAAGTGGTACTAAATTTCAATGACAAGTGGTACTGAATTTCATTGAAAAGTTTATTGTTGTCCTTAAGAAATCTGAAGAAATACTGTGGAAGGATGGCAACATTGGTTGCTGTTTCTCTGCAATTTCTTGGTTCATTTATTTTCATAACTTTGTACCTTATCTCTTCTAATGTATGTACAACATTTATTCAGTATGTATGCAGTAGCAAATTTTCTAATGTATGTACAGTATTTATTGCTGTTGTTTGTATTTCTAACTAACTGAAAACTGCTATTTGTATTGCTAACTGAAAACTAATATTTGTATTGATAACTAACTGAAGAACTGATGTTTGTATTTTCTAATGGCTGAAATCATCCAAGTCTGGAGCATTTTTCTTGTTTTTGTTGTGCCGGATAGATGCCTAGCAGGCTAGCAGCAAAGTCTGGAGCATATTTCTTTGTCTTATATGGTTCTTCTTTTTTTTTTTTGAAAGCTTTGTCTTATATGGTTCACTCATAGCACTAGTTGCTGAAATTACCCGATGCATTTTTTCTTTCTCTGCAGCCACTAACCAATTCTGCACTGCCCGAAGCACTTTTGTCGTCCAGTTATGTTGGATGGATGCACATGCGTAAGTGTGGAGGATGTTTTGCTTTAGAGCGTTGCTATCCATTGGATATGGTTGGATGGCGTTACAGCGTGACTGCACAGAGCAAAGTCACCTGATCTCAGTTCTTAAAGGACACAACGCCCCGGCAGCTGCAAATGAAAAAAACAAGACAAGCAAACAGTCCGCACTAGCGGAGCTACGGCGAGGCCGAACTGGCCGTGGCCCGCCCAGTATCTCTGTGTTTTTTGGTTTATAAATACTACTCCCTCTATCCTAAAATGTAAGACGTTTTTTTGATTCTAGTGTAGTGTAAAAAAGCGTCTTACATTTTGGAATGGAGGGAGTACTAGTGGACCCGTTGCGCGCGCAGAGACACGCTAAACTCATGCACGCGATGAAAAGAAAAACATGGTTTAATTCTCTCTAATAGGAAATACAATGGATAGTGGATAGTTGACTACAATGAGATGCATATTCGACAGTATCGAGTCTTGTTCAAAAGAAAATATATGTTTTAGTTAGTTTAGCTTTGGCCAAGCACGTATGGTAATAAATCAAATATCCTTTAGCCAAATAAATGCTGTGTTGTTGTGTATAATGAGATATGTATATACACATTCTTATTTGTTGGTATAAAGTCCCATTTAAAATCATGATGCGTTGAACGCGCATACTAAGAATTTAGATCCTTATCTATAAAAAGAAAAATATATTGGTATAGTGATCATTAAACACAGGTAAACAAGCAGCAAATATAAATATGGCCCATAAGTGAAGCATTATTGAATACTCCATTTAAGAGAAATGGATCACCTGCATTATGATTCTCTCCACAAAACAATAGACTATAATCAGAAATAATGAATTTGTTGCATCAACATAGAATTCAAAATAAGTCAAACACTACATTTCTTCATAGCATGCAACACAAAGTTCATCCTCGGTAAAAGAAAGTGTATAAAACAATCATGTTTCCATTGACTAATAATGCATTCACTTCTAGTGTTGTCTATTTTCATCAATCGTTCTCCCGTCTTCCATTCAATATCCATACTTTTTCAGAAAGTGTCAGTAACCTGCAGAGAAATGCATCATGTTACATGTGTAGCCAAGTACAATTGCAAACTTGGTATAGCTTTGTAAAGTTGGAAGTACACAACTTCACACAATGTAAAGCAAGCAACATGCACCAAGATCAAGAGGAGGCACAATCTCATGTTGTTGCTCTATGAAATAGAGAGCACTTCTATATCGCCCGACATGGTGGATGAAGTAGTATGTTCGACTCGTGGTGAGAAGGATGACCCCAGCTCTGAGCCCACTGCGCACAGAAATTTGATAGTATGTTGGACTGGTGGTGAGAAGAATGACCCCGACTCCCAGGCCACTGCACACAGAAATTTGGTAACCCGTTGCGCCAAATGACGCAGATGCCTTCTAAATCCATGTGTGCAATGAAAAAAATTCCATATATTAGTTGGTTTAGTTGTGGGTAAGCACATTGTAACAAATTTACTCCCTTTTAATAAGAAAAAGAATCGAGGCTTGTTGCTCACAGTAAGATGTACATTCATATTTTGCATCCAATTTAATAAATAGAAACAAATGGAGGGTTGTTGATAACAAATTTACCTACTGCACTAAATGTTGCAAGGTCCCTTTTCAAACCAAGAGTTGTTTGAAAAAAATGCTTGACAATTGGCAATACTGAGAGGTCTTTTAATAATTAATTTTTAAGGAAATGTAGCTTCAAAGTACGTAAGAGTCTTCAAAATCCAGGCATAATTCTACAGTTGCTATGTTAGGTTGAAGCTAATGAGGCATAGACTGGTTCATACATATTCAGTGGCGCACCATTTAATCAACACACCAAGTTTTTTAATGCAGGCTTCACGGGTTTCTCACATATAAGTATTATATAAGATTACGCTGCACATGAGGATTTCTTGTTTTATAGAAAAATATACATTGTTTTTTTATTAGTAGCGCAGAGAAATAACCGTGGGAATTTCTCCGTTCTGATAAACCACAACTTGACAACATAAATATAAATATACATGACCTAGTCATGATTCCATAATCTATAAGCAAGCAACATGTTGGCGAGTCTTGCCTTTTTTCAAGATGGCTTTGACAACATGAATATAAATATATATGACAATTCGATAATATAAAAGCAAACGCTGGGCTGGTAACAACACTGGCCTGTCTTACAAATGGCAGTAAATTACAACACACTGTAACATGTAAAATTACATTTTTCTTGAATTTGCATACAATCTTGGGTTTGTACGTAGTAACCAAACAGTACTCGGTGGCATACAAAACTAAAAGGTACTTCATCTGTCCCAAAATGGAGGTAGTATGTTACTTGGTGGGCAATGGCATGTATGTAAAGAGAGATAGACAACAGAAAAGGAGACATAATTGACAGAGTAAGTGACCGGATTGCCAACCTAAACAGAAAGAATATAAAAAGGGCATGCATCAAAATATATTTAAGTTAATAAATGGCAGCACATATATATTAAACAACCTGAACGGAAAGAATGTACAAAGAAAATGCATGAAAATATATTTAAGTTAACGAATGGCAGCACATTATATATTAACCAAAATACACTGGCCGTCCTAAAGCCAATATAAAAAACCAACTAATAAACCTGAAAGTAGGAATCGGCATTGCATTAATATCAGAATCTAATTGTTCGGCAAAGAAGTAAGTAGCTTGTGCGACTCTAACCGCGCTTTGTCTCTCCCTTTGCGAGTGTGACACGTACTGACTACTGAGCTATGTTTAAATATCTACCAAAAAAGTATGGCGACGACGAAGCTGATACAAACAAGGCCAGCAACTCCTAGTGCAAATCACAACTATAAAATATTCAAACCAACTATTTGCTCAGATGTTGCAACCATCCTGCACAATCATTACTTTCTACCATACCATGAAACACCTATATCCCGAAGAATGAAAGCCATTACCTTAATATGTAAGGCTACTATTACAGGAAGGAACTTTACATAGTACTTGGCTGGGCTGATGGCTGCATAGCTATTTCAAGCTTCTAAGTAGTTACACACAGTCCTTGTAGAATAATGCCCAAAAACAACTTTCATGAACAATAGGGAATACAACACATACAGTAGGCTCAAAGCACTGTAGGTCTCTCTAAACTAAACCATGCTCATAGTAAGTAAGTAAATAGAGGGGCACAAAAGGCATACCTGCAGCAGAGCCAGATCGTCGAGTGTCTCCCTTTTCTGAATATCCAAGAGAAAACATCGTCAACTTTTTCCCGCAAACTCCCATGTGCCTTCGGAACAGCAAAACAACCCTAAAGGGCATAATCATATTCTTTCATGGAAGATTTTTTTAGGAAACTAACAAATCTACTCTTTTAAACACTTTCTACCTAGAGTCTAAGAGGCTGCAGATAGCAAGTAAAACAAAACAAAATCAAACTGAAATCAGACCACAGAACATCGAGTTCGCACCGACGGCCAAAGTCCTGGCCGCCACCCCATACGCCATGCCCGCGTACGTGTTTATAGTGACTCCACTAATGCGAGCATGCCGATCAAACTAAAAAAAACGTATGGTAGGCCATTTTGTGAAGAAATTGACTAATGAAGGCCATTGAAAATTTAGTGGTAAGCAGGAGCATCCAGGCGGGATGCCGATGCGCTCTCTCTTCCTCTGGACGCCGCGCTCCTCGACAACGACCCGCCTCTCCCTCCTCTCAAAAGCCGGTCGGCCACCGACCTGGATCTACCTCGCCACTGGAAGCCGCCTCAGTGAGCTCCTCTTCCACTCTCGTCCGTGTGCTAGCTGCTTCCGCTTGAGCTACTGGTGTTGTGCTGCTGCTTGTGCTACTGTTCTGTTGTGTCATGGATGGGTGGTTCTGCTGGCGCTATGGGCTGCTGTTCTACTTATTTCTTTTGTCAGTTTTTCAGTTGAAGCATGTGTAAACAGTGGGCATTTTACTTTCCAATTGTTATGTGTGGAGATAGCGTGCATTGCCATGTTGTTTGTTCACATTGGACATTGTACACAGCAGGCATGCTGTAGCTGCATTACTATGTTGTTTGTAGATAGTGGGGAATGCGATTTTTATCTCTTGATACAGTAGTATATTGTACACTTCGCACCATGTATCAGAAAACATCACATGTTATTGAAAAATTAATATCCTTAATACATATGTACTTCACCTACGTGCCAGACTTCTGTGTTGAGTTGAGACCTGATGCCTATCATGATATGATGCATGTATCACTGGTGCGATGTGCCGTGCTTCCTAAATCCCAAGTGTTGGTTGGTATCTCTTATGTTTCAACATGCCTGACTCATCAAAATACTACATTGTAGCTGTGAAAGTATTTGGTTTATGACGACTTATTTTTGACTTTTCTTGCTTATAATGACTCATCTTATGGATGAAACTATTTTCTTTCTGCTCCAGTTTGTTTTGGTTAAATCCTAGGAATTGGTGCAATATCGAGTCATGGAGGGGAGCAAGGACATGCAAGAGTCAGGCACTGAACCTGTTGTTTAAGAACCCAGAGAGCCTGCCATCATTACCAATGGTGTCCCAGACTTGCCTCCTGAATACACATCTGGTTCACAACTTGCAATAAGAGATGCTTCGCGATCTCGAGTCGACCATCGCTTTGGGGAATGGCTAGAAGAGCGGAAAGTGAGAAAGCTGTTTACAGACACGTACTATGTAGGGAAAGTTGTCAAGTATGACAGTGAAAGAAATTGGTGCAGTGTTGTCTATCAAGATGGAGACCAGGAAGATCTTGAGTGGCACGAACTGGAGGAGATCCTGCTGTCATTGGACATAACCATTCCACTCAAAACACTTGTGATGGACAAGTTCAAACATCGGAATGTTGTTCCTGACTACAGAACTAAGTGGCTAGACCAAGAACTGACGTTGCCATCAACCAGATGGTGGTTAGAGCAGTAAATGGCCAACAATCAAACAACCTACCACTCCCAGGGTTGCTTCAGTCGTCAGCATCAGCAGGAGGCTTCCCCCCAGCGACCTCCTCTGACTACCCACCCACACACAGAGCAGCGCAGCCTCCAGCTCCAGCTCATAGAGGCATGAGTCAAGCTTTCACATTTTCACAAAGAAGATCCAGAATTGAATCGATCTACAACCAAACCACTCAACTAAGTTACAAACACAGGACAACTAATGCAATTATTATTCAAAAACATGAATGATACAAGTTATTAGCATTCATGATGAAGAAACCAAATAGACAAGGTATTCACCTGGGGCTTGCGGTATACATTTGAGTAAAGCGTGCCGATGCCAAGTTACCAATCTTAGGCCAGCAGTAGAGATCAAGAACAACCTAGATTACACATGAACATTTGAGAACCAAATCATTAGTTTTCCGAAAATTAAGCATCTAGGGGTGGTGGGGAGAGCAGGAGCACACCCGAGGCAATTGATGAACTGTTGTATATCAATGATGGCCGCTGCCACCGCCGGCATAGGGATCAACTACCACTCAAAACCCAACCATTCCAACTCATACATCATCATCTGCAAAACAACCAAGTAGAAATTAATTTTGTAAGTAGTTAAATCTCTTTGAGGTAGGCAATAAAACAAACATGTGGTGGGAAAACCTGCAAGTTGTGCTGCCACTTCCACACGAAGTTACTAATTCATCTCAGAAAAAGGAATCGCATCATGAGATGGAAAGGAGAGGATGAAATCACTCACTAACATCTGAGATCACTACCTCGGTATTGTGTAGCCTTCATCTGTGTCCACTTGCTGCCCTCCATCCCCAGCGGATCCATGGCGCTCGAAGCTGGTTGGCCGAGGCGGCACTCGCAGGAGTCATTGCACGATGGAGGACGGATGTAGGCAGTCCAGCAACCTCGTTGATCAGCAGGGCCGATTCATGGCGCCACATCAAATCAAGCGCCGCTGTCGTTGCCGTTTGCCTGGAGGTCTCCGACCACCCTCAAAAAATCGTCCGCTGCCTCCAGACTCTTCCTCTCCCTGCAATCGCTGCCAGCCCTCCTCTCTCTCCTCTCCTCCTTCCTTGTCCACGCGCCCAGCGCCCAACGCCCGCGCCCTCGCCTCCTGGACCAGCCATTGCCGCGCCGTTGGGGCTCGGCCGCCACGGACCAGCCGCTGGGGTTCGGCCGCCACGGACCAGCCGCCGCCGCGCCTCTGGGGCTCGGCCGCCGCGGACCAGCCGACGCCGCGCCGTTGGGGCTCGGCCGAGCGCCTTAGCCCCAAATATCTGCCTCTCATTTTACATCCAACGTTCAAGATTCACTCAAGGTAGAAAAGGCTCAGAGTTGGCATTTTTCGTGTACGCATAATCTTCTCCACGATTCAATGTAAAGATGCAGCCTGCTGGAGTTAACTGAAACACATCTGGCCTGCAATTGTAAATGTTTGCTCTGCGAACAAAAAATGGGATTATTTTTTTCCTATTGTATGCTTTTCACGTGCTTTTCCTAATTGTAATTGGAGTTTTGTTTGCCTATTGTATTCGGTTTTGTGTTGTCGTACTTTGGATCTAAAGTGTTGTGCTGCTAGTTTTATATTCTATAATGTAATAAGTTTTGCAAATCAAGAGGTACAGACAGCTACTGCTCTAGAACTCACTAGGGAAACTATTAAATTTGGGATTGTATGCCTTGAGACAATCCTACGTGTTGGATGTAAAATAAAGGGCAGATGTTGAGGGCTAAGGCGCTTGGTGACTTCACTTCACAAAGTCACTGAAGCCGAGTCCTGGAGGGAGAGGGGATAGTGTCTGTGTGGTGGGACTAAGGGCATGTACAATGCATAGCCTCAGGGTGATGCCTCACATCCCATGTAGGATCGGATAACAGATAAAGTAGGTTTGGATAGGGAAACAGGATCCTCTGCAGGAGGCGGGTGCTTGGAGTGAAAAAGTGTGGTCCGATGTCAAAAGCTGAAAAGGTTGGGGTAAAAAGTAGAGATGCATGTGTATTAGATTCTTTATTTTCTAGTATTTTTTAATGACGCCCACCGGAGGTAGCTTGCATTGGAGAGAAAAACTAAATGTAGATGCCTCAAACTACTTTTTATCACGTGCCATCTACTTTTTGTCATGAGACATCTGTATCCATATGTTACCATTGTACATGCCCTAAGGATTAGTTTGGTTGCTGCCCTGGGCTGCATGCGCGGGCAAAAACGCTGCCTGGCCACGCACATCGAATACGAACTTTCTGGCCTGGTCAGGCTCGCTGGACTAGTATGTGTTTGGATCATGTCCTAGGCCTGGGAAGTCTATGGATTAAAATATTTTGAAGTACTGTAATGCCCAGGATGGAGTTATACCTCCTACGTGTCGAGGCACGACTTAAAGGCATAAGTCCATCCTAGAATGATCTCAAGTTTGGTAATCTTTGCACAACTCATGTAAAAGAGGGGATAGTAAACTGAAAATAGTTGGCTTACACTCGCCACGTCACAGAATTACAGTACAAGTCTCAAACATCATACATTAAGGGCACTACAACCCTCTAAGGGCAAAAGCCAAATGTCAAAGTACCAAACTCAGATAAATAAACCACAGGCGGATCGAATCCTAGTAAGAGACTCCACTACTGATCGTCCGGGTAGCGCACGTAGTACCGACTACGCTCCTCGTCGTACTCCCAATCCAGCTCGGTGCCACCTGGATAGCTCACAGCTGGACCTGCATCTGGTGTGTGAAGTAACTGTGAGCCACAGAGGACTCAGCAATCCCGTTTCCGGGTAACAGAACTATCAAAGCCTTTGGGTGAGGAAAAGGCTCAAGAAAGAACAAGTCTGCAGCAGCAACTAGCATCTAGCTTACACAAGTGAGAGCGAGAAGAGAAGGCATCGGCGAGAAGTGATCACCAAGTGATCCTAGCTACAAGCTCACAATCATAACCCCTCCGTGTTCAACTCCCGAATCCCTATTCGGAAATTGACAGTCACGGAACACACGCTGGTAGTGTATTAGAAACATTGTGTCAAGTTATCTACAACCGGAATTAACAAGCTCCCATCTGCCACATAACCGCGGGCACGGCTTTCGAAAGTTCAAACCCTGCAGGGGTGTTCCAACTTGACCCATTACAAGCCCACGATCCGCGGAGTCGCAACTCCAAAGTGGGAAGACCCGAGTATCCTCGGATTCCCGTGCTCAAGATATACCGAGCTAAGGTAAGGCTAATCCAGCAAATCCTCCCGGCGTGCCGACACCCTGATAGTAGCCGCGCGTATCTAGTCTCAGGCCATGACCGGATGAGCACAGCGTACAGTGGCCGAAATACCCAAGTTGCCAAGGGGGGCCCCGCACACGACTCTAGTTTGGACCAACACTCAAATCGAGCACTGGCCCAGGGGGGTTGAATTAATTAAGCCTCGGGTTAATTACTCCCTCGGAAACTTTTAGTTGTGTTAGGCGAATAGTACCAATGTTGGGACTTGCTGGAAAAGACTTAGCACTTAGCGGTTTATCGAGGGGGTCCCATACACCCCAACCGTGTTAGGAACGCATAATCAAGGAACATAATACCGGCTTATACGGATCCTAACGGCATGAGTGGAACAAAACACCAAGCAAAAGGCTTAGCCTTCCACCCTTGCCAATATATAGATGATTTCATTTTAAGCATTTATATAGTGTGATAAAACCCAACCAAACTTCAACATGGAGCAAGCATCTTCACTTCACCTGCAACTAGCAACGCTATAAGAAGGGCTGAGCGAAGCGTACTTAGCCAAGCAACGGTTTGCATAGGTAGGGTGGTTAAACATGGCAATTGGTAACAAGTAGGAGGCTGACAAGAAGAACATGGGCATCGAGGCAAAACTATAGATCGAGACTACTAGCAATAGGCAAAGATAGTAATGTTATCGGGGTTCGATCATCTTGCCTGAAGAGAAGTCGTTCGGATCGTAAGAAGGGTCCTCGTGCTCAACCTCGTTGGAAACCTCGTGCTCAACTTCGTACCCGGTCTCAGCTTCCGGCTCTAAACAAAATAAACACACCAAGCACCAATCAACAAGATGCAATGCGCACTCGAAAAACATGAATGCATGATGGATGCACTAAAGATGCACATGGAGCACGGAAAACATCACTCAAGCAAAACACCTCAAAACAAGATAACAATCTGATATTATTAATCTACACAGAAAAACACCCAAGTTTGATATAAGATTCGCTGAAATCGGAGTTACGGGCTAAAAGTTATGCCCGAAACAAGATTTGAGCGAAAGCTGAAAATTACAGCAACATAGCATCTTTGGAGCTCAAAATAATTAATCTACAGCACCCAAAAAGCATGGCAAAGGACTTGAACACAAACTAGATATATAGTACAGCAACTAGGTCCAAAGTGCACCCCCAACGGAGTCACGGATCAATAGCAATGATCTTGGACATATTGAACTTTGCAATAAAATTCTGGCAGCATAATTTTATTGAAACTTTAGAGCAAAAGATAAACATGCTACAGCCACTCAAATGGACATGTGAGGACATGGATGGAAAGACAACAATATATACTACAAGGAACAATCAAAATCCACCCCAAAACTAACATGCTTTGTCCTACAACATCACACGAACATGGCATCGGAACGTTACAGATTTCAGACTTAGTGAAAAATCACTAAGTCCTAAAACAGCAATATCATCATAGCACACAAAAGAGCATGTTTAAGACACCTCGAAACTAAACATGGCAAAGGGTAAGCACCTCATCAACATACACATGAAGGTGATCCCGAAACACACAAGCATGCTTCATAGAGGTGAACACAACGATTGCAACAAGCTCAACAAGATGGCATTTCATAACAAGTGAAAACACAACATATGAACATGGCACTTTGCAACGATGATAACAAGGCAATAATAAATCTACCATGCGACCTATCACAAGCAACACGTAGTTCGTGGCGAGACGAACACGTGGACATGTCATTTGCATCGTTTGGACAAACGAGCTAAAAGATATCACATGTCAAAGGTGGCATGAAAAATAACACATAACAGCAGTTTATATCATGATGCACTCTTGCAACAGCAAAACAAGTGTCAAGAAGACATCTAACATGCATGACAACAACAGGTAAAACGTAGAGTACATCCCCACGAACATCTGGACATGCTACACGCGCAAAACGGAGCAACAGGCACAAAGTTACAGCAGGTCAAAGATTGCATTTCAGATTGGCAGAACTGGGACTTAGTGGAAAAGAGTCAACCTCGATGAACAGTAACGGATCTGGAAGCGGAGTGGGCCGGAGGCTGGGATTCGGCCCAGCGGAGGCAGAGGCGGCGGCGGATCCGGCCCAGCTCGCGGCCTGAAGGGCCCAGCCCGGGATCTGGCCCGCGGCGGCGAGGCGGGGAAGAGGCGGGAGGCCCGCGGTGGCCTGGCCTGGCGGGGCGAGGCAGAGGCGGCCCGCGGCGCGCGGCTGCGGTCGGCTGGCGGCGGAGGCCCGCGGCGCGGCTGCGGCCCAGCGCGCGGTGAGGCCCAACCAGCGGCGCGGCTGGTGCGGGAGCGGAGCAGGCCGGCTCGGGAAGCTGGCGCGGAGGAGGTTCGCTCGGCCCGGCTCGGGGAGAAGGGCCGGTCGGCCTGGTGCGGTGAACTGGTCCCCAGGGCGACGTACGGGCCGCGGGACGAAGGCGCGGTCGACGGGCTACGGCGCGCTGGCGATGGATCGATCGATCCGGTCGCTGCGAGGCGCCGTTGACCTGGCGGTGCGAAGCGCAGCGTCGATCGAGGCGAGCTGTCGGCCGGGGAACCGGTCCCTCGGTCGCTGCGATGACCCTGGCGCTCGATCCCAGGGATCCCCTCGGGATCCAGAAGAATAGTGGATTGGATCTGAGAAAAGGAAAGAAAAAAAAAGAAAGTGGAGAAGGGGAAGAAGAAGGGGATGCCCAAATAGACTAGGGGGGGTCTATATGTAGCAGTTTTTAGGGTTAGGAGGAGATTTAGGGGCGCTAGGAGCCCTCCGATCGCGATCCGACAGATCCGATCGCGGGGGTTGATTTGAAAGGCCTAGACGGAGAAAAGAGACTGCAGTAGGGATGTTTCCGGGACACGAAGTAAAGGCACTTCGGGCCCACACGAGCAACGGATGGAAAAGTCAACGGAGTCCAAACGAGACGAGATTTGAGAGGCGGGTTGCACACAACAAAACAACAACACACAAAACAACCTCGCGGCACACCGGTAACGTAAAACGCCCGAACAACAAAGTAGGCCTACGGGACGTCACGGACACGTGAAGGAGCTCCGGAACGCGAAACGGACAAGGGAAGAAACACGACGAACCGGATGCAACCCACAACACAAATGCAATGCAATGCACATGTCTACCTGATATGAATGAATGCCACACACTCACACAACAAAACGACGAAAGCCCGAAAGACAAAGAACCCGAAATGGAAATAGATGAAGCCGGAGATATATTATAAGCCCAAAAGGGAAAGTATTACATCCGGGGCATTACAAGTACACTGCATCAGCCCATTATTAAAAAACAGTATAACAGAGCGACCTATGACCCTTCTCAGCGATTTGACATCCTCGCCGTTGGATCAGTCTAATAGACGCTTCAGATCTGCATTTTGTTTCCTCGCTCGCGGCTGCGCATTTCGTTCAGTCACCCCGGAGTGACCCACTTGGCCCACCCTAAACGGGCTGCTGCTCTGCTGACCGGGCGATTTTTTGTCCAAAAGGACCCCCTCACCAACTGAATTGCTAAAAGAGACCCCTTCCGAATCAATTTGGCAAAAAAGACCCCTTAACCAGTGGCGGCAGGCGCGGCAGGCGACACGTGGCCACCTGCCGCCACGGCAGGAGGCGGCGGGCCCTGCCGCCACCCGGGGAGGCGGCCTCTTGCCCAGAACTAGTTTCGGCCGCCGGGACGGAACGGGGCAGGGCAGGCGGGCCCTGCCGCCACCAAGCGAGGCGGCCGGCACTGTTGCTGTCTCCGGCTGCCCGACCGCGTGCGACTGCGGGCCAGGCCAGGCCAGACCGCGTGCGACCGCGTGCGACTGTGACTGCGGGCCAGGCCGCCACGGCGGGAGGCGGACGCGCTGACGCGGCTGAATTCACTTCTTTCCGTGCGGCTGATTTCACTTCTTTCCACGCGATGAATTCACTTCTTTCCGCGCGGCTGATTTCACTTCTTTCCACGCGGCGCTGATTTCAATATCGCTGATTCCCGCCCGCCTAAATTTGGACGCCTTCTGCCGACACTCAGCGGTGGCTGCTGCTCGAGCGGGAATCACGCATTTTGCTTTACAGGACGCGGACGCGACCGCATAAGTCACTCAGTTATGCTTTTGCTTTACCGGACGCGGACGTGACCGCATCAGTCACTCAGTTATGCTTTTGCTTTACCGGACGCAGACGCGACCGCATCAGTCACTCAGTTATGCTTTTGCTTTACCGGACGCAGACGCGACCGCATCAGTCACTCAGTTATGCTTTTGCTTTAGCGGACGCGACCGCATCAGTCACTCAGTTATGCTTTTGCTTTAGCGGACGCGACCGCATCAGTCACTCAGTTATGCTTTTGCTTTAGCAGACGCGACCGCATCAGTCACTCAGTTATGCTTTTGCTTTAGCAGACGACAGGACGGCATCAATCAATCAGCACTGTTTAGTATCACGCGTGTTTCCTGGCGAAAATTTTATTAATGCCTATTTTGTCCCCATCAGTTGTCGTCTGAGCCTATAAAAGGAGACACCGAGTATCTCGTCATCCTCATCCACCCATCCTCGAAATATCCACTGCGCAAAGTGTGTAACATATTATTTTCAGTCGGTATGAGTTTGCCTTGCTCGGATCAAAGCATTAGGCCTAGGAAAATGAAGAATGCAAGTTTGCCTCCGGGTGTGGCAGTCTTGCGATGTTGGTGTGGCGATCTTTGCAAGGTGAAGGAGGTGACGGATTTCTCAGATTGGTTGGGCATGAAGTTTTTCATGTGCGCCAATTATGAGGAGGATCCACCCGTACCTTCTTCAGAGTATGACAAGCCTCCGGTATGATTTAACCATCACGAATAAGTATATTGTTGTTTTTTTGGTTGTTTCTTTATTAACATTCTTGTTTTGTTTGTAGTCTCCCCCACCTCTGTGCATGTACTATCATTGGATCGACACGGAGAAGCCAGCTTGGGCAGTGACTGAGATTCGTGAAAGGAGTCGCCGTACATGGGGTAGTTTATTTGCGGAAGAACGACGTGAGAAGGCGGAAGCTGAAGAGAAAGCAGAGCAAGAAAGGGAGTTAAGAGAATACTACGCGGAGCAACGCCGTATTTTTCAGGAAATAGGGAAGAAAAATAGGGAAGAGGCTCGTCGCATGGAGGAGCAGGAACGACAGCGAAAGGAGGCTCGTGAGGCGGAGAGACAGAGAAAGAAAGAAAGGGCTCGTGAGACAAAGGCAGCAGAAGAAGCTGGTGATGGAAAAGGAAAATATCCACGCTGGACTCAGTAGATATCCGGGGTAGTATTTTAAATTTCACAATCGTTGGTATCTTAATTTTATAGTTTAATGTATGTTTTTTCAGTACTTAAATGTAGCTTTATTTCAATTGCACGATGTATCTTATTAATGTTGTAGCGTGGCGTAATAAAAAAAATGTAGTTTTAGGGAAAAAATGTGGCATTTTATTTCTCTCAAATAATTATCGACCGTCGTGCAACAATACAACATGAAATTAAGATAGAACATAATGCGGTACAATAAGAAAGTACAAACTAATAATGCAAGTACATCTGAATAAAACGGTAGAACTGGACTTGCTTAAAAACTACATGAAGTCATCATCGTCATCCTCCGTCGATGCAGAACTCTTACCCTTCGAGAATGCAGAACTCTTACCCTTGGACGATTCAGAACTCTTGGTCTTCGTGGATGCATAACTCTTGCTCTTGGATGATGCAGAACTCTTGCCCTTCGACGATGCGGTAGTCGTGGCCTTGGTGCTGGGCATGAAGATATCAGCTTCGTCCTCGCTGTCGTCAATCCATAAAAAAGGATGTTTGGCTGCAAACTTCAAGTCTGACTCACTCTTATGTTGTATCTTGTTCCATCTTCCATTCAACCTTAGAAGTTCTTTTCTTATCTCCTGAAAGGTCCTGGAAGGCCACCCACTACTAGATAATGCGAGACTCAGCTCATTCATGACAGTGTCACTACTGATGAGTTCATCCCATGGAACGTCTTTATTTTCTATCTTGAAATTGGCGGCTAAACGAAGAAGACATTGGGACATAGTAGGGTGAAAACTACGATCAAAAGGAAAACCGGACATCTTGAGGAGACTACACTGAAGTGTGTATCCACCATAGTGTGGAGGGGTTTTTATAGGTTCAGAAGAGAGGAATAGGCGGGAACTCAGAAGCGGGAAAGTATGGCGGGAGATAGGGGCGGGAAACGACGGTGCGAGGAATAGGCGGGAACTCAGGAGCGGGAAAGTAAGGCGGGATATATAGGCGCGAAACGACAGTGCGAGGTATACGCGGGAACTAAGAAGCGGGAAAGTATGGGGGGAGACATTGTTGCAGACTGGTGCATTTTTATTTCAGCGTACATAGATGTTTCTTACATAAAACATAAAGTCTGATACTGACATATAATGGGTCACACGCGTAGATAGATTAATCACCCTAGTCGACGACGGCCACCTGGCCTTTCCTTACGACCGGAAAGCGACAAGCGATTAGGTGCTTGAGGAACACGAAAACCGCGACCGTACTGCACTTCGGCTTCCTGTGTCTGCGACTCCTGCGCAGGTGGTGGAGTCTGTAAACCTTGTTGCGAACCTGATGCGAAATTGTAGGCGTATGCTTGTGACTCCCCGGGGATAAAAGAAGGGCCAATAACGTCTCCTCCGAAGAAATCTGTAACTGCAGCTGTAACCGGGTCGGCGTGATAAGGTAATGCTCCTCGGATTTGTGTGTTTAGGCCAGTTTGGTAGTTGTCGTCGTCCCATGTACGATCAGGTATGTCCTGCACATAGAAATATTTTAAACAAATTGTGAGAGGATAAAATGTGATATCATTGTCCCATGCGTTAAAATGTAAACATGAATACCTGATCAGATTCGTCGTCTGGGCATTGTACGTGGTACTGATTTATGTCTGGGACACGAGACTCCTCAGGCATAGAGATCCCTCGCGTGGAGAGATACGGCTGAGATCCCTCACCTTGTGTGTATGCGCCGTATTCTGTGAACGCATATGGGTTAGGGGAAAGCGTATGCTCGGGCATAGAATCCAAGCCCATGCCATGGTCCTGAGATGTCTGCCCCTGACGAAGATGCACCGAAGAAGAGCGATGCAGTTGCAGAGACGAGTCATGTCGTGGCAATGTCGTTGTACCACTCGGACCCTCCCCCCACTGCCCATGGCTCCTACGCGCCTCGCTTGGTCTGGACGACGGCGCCACACTTGGTCTGGCTGAACTCGCTACCGGCATGTTGTACGCTCCGGTGACAACGTCGTCGCCTCTACCACATCTCAACTTTGTTGCCACGTAGTCTTGAAGACGTTTGTGGAATGCCTTGCGAGCCGGGCCCCATGCCGACATGGTTTCCGCCGCCATCTGCCCTACTTCATTGCAAGTTTCAATCTGAAAAATATTTGGTTGTTATTTGGTTCAAATGATTATGAAATGATGGACCTGAAAAAGTTTCTAGTGATTACCAGTTGGTCACGATAGTAAGCTGCATGGAGCTCAGTATTTCTCTGCATCTGCTGCTCCTGTGTGAGATTTATTGGTATCATAGCGGGTTGAATGGCCAGGCTAGTACGTGTGTTGATGTTGTACCACTGCATGTACGGTTGATATGTACCCCGATCGTATGGTCTGCAAAAATTAATAATTGCATCAACAGTTGTGATGAAAGCAAAACATTTTCATGCATCGTATGGTCATCGCAATAAAATAACGTAAATATAATGTACCTAAGTTGATGCACTATATCCAGTAGCGCTTCATTTTCCCATTTCTGTACAAATTGAATGTTCTGTTCCCTCCAATCGTAAGAACTCCAACCCCTGCCCATATTTGATTGCCTGCAAATTATGTAACAAAGTGTGAGTTTAGTAAATAAAAAAACCACTAACTATTTAGGAAGGTCACAACATACTTATGGGTTTCCACGTCGAGACATCTTGGAAAAGGTGGTGGAATCTCTTGATAGAGACCGAACTGTCTCATGACACGCTCTGGGTTGTAAGGCTCAACACACCACAAGAACAATAAGTTGCAGCGAGTCAGCCAAAATGCATTATCGGTCAACATGCCTTCTGTGATGGGTCGTGCATCGAACACCATATCTATCTGCTGCTCAGTCCACGGGTTCCATGTGACTACTGACTCATCAAGTATCTCAAACTGCTGGTGGTATATAGGGTAACAATTTTTTGCAATATCTAGAGCCCATTTTTTCCTCGGCTTTGTCCACCTGCTGGCCATAGTTACACTGTCGCCCTCGCCACAGTTGTATGGGTGTATGGGATTTACTATACGAGGTCGTCCTACAGGGAGGTATTCCCAGGACCATAACTGTAGAAACTCATAGGCGACACAAAGTAACGGAGCTTTTTTTGCGAATGAAGTTTTTTGTGTCGCATCACACAAGCCTCTATATGTATGACATAGCATGGCAGAACCGAAGCTGTATTTTGGCTGCTCCGGTAAAGGTTCATCTACCATCTTCTCTACAATGTAGATCAGACCAGGGAGAACTACGTCCCCGTGTGAATTTGGGAACATAGTCCCGAGGAGCCACAACAAATACGCAAACAGATGTCTTTTTTTCGTCTCAGAATCCGCGTAGTAAGATATAGTATCAAAGTTATCACGAAGCCATGAGAGCGGGATGCCCCGAGGGCCACCGGTACGATGTGAATCTGGCATTGTCATCCCAAGACGGGTTGATATATCTAATGCCCAGGATGGATACACTCGTGGAGAGACTAACGGCTCACCTCTAATTGGTAGAGCAGTGATCATAGAAATATCTTTGAGTGTAGGTGCAAGCTCCCCAAAATAAAAGTGAAAGGTGTGGGTTTCAGGTCTCCACCGGTCAACTAGGGATGTCAAAAGGGCTGGGTCTGAACGTAAGTGGTCATCGCTTGATGTGAGGTTAGCAAAAGCATCTAGTCCATAGGCCTGAAGGTGAGCAACGAAATTATTGTGTATTGGCCATGATTTTTTTACGGTTCGAAGTCTGAAAGTCCGATAATTATGAGTAGTATTTGAGTTCAAAAATAGATGGCAACGGTGGCCGGCGTCATGGGGCCCCTTCAAAAGCTCTGGGACTTCGGCCATAACCTGCACACATATTCAAAAGATAATCAGTTTACATTAATTATCCGTAGTTAACATCACGAGTACAATAATACAAAAGAGAATCAGTTTACATTAATTATCCGAAGTTAACATCACGAGTACAATAATACAAAGAGATGCAATTTACATTAATTATCTGAAGTTAACATCACGAGTACAATAATACAAAGAGATGCAATTTAAAACAAATATAAATACACATAGCGAGTACAAATATAAGTACACATAACGAGTACAAATATATCGACATCAGGCGGTGTTGTTGGCTCGATACGGGCATTCCCTACGTGAATGTCCAGGACACCTGCAAACGCGGCATCGTCTTGCTTCTCCCATCTGGCTATGGTCCATGTCATTGCGATGACGCCTAGACTGACGTCGTCCCTTGGCGGTTCTCATCAAGGCGACATTCGGGACCCATTTCGGCCCATCTGGCCACAGCATTTTGTAGTTCATATCAATGCCCCATGCCCAGAACTCACCGTTCCAAGTGTTGTACAGATTGTACATGTTGAAGTATGGCGATATGTATGGCTCGACACTGATTTTTTGATCAGCAGCCGCCCGAAGCACATGACTGCAAGGGTAGCCCTCAAGCTTGGGTTTGTTACAGGTACACTCACATGAAGTTGGGCCGAGGGTGACAGCTTGCTTTTTTGATCCTCTGTGGTGACCCTTAACGTACTTGGCTCGCACGTTGACCTCCCACTTATTCCTAAGTGCGTCCACTTTCCTGCAGCCATGACTTTGGGACTTTTGTGCTTTCTCGTCAAGATGTCTTTGCATTTTCTCTGACCATGGCTTGTTCAATTCAACTTGTGCATTGGCGACGGTGACCCTGTCTGCAAAGTATGACAGGGTCCGGTTCCAAGTTTCTTCAATTAGGGCTGTGATAGGAAGTGCTCGCACCCCTTTAAGAACACCATTATACACCTCTGACATGTTGCTGGTCATTATTCCATATCGTGCCCCGGTGTCGTGAGATTGCGCCCACTTGTACAAATGAGGGCAATTCTCGCCGATCCACTGGCTCAAATTTATGGCCGTCCTACGACCCCTCCGGTCTTCTCTCTGCGGCAAGGCCGCGCGCTCGATCTCACCATTGATACCTGCCCAAATCGCATTCATTTTGGCTTCGGTTTTCTGCATGCACATCCTCTTGAATAACTTGAACCAATCCTTGTTTTTGAATTTGGAGTAAAAGTTAGCTGCCAAATGCCTCATGCACCACCTTCCTTCTAGATCCGGCCACCTCCACTCTTCTTCCGACACCTTCATTATGTCGAGAGCGCTTAATAATCCAGTGTTGCGATCAGAGATGATGCAAACACCTTCACGATCTTTCACGACACCCACCTTCAAGCAGCACAGGAACCACAACCAGCTATCTTTGTTCTCGCTCTCGACCAGTGCATATGCAATAGGAAGAAGCTGATTATTTGCATCTGCTGCAATCGCCACCAATAGTGTGCCCTTGTACTTTCCAGTGAGAAAGGTACCATCAACTGATAAAACCGGGCGACAATGACTGAAGGCTTGTATAGTCTGGGCGAATGCCCAGAATAAGCGATCCAGGATTAGCTCACCCGGGTTCATTGGGTTTGGACGATCTCTCCGCCAAACTTGAGTCCCCCTATTAGCACATGCTATCTGATGAAGCATCCTGGGGGCATAAGAATAGGCCTCCTCATAGGTTCCATACAAGTTCTGAAATATCTTTTCCTTCGCACGCCTAGCCTTGCTGTAGCTGACAGGGAAGCCAATTTGATCTTCTGCAGCTTTTTGCAAAGCCCTAATACTAATGTTGAGACTTTCCTGCACGATCATTTCCATCTTCTGTGCCACATATCTTGCAGTCACATTGCAGTGATTTGCAAGAGTCCCAGTTTGCTCACAACTATGCTCCGCTATTTTTGTGATATGCCATGACTGACATACCCCAGGCTTCAGTCTAGCGAGAACTCTTCCGCGGCAACCATTCGCGGAGTGGATGCATATGACCTTCAACTCTTTTTTATCAGACTGCTTCACTCTATGCTGACGGTGGAGGGCGATTGCATAGCTATCTATTGCCTGGTAAGCAGACTTCTTGTCTGGGAAAACCTGCCCAACCTCCAGGTTGCCCGCTTCTAGGCCAGAAACATAGTGAAATTCATTGGTGATGCTCATATCCTGTAAAAACCCAGGTTGCAGTGCCGCTGCGGTCGCCCTTTGAGGAGGAACATCTTCTTCTTCGCTTGAGTCCGAAGACGCGGAAGAATGATCGTCATCATCTAGCGCCTCCGGCAATCCCTCAACGTGTTCGCTCAGGTCAATGGCCGCTGACCAATATCCTGTGTCATACACAGGCTGGCCGCCGGTCAATTCCGATGGGCCGGCGCTAGGGGCTGTTGTGATGGCCAACTCGACCTTAACACCCCTGCTACTGCATTCGGCAGCATCAGTGACTGAAATGAACTCCACATACACCATCGGCTGACCAAACATTGAGTTATTGAGATTGCTTGCAAACCTCATGTATGAGCCCCATGACTGGTCACCTGTGACAGGCCGCAAACCCCAACGGGCATCAGTCCCATCATTTCCTCTATCAACGACAAATGCCTCCATTGTCATTTTTTTCCCCTGCATCCCTGGGCCAAACACCGCTCGGATGCACCTTCTTACTGCTGCGTAACCCACGTTCACCATGTCTCTCACTACAACTGTAGTCGACTCGCACAAGGACACATCCACCCCGAAAGGGCCGTCGCGTAAGACGTCCCCATAGTACACTAACAAATTTTCCATAGTACCTAACCAACATCCATATTTACATTTCAGGTAATTAGTAACTGAACATTTAGTAGTAGTACGTTGACAATTTTTACAGATCATGCGAGTATTTACATATCTATTGTTTTTTCCAAAACTCCTCTAGCAGCGTAATATACTAAAACTCTGTTTGCTTTTCTCTAACTACTCTAGAAAAATCCTAATATGTTTCTCGTAACTTTTTAATATCATATGGGTAAAACATTTAATATCTTCCGGTTTTCATATCATACTATAAAATTTATTTTTTTCACAATTAAAAATATTCCCAACGGCATGCACATTTTTCACAACAATACGCTGACAACATTTACAGATCATACGAGTATTTACATATCTATTGTTTTTTTCCAAAACTACTCTAGCAGCGTAATAAACTAAAACTCTTTTTTTATTTTCTCTAACTACCCTAGAAAAATCCTAATATGTTTCTCGTAACATGTAAAAGGTGAGGTTTTCGAAATACGACTATTAGTCAAAACTAAGATATCCAAACAACCACTAAACATTAGACTACGATAATAACATTTTATTATCATATGGGTAAAACATTTAATATCTTCTGGTTTTCATATCATAATATAAAATTCATTTTTTTTACAAAAAATAATTTTCCCAACGGCATGCACATAGTACGCTGACAACATTTACATATCATACGAGTATTTACATATCTATTGTTTTTTCCGAAACTACTCTAGCAGCGTAATAAACTAAAACTCTTTTTGCTTTTCTCTAACACGCTAGAAAAATCCTAATATGTTTATCGTAACAAGTAGTATGGGTAAACCATTTAATATCTTCCGGTTTTTAATAATGTTTTCATATCATACTATAAAATTCATTTTTTTACAGGTAATATCATTTCCAATGTCATGCACATTTTTCACAACAGAACATCAATATAAAAAATATTAACATAATTAAATCGTCATTTATACCTCAGCTTCAATATGGATGTGCTTGCGAATGCAATGAGGTGTCAAACGAGTTTGAATATATGTCCATCACCAGTATTATATGAACGAAGTCAACCTATTATCACATGAACATCAATATTATACACGGATTTTTCTTTATCTTATTAAAAGCATGAAAATAGGTTTAGCATGTATGTGCTTCTTACCTCAAAAGGGACAGCGAAAATGGAAACACAATTTCTTCAATCACGTCATCTCCTCCATGATTGCTACTAAGATGAATTATTTAACCTAATTACATACAACAAGAAGTACATTAGCACGTTATTTTAACACAGAACATTTAGATTATATAACAAAGTTCACCTACGGTTTCCTAAATATAGACTTATTAATAAATATACCACATGAAATAACATACCACATGCAAATGAACAATTACAATACCATTTTTTTTCATTATAACCAAATAAATATTTTCTCGCATGTCAATACTAATGGACGCAGCTAACATTGATACAACATATCTAAGCACCAATGAACCTACTCTTCTACAAAATATAGTATAAATGCAACATCTGTCGTTTCAAATTTTTTCTAACCTCTAAGCACTAACATCGCATAGCTATGACGAGCTAAAAGACTAACTAATTACCACCCTGCATGCGCGAAAAAATCAATGTATTGCAAAGCTCATACCTTAATCTTCAACTCCGTAGTTCACTTCGCTTGGCAAATCCTACTCCCGAAGCTCTAAATGACTCCAAAAAGTTATGAAATATTGTCTAACACAACAAAGAACACATAGTTAAGAACTAAACAAAACTAGTACAAGCATCATGCATGCTAACGAAAACAACAAAAATGGATAGATCTAACCTTCGTCTATCTTTTCTTCAACTTCAGCATATTCAAAATCCAACTCCAAATCGCCCTAAATCACGAGTCAAAGTGCCTACGAAGGTTTCTTTCTCAGTGTTCTTACACACTCAGAAGAGAGAACGGGAGGAGAAGAGAAGGCAGCGAGCAGGAGAAGAGAGAACGGGAGGAGAAGAGAAGGCAGCGAGCAGGAGAAGAGAGAACGGGAGGAGAAGAGAAGGCAGCGAGCAGGTATATAAAGGAGCGGGAGAAGAGAAGGATCCTGTAGTGTCGGTAGAATAGTTTCCCGCGTGCGATTCTGAAATCAGTGAGCCGGGAATTACGCGCCGTCAGCCGTCGAAATCAGCACCTGATATTACGCGCTGTCAGCCGTCGAAATCAGTGTCTGTCAGCCGTCGAAATCAGTGTCTGGCGAGGATTCTCACGCTGCCGCCACTCCCTATGGCGGCCGGGCCCGCCGTCCGGTCGGGCGCACAGCCGAACCTGTCGGCCAGGGAGCGACAGCGGCAGAGGTGGCCGCCTCCCTTGGTGGCGGCAGGGCCCACTCCCGCGCTCCGTTCCGTTCCCGGTTCGATAAGTCGCTGGGAAGACGTTATGCACAGTCGGCCGCCTCCCCGGGTGGCGGCAGGGCCCGCCGCCTCCTGCGGTGGCGGCAGGTGGCCACGTGTCGCCTGCCGCGCCTGCCGCCACTGGCAGGTGGTCTTTTTTGTCAAATTGGTTCGGAAGGGGTCTTTTTTGGCAATTCAGTTGGTGAGGGGGTCCTTTTGGACAAAAAATCCTGACCGAGCTACGCACTCTGTCCTTAATTGGGCTAACCAATCGGGAGAAACATATTAGGCCCAGGAAAATGGGGTAAACAGGCCCGTGCCGTGCTTTTTATCCTCTCAGGATTTCTCCACACCACACAGCGCGCGTCGTTGGCTTGATTCCTTGTTGTTCGGCCGGAGCAGATTGGCCCACAAAGTTGTGTAGTTGTACAATCCATCCATGCAGATGTAGTTCGAGAACTTCGCGAAATCGCGAAGGAATTTGCCCCTACCTTCTTATGTATTGTTGAAACACAAATTGAAAGGACGAGGGTAGAAGGTTTGGCAGGAACTATTGGTTATGATAACAGTTTTGCTGTTAGTAGTCAAGGGAGAAGTGGTGGTTTAGGTGTTTTTTGGAATAATCCAATAAAGCTGGAGATTCTTGGGTACTCTTGTTATCACATTGATTGCTCAGTGGAGGAACCGGACAGCGAAACATGGAGACTGTCCTTGGTATATGGCGAAGCACAAACAAACTTGAGATATCAGACCTGGGATGTGCTAAAAGGAATAAGCTCTTTGAGCAACCTCCCGTGGATTTGCATAGGGGATTTCAATGAAGTGCTACGTCCAGATGAACAAGAAGGTATTGGAGAGAGGAGTAATGCCCAGATCCAGGGTTTTCGGGAGGCGGTAGACGTATGCATGTTGATGGATATTGGCTATCAAGGCCGTTTCTGGACCTATGAGAAAAAGGTGAATGGAGGGAGCTACACTAGGGTAAGGTTGGACCGTGCATTGGCTACAGCTGAGTGGAATGAAAGATATCCGGATGCTCACCTCAAGCATCTTACAGCAGCAACGTCAGATCATTGCCCAATTCTATTAAACTTCCAAGGTACGCGCCCTCCCGATCAGAAGAGAGATTTCAGGTATGAAGTAATGTGGGAAACACATGAAACTTGGGCTGATACTATATCGGCGAGCTGGGCTGGTGGTGGTCCGACGGCTAGTATGGAGGATCTAAAGAAGAAACTGAAGCAAATATCGAGGGAATTAGGCACCTGGAACAGAGAAACCTTTGGCTCGGTAAGGAAAGAAATAAAGAGTTTAAAGAAAGAAATGGAGCGGCTGCGGGGTGATCCAGCCAGGACTGCGCCTTCGCATATTGAGCTAAAGATCAATGAAAAACTTATAGAGCTTTACCATCGGGAAGAACTAATGTGGAGGCAAAGATCAAGGCTAGAATGGCTCTCGGCGGGAGACAAAAACACACGCTTCTTTCATCTGCGGGCGAGTCAGAGGCGGAAGAGGAACATGATCAAAGCCCTGGCAGATTCTTTGGGTGTTTTAACTGATGAACCGGGTGCCTTAAGAGCACTTGTGACAGATTTCTATAAGAGTTTGTACACCTCGGAAGGAGTGTCAGGGATGGAAGATGTACTATCCGAGGTGCCTACAAAGGTCACCGAGGAAATGAATACCATGCTGTTGGCGACGTATACAAAGGAAGAGGTGAAAAATGCACTTTTCCAGATGGTTCCCACAAAGGCCCCAGGGCCAGACGGTTTTCCAGCCCACTTCTATCAAAGGCATTGGGATATTTGTGGGGATGAGGTGACAAATGCAGTTATAAGAATTGTAAAAGGGGAAGAAGGAGCTGAGTGTGTGAATGAGACTATTCTGGTACTTATTCCAAAGGTTTTGAATCCTACTCAACTTTCTCAATTTCGTCCTATTAGTCTTTGTAATGTGATCTATAAGATTGCGTCCAAAGTTGTTGCAAACAGGTTGAAGAGGATCCTTCCCGAGATCATATCTGAGGAACAGTCGGCCTTTGTACCAGGAAGGCTAATCACAGACAATATCATATGTGCCTATGAGTGTCTACACTTTATGAAGAGAAGTAAAGCAAAATCAAACAGCCACTGCGCATTAAAACTGGACATGATGAAAGCGTACGATCGTTTGGAGTGGTCTTATCTGAGGGCCATGATGGAAAAATTGGGGTTTGCACAATCTTGGATACAAATTGTGATGAACATGGTACAGTCAGTTAAGTTTTCGGTTCTTTTTAATGGTCAAAAGCTAGAGCAATTCACTCCTACTCGGGGGATCCGGCAGGGAGATCCTATCTCCCCCTACCTTTTCTTGATCGCGGCAGAGGGCCTTTCGTGCCTACTAAAATCGAGTTCTCAGTCGATCAGTCTGGAAGGGATCAAGGTGGCACCAACAGCTCCGGCTGTGAACCATCTCCTTTTCGCGGACGACAGCCTGCTTCTGTTCAAGGCAAGTGTTGAGGGGGCGACCAAGGCATCAAACTTGCTGGAGAGGTATTGTAATGCTTCGGGACAGCGGGTAAACAATGAAAAATCTTCCATCTTTTTTAGCAAAGGGTGTCCTCAAGTGGTGAGGGATAATATAAAGCAAATTCTGAATGTGCACAAGGAGTCTTTGAGTGATAGATATCTTGGTATGCCAACTGATGTGGGCCAGTCAAAAATGGGCACATTCAAATACCTGAGAGACAGAGTCTGGGAAAAAGTTCGAGGTTGGATGGAAAAGTTACTATCTGCAGCAGGGAAGGAAGTTCTAATCAAGTCAGTGGCCCAAGCCATCCCAGTCTATTCCATGGCATGTTTCAGATTACCTAGAGGGCTATGTGACAGTATCACTTCCATAATCCGGCAGTTTTGGTGGGGAAGTAAGCAAGGCAGGAGGAAACCAGCATGGGTTTCATGGGATGTTATGTCCCAACCGAAATACATGGGAGGCATGGGTTTCAGGGACATTGAAGTTTTTAACCTAGCTCTTCTTGCCCGCCAAGCATGGAGAATTCTTGATGACCCAGACTCTCTAAGTGCGAGAATACTCAAAGCAGCCTATTTCCCAAGTGTTGGTTTTCTAGAAGCACAATTGGGAAGTCACCCTTCTCAAATCTGGAGAGCTATGATGGATGGTCAGGACATACTGAAACAGGGGCTAATCAGGCGAGTAGGAGATGGACGAACTATAAATATCTGGGAAACTAACTGGCTACCGAGGGTAGGCCCTTTGAGACCCATAGCATCCCTCTCTGAAAACCCACCGAGGTTTGTTTCAGAGCTTATTGATTCAACTACAGCGACTTGGAGGGAAGCACTGATTCGGGCAAACTTCATTCAGTTTGATGCAGATACGATTATGGCAATACCCTTGTGCACAAGAGTTATTGAGGATTTTTGGGCGTGGAATGCTGAGAGAAGTGGCACCTTCACGGTACGTTCTGCATACCGAATGATCATGAACACGAAATACCAGAGAGAGGAATGGATAGATAATACGGCGGGAGCATCAGATTCGATTGCAAGAAGCAAACCATGGACTGATCTATGGCACACTAAAGTCCCTGCTAAACTGAAGGTTTTCTTGTGGAGGCTGGCACGACATTCCATGCCTTCCATGGATGTACTGCATCACCGCAATATGTCGAACACTCATCTATGCGCTCTATGTGGCTGTGAAGATTCGTGGAGACACGCGCTGTTAGATTGCACCATGTCACGGTGCGTTTGGACCTTAGCGGAATCTTCACTGGTGGAAGAAATGAGTACGAACACTGATACGAATGCAAGGAACTGGCTTTTTGCGTTGCAGGATCAATTACCTCCGAAGGAGTTTGTGGTTTTGGTAGTAACCTTATGGTCCGTTTGGAAGACAAGGCGAAAGGCGATATATGAGGGTATATTTCAGAGCCCACAAGCGACACATGAGTCCATCCAAGCATTCCTAAGAGATCTTCAGACATTGGAGGAGGTAAGAAGTAAACCAACGGAACATCGAGGAAGTAGACCTAAACAATGGATCAAGCCTCCGGAAACTATGTTTAAGATCAATGTTGATGCAGCAGTACCACAGAGCCGGAGACGAGGAGTGGCAGTTGCTTTATGCCGTGATTATGATGGAAATTTTCAGGGCGCTTCATCGCTGGTGGTCAAGGGTGTTTTTGATCCACCGACCCTCGAAGCTCTTGCAGTTGGGAAGCATTGGCACTTGCGGAGGACCTGAACATACAGGATATCCATGTTGCATCCGATTGCAAAACTGTAATAGATGACATCAAGCAGCGAAGCCCGGCAAGCTATGGAGCGATTCTACATGAAATAATAGACCAAAGCTCTTCTTTTAGGAGCTGTAGTTTTGTCCATGAGTATAGGAGCTCGAATTTCGAGGCTCACAATCTAGCGAAGCATGTTTTGAGTTTAGGGGTGGGCCGCCATGTTTGGTTAGGGCACCCCGGAAATCTTTCATTTGTACCTTTGAACATTGGGTCAGTTTAAATAAAGCTTCGCGTGGATTGTCTCAAAAAAAAAAAATTCTTGATGCATGGATCGATCCTTCTTGATGCATGCATGCCGATGAACTCTCGATCTCTCATGTATCCCACGAATCTCTACTTCCGTAGAAAAACACATCTCACGTACTCTACTTGGATTGGTGATAAATTGCGTAATGTGCCTTGGTTTTGCAGTTCGCGGGAATGGTGTCTTGCTTCATTGGATGTTTGTTTTTCTCTTGCGAGTCCCATGCTTCTATTTCTTTTCTCGGAACCGAGCAAGAAAAAAATTGATGAATTCTACAAGAAGCTGAATATATAGTACCAAAAAGGGATGATTTCACCGATCCAACATTGGGATGGGAAATTGTGGTACTGATAAGAATAAACGTTTTTTTGCGAATGATAAAAATAGATGCTTGACACAATCATTTCTTCATCTTTTGTCCTAATAAGAATTGATACACGCTGAATGTCTTTTTTTCTTTTTTCTTTTTCTCATGATTAAAATTAAAATAGATGCAGTTTTTTTTTGGCAATTTTCGGATGCTAAGAGTAGATGCTTCGATTGAGTCTTCTCTTCACTCATTCTTTTATTGACCTCGGTATATCTTTGGTTGGTCCCTTCTGATGTGAAGGTACACATGTAGATAAATATACAATAAATTATGAGGTCAATTCATATATACACTTGTCATTGTTGTCTTAGGCTGAAATTCTTGTGACACTGATGAAATGACTATGGTTGTGCACCTGCAGGATCTTATTTCAAGCGCACTGCTATGAGACTTGCATTTTAATTTCATGTTTTTTGGGGTACTATTGCCAACATATGCTTTGTTTCGTCTCTACTTCATAAGTAGTGTGAGCAGGAAATTAGTGAAACCAAGATACTGCAAATGGTGCAATGTTTACATGTCAAATAGACTTTGTATTGAAATAGATTTTGAAGTCAACGTATACATACAAATTAGGGAGTGGCGCCGCAACGCGCGCCTTAACAGTATAACTCAGCCATCTACGAGCCACCACAGCGTTTTGACGTCGTCAGCCGTCGGATCAACCCAGTAACGAATCAGATCGATCCGTCATCACACCGGGTGCTACAAGTCATTTTCACCACGCCGCAATCCATTCAACACACATGTAATCGGGTCGCTGCTCCGCAAACCGAGCTAGAGATCACCTCGTTTGATGGGCTGATCAGTGCCCAAAAGCCCACGTAGCTTCCGTGCGTACCCCAACTTCAAAAAAGGAACGAAATATGCTGATGCCAACTCCCCAGTCTGCCAATGGCTGTTGATTTTGTATTTCCGGGTACATGAGTCGTTTCTCAGTGCCTCCAGCATATATTTTGCTTCAATAATAGAGAAGTATCTTGGCTTCTTATCATGAATAATAGTGCACAAAACAAATATAGCCATGCCTGCTATTGTTTTGTTCACACCACCTCTGAATTCTTAGTTCAGTTTAATTTCATAAACTTGCGTGTGTGTGAGAACTTGTGATAGCATGCATTTAGGCCTCCATTATTTACTATGTGTATGCATTCTAAGTGTACCAGCAGTTGCATTATCTTTCAAGCTTCATGCACGGTTATGCGTGTTTTATACCCTAAATTCATTCTCTTTGACTACCAACACTTTTTTCTCGTGACTCTACAATCTAACTTGCAAGGTAGTCACGCGCGGCCGCGCATTCATGTTCTAGTAACCCATGTAAGAATCGCTCAGATTAGCTCCAGAATAATATCAAACGTCGCGCAGGCTACCAGAAACGGATGCCTGGCAGGCTAATCACCTGCCTGGGCGATCCAGGCCAGGCTTGGACTATTTTTTTTCAGGGCTCCGACCAAACAAACATACCTAGATTCCAGGCTAGCTTCAGGCGAGGCATCACGGAGTAAGGAAACGAACCAAACACGCCTCAAGAGCATCTTCAGCCGTGCCCCCAACACGTCCTTCCCAGGTGATTTTTTCGCGCCGGCGCTCAAAAATCGGCCCAGCCGCGCCTTTCAGAAGCCCATTTTCACCGGCTCGGGCCGAATTTGACGCGAGTGGAGCCAAGCCGAATCCGGCGCGCTTGGGGCGCTCGGTGGCGCCGGGTGAAATGGTTTTGGCGCGAACTAACTGCGGGCCCCCGAGTCAGCGACACGGTGCTTCTCATCGCTTCGTCGTCCTCTTCGCCTCGGTTCCCGCGGAGGAAATCAATGCCAAAGCTGCGGCGCGCTGCCGCGCCGGTCAGCATCCATTGATGCTTCAGGGGCGGCACAATGAAGGTGCGGCGCCACGCGTATGCCCGGCGGCCACGCGGACGCCGCCCGCCCGCGGCTATAAAAAGCCTACCCCACCCCACGCCGGTGGACGCACACTTCCCCTCTCCTTTCCTCTCCTCTCCGCGGCCGGCGCTCCTGTCTCCTCTCTTTCTTGCCTCCGCGCCACCATGTCGATGCGCCGCCTGGGCGCTGCTGATCTTCGCGGAGTCCGCGAGCGCCGCTTCGGGGTCTCTCCTCTAAAATCTCATTGGTGAAAAACGGCTCACTCTCGACACCTTCGACACCACAGAGGAGGCGACCCGCGCGTACGACGCGGCGGCATGGCGCCTCCGGCGGCCTCGTTTGGGATATGAATTTCCCCGACGTGTCGACGAGCCAGCGCGCGCAGGATCTCGCGCATCTCCCGCGGCTTTTCACCGACGAGGATCGTCGTGACAACCGGAGGCGGCAGCGTCGCCTCGCCATCGCGAAGATGGACATGGAAGCCATGGCGGAGTGGCGCGAACGCTTCCCGCAGGACATCGTCAACGAGCACCAGTTTTACAAGCAACGGAGGATGGAGAGGGAGGCGAGGAGGAAGGAGTGAGCCGCCTATCAGGAGGATAAGCGTGCGCGGAAGCAGGCCGCTCAACTGAACATGAAGCTAGGAGAAACATCGTCCTGGGACTCCGAGGACGAGCGGTATGCTGACGCCTATTTCCAGACGTCGGAGGAGGACATTACCGAGTCGGAGCCGGAAAACAACGAGTAGTTGACCTTTTCTTTTAACAATCTTTGCTATGATGAACTATCTATGTATCATTTTCATTATGTATGTATCATTTTCATTTTTTTTAATGTTCAACTGGCCGGCGGCGTCGTCGAGGAAGGAGGCGAGCGAGGGGTGCGCTAGGGGCAATGGGACGCCGACCAACGGGCCCGGGGAGGGAAATGCGCGGCCTTGGGGGTTGAAAAATGAAAAAGCGCCGTGGGGGTCGGCGGACGGGGGGAAACGCCTCCAAGACGCGGTTTTCGCCGGGTCACCCCCAAGCGACGCTATTTGGGCGTCCCTTGGGGCCGAACAGCTGGAGATGCTCTAATGGATGCAGTGCGTGAGGAGCACCACACACATGGATTGGACGATGACCTCACGCGCGCGGCGCTCTCTCCCACGGTCCCACTTCCCGTGGTTCCTGCGGCACTCCCTTCTGGCACGTCCTCTGGTTCTTGCTCGTGGCACAAAGAAATAATCATAAGTCTTATTTTCTATTTCCTCGAGAAAGGCCTGCTGCAGAAACATCAAAAGTAACATCACAACATGTTCTTAAACACAATGGTATTACCATTAAAAAATGTAGCTAATAACAGGAGCTACATTCTGACTAAACACATAGATCGCAATCATTAAATGTAAACCTAAAGATCAAGTGAAAGAAAATTTAAATAGAAATTTCTCATCATCAAGTAAAAGTTAGGCAAGTCGTTGGAACATGGAGAGCTGGCCAGAAATTCAAATATACGTGGCCCATGTGAAATTGGAGTTTAATATCTTGGCACTCTGTAATTAACTCTTAACAGCAACACGTCATCGATCTAAAAAAAACTGCAGCACGTCATACGTTGAAAGGTTTAGAATTAATGTAGTCCAACAATACATTTACAAATAGATGGAACACTTGGCGTAGTTGGTGTGGAGACCCGATGCCATCCCAAAAATCTGGAGGATCTCACGCACCGCATTGAGGTCGCTGGCATCTGGGTGGCAGAAGATCACAACACCGTCCGCACAAAGCAAGACGCTGGGAGTCATGTGGCACGGGGTGAGACGCCTAAGGATGTCACAGCGGACGGCATGCTGGGTAAGGGAGTTGAGCATGTCAATGATGATCGTGGAGAGCATCGGAGAGACAAGATCACCTTGTCGAAGGCCCTTGGCGTGGTGGATAGGAGGTCCGGGGTGCCCATTGATCAAGACCCGGGTGCTAGCCGTGGAGAGGAGGATAGAGATCCACTCTCTCCAACTTGGCCCGAATCCAAGGTGACGAAGCATCTCGAGGAGGAACGGACAAGAGACCAAATCGAATGCCTTGGCGATGTCGAGCTTGAGGAGGATCATGGGAAGCTTGTGGTGGTGGAGGTGTCTGGCAGTCTGCTGGACGAGAAGAAACTTATCGTGGATGCAGCGACCCGAGATGAATGCGCTCTGGTTGGAAGAGATTATTTCCCCTAGTCTCGGAGCGAGCCGGAGACAGAGAACTTTCGCGAACGCCTTGGCGAGGAGGTAAATCAAGCTAATCGGCCGAAAGACCGCGAGAGAGGCGGCGTTCGGTCTCTTAGGGAGCAGCGTGAGTAGGGCCTCGTTGAGCCACTGAAAACTGTGCCCGTTGAGCGTATAGAGCTTCCCGAAGGCCTTGATGATGTCACCCTTGATGATCGTCCAAGCGGACCATAGGAACTCGACCGTGAACCCATCAGGGCCTGGCGCTTTCCCGGTGGGCAGCAGCTTGACCGCGTGCCAAATCTCCTCGGCGGAGAATGGGAGCTCTAGAGCAGAGAGATCAAAGGAGCGCGGCTCGAAGGCTGGCAGGTTGAGGGAGAAGGCGTGTGAGTCTGTGGAACCCATGGTGCCGGAGAAGTGAGCAAAGGCGGCCCGAGCCATGGTCGTCTCGTCCGTGATGGACAAGTCACCGACACGAAGCTCATGGATCCTCTTATTTTGAAGGCGCTCAGATGCATGGATACGACGGAAAACGGTGTTGGTGTCGCCAGCACGTAGCCACAAGAACCGTGGTCGCTGTCGGGACACAGAGAGCTCGAGCGAGGCCAATCCCAGCTGGTAGGCACCCTTCACCTACGCCGCAACCATGCCTCGACGGGGGACAGTGGCCAGAAGTGTCGCGCCTCGTCTAAACGCGCGATGATCTCGCGGGCAAGCATAAGCTGCAGGGAGATCTCGCCCATACGCTACGCGCCCCAGCTGCGAAGTTTGCGAGCGATGATTTTGAGGCGGACGTAGATCGGGCGGAAGGGGTCGGGGTCAGGCTCGATGGAGTTCCAAGTCTCGGCGACCACGTCAAGGTAGCCATCCAGCCTTGGCCATTAACTTTTGAAGTGGAACCGTTTGGCATGCTCAGGCGGAGGCGAGCAGTCGATGAGGATGGGGGAATGATCCGACACGGTCGAAGCCAGACAACGGTGCAAGCAGCTGGGTTGGGCCACCTCCCAAGATGGGGTACAGAGCACACGGTCATTACGCACCAGAGTGGGGTGGTCCTGCTCATTGGACCAGGTGTAACGACGCCCATGGAGATAGATGTCGAAGAGCTCCATGTCCGAGATAAAACGGCGGAAGCGGCTCATGGTCCGATGGTTGATCCAGTTATTGTTCTTGTCAGCAGTGGAAACAATCATGTTAAAATCCCCACCGACCATCGAGGGGCCCGCGCACGTGCTCCGAAAGTCTTGGAGCTCCGCGAGGAAGTACAACTTATCAACATCAGTTTGCGGCCCATAGACACCCGACAACCACTAGTGCTGGCCGCCCGAGAGGGGGGAGACGAGGGCCGAGACATGGTAGGATCCGACCTCGGTGTGGGAAAGGGCGATCCTAGCCTTGTCCGAGGCCAGTAGAATACCACCGCACGTGCCAACCGCGGGAAGGAAGAAGAAGTCGCCGAAGGATGCCCCCAACGTGTCCAGAACCAGCGAGGAAGATACCAACTCAAGCTTAATTTCTTGGAGACAAACAATACAAGGGCTAGCAGAGGTGATCACGCTACGAACTGTTGTGCATTTGGCTCGCGAATTAAGACCACACACGTTCCAGAAGATGATGCTAAGTTGTTATCCATAGAAAGGTGGGGGTCAAGGGGTTAGGGGAGGAGATCAACCCTCCACCGGACATAGGCTTGCGGTGGAGATACCCTTCTATTTGCTTATCTATCTTATGATTCATTGCCAATGTGTCATGAATATATGAAAATCAGGTTGTTCCTGTATTTTTTCTGTCATAATAATGTTCAAGGGTACTTTATCAGTATGAATATATGAAAATTGTAAGTAGAGCAGAAGCATTCGTGCCTCATGCTTTGGTTGTCATACTTGAAAGAACTTAAGATTAATGATCTTTGCATTAAAATCTTTGGCTTGTAATTTTTCATAAGAGGCATAGGACTATAGGAGCATTTCTGTTTCACGCCTTGGTTTTCATATTGAGTTTCTCTACAAATACATAATCTCCGGTTACTGATTCAAGGCTATCATCTTGTGTTTAAAGTGGACAGAACATCACAAGTAAGACGAAACTGAAAATGGATTGAGTCCTAATGCCACCCCTGTTGCATGTTAGAGAACCAAGCCTAATCTCACAAAACTTTCTTCTAGAGTTTTTTTTAATCAGATTGACTATGCAGTTGCTATGACGTAGAGAAGAAGTCACATGTTGCCTTGCGGAACATGTTTGCATGCTGGTCGGTAAGCGACTATAAGCAATTCTTTCTGAAGAATTCATCGAAAAACATGCAGTATACAGAAACCAGAGGGGGCGTGCTAAAGATAAGTAAGGGAGGAGCTTTTTTCCTAGGTACATGTTCTAGAGGACACCTCACACATGTTAAGAATGCGCTCCAAGCTGAACCTGAAGCATGTTTATTTGTGATTCAGGCCGCTGTAGGCTGGGTATGCAAAAAAATGAGATAAGACCAGATTCTAAGATGCATTCGTGTGTGCGCGCGCGTGAAGCCGTGTAAATGCGTTGGTGCTGGAATGTTGAGAATGCAATAGAGGTGTTCCATGTAATAAACTTCTTTATTTTGCACCGTCGCAATGCCCGGGCTCTTTTGCTATATATATTAACAGCAATAGAAACATAATTCAATCTAATGTGATTTTGTTCAGGTCCATATACAACAGCCATGAACAAACATCTGAACTATTGACTTAAAATTATGCTTAGAGCATCTCCAATAGATGGTCCATATTTTGGCGATGTAAACCGATGATGTAAGATTTTACATCACCAAAAAGTGGTTTTTACAACTCTGAAAAAGAGGCAACTCTAACAGATGGTCCAAACGAAGATGTAAAACAACTCCAACAGATGGTACAAAACGAAGATGTTAAACCGGTCGGCGGCCGCGCAGCTGCTGTTTAGCCGCAGTACAACCACTATACAGCCGCACATATTGCAAAAAACATCTAAAAACAACATGAAACAATTATACATGTCCATAATATCAAATTATTACATAGTTCTTCAAATCACGGGATCAAATGCAACACAAATACAACATAGTTTTGCACAATACAACATAGTTTTTTACAAACAAATAATGAATCTATGCGGATCTTTCGCCATGCCATTTCCAATGATCTTCCATCAAATCTTTGTGGAGTTGATCCAAAGTAGTTGTGCATCAACCGTTTGTGCGCATCAATCCGTTCTCTCTGAATGAGCACACGGTCATAGACGAAACCATTGTGCTTCGGCTTCTTCCCCTTGTGCATGGCCACTAGCATAGCAATGTCCTCTTCTTTATGCAAATCAAATTCCTCGTCTGACAACGAATCATTCACGAATGAGGAATCAACCGAGCTCATCTACAATGCAGATAACCACTGTCAAATATACTATCCAATCCCATTAAATCATCAAGTTTTGTCATTTTGTTTACCTTGGGGAATTCCGTCAAACACCTTGTGCGTGGGTGGAAGAAGATGGCTGGCAGTTGGGTTGGTAGTCGGTCGCTACTGCGGACGGCGGCGCACAGGAGAAGGGAGCTCGGCGAACGGCGGAGAGGAGCTATATGGGCTGCCGGAACGCCGGAGTCGGCAAATCCCGCCGTGACTGCTTCCTGAGTCGGCGGCGCCGGGGCGGTTGCGATACGCCCTTCGACAGGGGAGGCGACGTGAGCGAGGGCGACGGCGGCAATTTGGGGCGGTGGCAGCGGCAATTGCCGCCGGCTGGTGCTCGGGCGGGCGGGCGGTCGCGAGCGGGAAGGAAAATGAACGCGCTGTTGGTCGTTTCACGGTCGGCTGCGGTTTTACCTCAGATGTATCTCGTGATGCAAATTTGCATCACGAAGTGTTGTATTTTACATCTTCGGGAGGCGGTGATGTATTTTTTTACATATAGACCACCTGTTGGAGCAGCGTTTTTTGCTCTCGGAGATCCAAAAATTAGGTATTTTCACATATGGACCGTCTATTGAAGACGCTCTTACAGGAGATCTAGATTCTTACTATGGTATTGATGGTTAATAGTAGCAGCATATAAGGCTTGCACTATCATTTCTTGGTCTTTAGTAAATTGCTAATATTTCCCCACTTCAATTAGCTTTAAAAAAATTAATATAATTTTAAATCATGCATTTTAAATGTTTGTGTAGTCTTTTAAACCCTCCTATTAAAATAATGTAAGTATCACCCTAATTTTTTCCATTTAATTTGAAAACATGTTCATATCGCCCTTTTGGGCCGCCTATCACGTTAAGAAAGGAAAGTAGTTGATGATGGCTCCATGGATGCATGGCTCGCAGCCTCACTTGACCTCGTCATGCAGCCAGGTCATTTCATTGCCTGCCTCCACCGCCTCCGCGGGCAGGATCCGCTTGTGAAGTGTGATGAGCGCGGGGCCAGCCGTCACCGCCGCCTATTCCCATGTTGCTGCAAAGCGAGCATGGGTCGCCGCCGAGGTCGCTCGCCATTGCAGAAGAAGGGCCAGCCACTAGTAGGCACATATCCTTGGTGGGGGAGGATGAGTCGACTAGCATCGGCGCAACCTCCCCCGTGTGAATGTGATTGAATCGAGCATGAAAGAGAGGGAGGGGATGGGAGGTGTGGCACATGCAGCGCAGGCTGCACAACTGGGGAATATAAAAAATCAGTATAAGCTCCTCTGCGCGTTAGGGAGGAAGTAGTTAGCTCGATGCGTTTAAGGGGGAGGGGGGAAGATATGAAAAAAAATCAGCGTGGGCTGTTCGGTTTTTGTGGGTTGAAGGAAAAACCAACGTGGATGGGGTGGTGGGAGTTTTTTTTAAACGAAGACGCTAGTGGCGTCCGGATTTAAATTAGTAAAGCCACTACACACCATCCAACAAGGTTCAGAGCGAACATAACTACATACAGACCAAAAGATAACTCTCCTTTAATAACTTGCTAGAAACCCGCTTGTGGTTGATTTGACTTTAGACTTGAAGGCAGATGTCAACCATCATAGAAACTTGTAATGCCCAGGATGGGACTATATCTCCTACGTGTCGAGGCACGACTTAAAGATATAAGCCCATTCTGGAATGATCGCAAGTTTGGTATCTTTGCACAACTCATGTAAAAGAGGGATTAAAAAGCAAAAGGAGATAGTTGGCTTACACTCGCCACTTCACACAATATATTACATAAGCAAAACATCATTCAAATAAACATCACAGCCCATCTAAGGGCAAGATCCAAAAGACAAGATACCAAACACAACATAAAGCCACAGGTCTAGATCGAATCCTAGTAGAAACCACTACTGATCGTCGAAAACGTCACAAGCATACGGACACTCTCTTCATGGAACTCCCGGAAGTACTTGAACCAGCTCCTGCATCGAACTCGGCTGAACCTGCATCTGGTGTTGTAGTATCTGTGAGCCACGAGGACTCAGCAATCCCATAACCATGGGTATCAAGACTAGCAAAGCTTTATGGGTAGGAAGAGGGTTGTGGTGAGGTTGCAGCAGCGACTAAGCATAATATGGTGGCTAGCTTACGAGTACAAGAATAAGATGAGCATTTACGCAAACGGTCGCAAACTAGTAGTGATCGCTAAAGATCCTAAACTACATACGAGTCAAACATAACCCCACCGTGTTCTCTTCTCAAAGTGAAAAGAGACAGTCACGGTTACTCACACAGTTGTGTGTTTTACTTCGGATCCTCTGTCAAGTTTTCTACAACCGGACATTAACAAATTCCAATCTGCCACATAACCGCGGGCATGGCTTTCGAAAGATCATAACCCTGCAGGGGTGTCCCAACTTAGCCCATCACAAGCTCTCACGATTAGCTGAAGTGATAAATATAATACCATCACCCCTTATCTTAGGGAAATCCGATCAGGCTCGGCATCCCGGTAGCACAAGACATTTCAACAATGGTAAAACAAGTCCAGCAAGACCTCCCGGCGTGCCGACACCCTGATGGTAGCCGCGCGCATCTCGTCTCAGGCCATGTCCGGATGAGCGCTACGTACAGTAACCGAAGACCCCAGATAACTGGGTGGTACCGCAAGTGGCTCTAGTTTGGGACCAACACCATCAGGACTGGCCCCCCTGTTATGTAGAATTAAGAACCCGGGGACGCGACCCCCTATGCAAATTTAATTAAATAATTAAGTTGTTATTATGAGGCAAATTAAAACCAATGTTGGGCCTTGCTGGAGGAGTTTTATTCAAAGTCGAACTGTCAAGGGGTCCCCATCCACCCATCGTGTAAGGAACGCAAAATCAAGGAACATAATGCCGGTTTATCAGCGCCTAAGGTGGCATGAGTGGAACAAAACACCGAGCAAAAGGCCAAGCCTTCCACCCATGCCCAGTATATAGGTGTGTTAATAATAATTATAGATATTGTGATATAACAACAACAAGTTCCCTCCTGGAACGAATCTTCATCTTCACCTGCAACTAACAACGCTATAAGAGGGGCTGAGCAAGCGGGTAACATAGCCAAACAATGGTTTTGCTAGGAAGGTGTCAAAGGTTAGAGGTTTCATGGCAACAAGGAGAGGCTGACATAAAAGATGGGTAGCGCGACATGTAACGATAGCATCGAGACAACTAAGCATGGCAATGGTAGTAAAGGTATCCAAGGGTATGATCATCTTGCCTGGGATTCCACAAGGGAGAAGAACGGATCCATGAAGTAGACGGAGCAACATAGTCGAGCGAATCCTCACAACTCCGGAACGAAACCGAAGCTAACAAGAGAAGCAACCGGAAAGAAGCAAACAACACGGTAAACACTCAATCATAACATGGCATACGATGCACAAACAAGTATGATGCATGCCCGGTTTAAATATGCATGGCATGGCAAAGTGCACAAACAACACTACAATTTAAGTGGAGCTCAATATGCGACGAGTTGCATATTGACGAAACACCACATTTTATTTATTTAGTTGACTCTCGTTTATTTACAAGACAAGATTAAATGTTTGTTAACATGGCAAGAGGTGAAGCATAACAAACTACCTATTTAGGCATTTTAAATGAGGCCGGAAAAACAACAACAATTCTGGGAAAATCCCCATATGCATGTTTAGTAATCTTTAAGCAACAACAATTCACACATTTTAAATGTTGTTAACATGATGCGGATGACATGATCAAGTTTAAGCAATTTTTATTAAAAGGTTAACATGAAGAGATAAGAAGCATTGTCACCGTGGTGAAAGGAAAAGGGTGCCATGGCAACGAATCCGAAAATGATGCAACGACAACATCTCGGTTTCGGTAACTCGTTGAGAGACCGGTGCAAAAGAAAATATGGCGCGAAGCGGGTCATGCAAGAAGAAGATGGGGTGATCCCGTCACCGGGTTCCCACGGGTCGGCGACGAGGCAACCGAGGAGCATGACAAAAGTTGAAACGGCACGGAGCACACAAGGGCAAACATTTCATACAACACATGCATTCCACGGGTCATCGTCTCGGGTTATACCTTCGGAACATTTGTTTCGGGGCGGATCAAGATCGTCGAGGGACGTAGAGGAAGTAGTGGTACACGGCCGTAGAGGAAGTAGTTGTTCTCGTTCGTAGTCGTACACGGGTCGTAGAGGAAGTAGTCGAACACGTTTCCGAAGAGGTACTCGCCGGCGGAGTACTTGTCGAGTCGTCGTTGACGTAGGAGTACACGTTCGTAGAGGTACTTGCGGTCTCGGCGACGGTAGTGGATGTAGTGGTGCTATCGGTCCTCGGCGACGGTAATCGAACACGGTTCGTAGTCGAACTTGACATCCACGAGGTCGACGGTAGTGGTACTCGCGATGGTAGTCGTTCGTGGTATCGGTTGTCGAGGTACTTGACGTCTTGGCGACTCCGGAGACGCGGTAGAGGTACTTGACGTGTCGCCGTGTAGTCGTACTCAGGGTTCTTAAGGCATCGGTGCTAGTTGGACTTGCCGGTATTGACGGTTCAAAGCAAAACAGCAGCAACTCGGGCACTGGGGGTCGTCGAGAAGAGCACCACCTGCAGGGGAAGGAGCAGAGCAGGGGTTCGCTCGGGGGGCGAGGACGTGCGCGTCAGGCTGCGGCCTTGCTGGAGAAGGGAGGCACAGGGAGGCGGCTTGAGGGAGACGGTGACGAAGACCTTGCGAGGCGGAGGAGGGAGGCCACGGCGCGTGCTGGAGAAGGAGGATCCTGGCCGGCTGCTGGAGGGGCGCGCTGGAGGCGACCGGAGGCGGCCAGACCGCTGAGGAACGATGCGGCCTTGAGGACGGGGCGCGGTGCGCGCGCTGCCTGGCCGAGGAAGCAGCGCCTGGGCGCACAGGGAGCGACGGTGCTGGCTCCGGCGACCTGAAGGCGTCCAAGGCGGGAGACAGGGGCGAGCCGGCGCTGTCGGGGGATCGAGGGGAGACGATGGGGATTGTACTGGCGACGCTGGCGAGGGAGGACGCGAGGGGGTGGGAGAGAGCGATGGGGAAGAGGAGAGTACGAGCCTGGCGGCGGCTCGGGAGGAATACGAGAGGAGCGGTCGGGAGGATCGCTAGCTAGGGTTCGGGCGAGGTAGTGGCCTGGAGGCCTGAGAGGGAAGCATGGGCCGGCTGGGCCAGGAGGAGAGGGAGGCCGCGGGAGGAGATGGGCCAGGCGGCTGGGACGCCTTGGGCCAAAAGGAGGCCAGTGGCTGGGAGCCTGGCGGTTCCTCTGTTTTTTAACTGCTGCTGTTTTCCAAAAAAAAAACAGAAAACAGCAAGGAGAAAGAAAAGGAAGGAGGTGATCTGAATAGGATTAAGGCATAGGGTAAAATTCCCTGGACTCACAAAAATGTAAGGAATTAATTAAAATTGTTGGAGGGTTTTGACGGTGAAACTTGAATTAAAGAGGCATGGGGAATATATGCAAGTGTGTTGGGTTAATTCCACACAAATGGAATATTTAATTATAATAGCTCCATAATATTAGGAGGATATGTTATAAAGAGAAGTCACAGTCTTCCCTCGATTTAAATGGATCGAAGATCCACACAATTTATTTAAGTTGAGATGCAAGGATTAATGACATGATGGCATGATGACAAGATGCAAAGCAAAATAAATAAATAACACAAGCACAACTGAAACACATGGAAGAACCCGGAACATCTGGAATCTTCTGGAATCTTCTGGGACGTCGGTCTTCGGGCGTCACAAAACTCGTGTACATTATTTTCAGAAAATGACATTGAAGTTTGTTAGAATTACTTTGTTTGTTCCATTTTGCAGATGAAGATCAACTCGAAGCGGAGAGAGACATGATAGTTCGGGGATTGTTATGTGTATTGTTGATCACTTGGATTCATGGGATAACAATGGCCAAACAAGTACGCTCCCCGAATTATGTGTGTGGTGGGACTAATGGATGCAGTGGTGAGGAGCACCACACACATGGATTGGACAATGACCTCACGCGCGCGGCGCTCTCTCCCACTATCCCACGTCCCGTGGTTCCCGCGGCACTCCCTTCTCGCACGTCCTCTAGTTCCCGCTCATGGCACTCTCTCTTGCTTCGTCAGCCACAGTGCCAGTCATCCAAACGGCTCATACACCAGCACGCGCATGCTCCGTATTGGTTGACTTACACCAAGATTTGAAAATACCCACAATGAACCAACCCAATCACACAAACAGAAGGTCCACAAGTCATCCAAACAGAAAAATAGAAGAAAGATAACAAAATTTACCATGGAGTCAACCGATCCAACGACCAAAAGCAAAAGTCAAACGGCATCTGACGGCCACGAGCGATGCGCATGGGAGGAGCTCCGTGAAGGAGGGTCGACTAGCATCCTTATATGTTTAAATGCATCGGTTGCCCATAAGCCCAGTTCACTGCCACACACCACATAAGCCCCCCCCCCCCCCCCC
>LR738714.1:115401977-115491247 GCA_902687465.1 Secale cereale | reverse complement strand
CCCCTAATCCCCTCTGCTCTCCATTCAGTGTGGGATATTCGCACGACACCAACTATAGCGCTAGTTATGAGCCACAAGGAGAAGCCAAGCAGTAGCGGCACAACAAGCAACACAACAGTGGCTACTAGCTGGCTGGCATTAAACCCATTAAGCTACGCATGAAGGGCGGCCAACCAATTATGCCACGTGGCGCAAGCTGGTTGGCCGCGGTGAGAAATATTTTAGAATTTTTTAGATGAAGGTGTGGATTATTATATAAATGTATATTTTCTTTTTAGATGGAGGTGAGGACCTATGGTATTTTTTAAATGGAGGGTTATGCAAAGTGGCACTCGCTGGTAGGTTGCGGTGGTATTTTTTTTACTTCTTTATTAGATGAAAGTGAGATTTTTTTCTGAGACGTTTTTTTAGCGGAGGGGAGGACTCTATGTATTCTTTTTAAATGAAAACGTGTGCATAACTTTATCTCAAGCAGCGCCATAGGATGGCACCCCAACCACTAGTCATCCATCACACAGCCAAGAGCAAGAGCCACCACCTTGCGTTGGCATGTGATTGCCTCCTTTATATATCTGCTGATCTCTAGTTAAAAAATGTTGTGAACTAACTAACGCGAAACGAAGTAACAATTTATCAAAGTTTTGAAAGAAAAAAATGTGCGTTCATTTTCTTGGCCCGCCCAACTTTTTATGTGTAGTTGTGCCACTGAAATAGCCCCAAGACAAACAAAAGATTGTTCCAAAAAAAGACAAACAAAAGAAAAGCAAACAAATAAACAAAAGAACCACAAACAAGTGATGTTGTCATATTTAGATGTGAGGTGTTATCTCACATCTAGATGAGATATAGTTAGACCTATAATATAACTAGTAGAACACCCGTGCGTTGCTACGAGCTTCGATGTGTATAAATGAATCAAACAAATGATAAGGTCATTTTCAAGGTCGAAGCTCATTTCTACCTCATATATTCAGACGTGTTTAGACATCAAATGAGCGCCCAACGGACTCCCAAAATTCAACCGCCGGGAGAGCACTCGCGAGACATATATAAGTAGCTCTGCAGAAATTACATAGAAGTGATGCTTCCAAAAGAATTCATTTCTCTAGATATGATAACCAAAGGATAAATTTAGCAACAAATCAGTTCAATGTATCATAGTTCTTGTGTTGCACATGTGGAAATAGTCAACCTATACTTAAAGAGTACAAAGCTTGTCGATAATGTAACTTTGAACCTGTGGAAGAATTAGGAATTGTAAACATAAATTAATCAAATCATCTCTCACATCACAACATGAAAAAAGTGTTTGGTAAATTGGAAAGGAGATGCCCTCTGAAGTAAGTATTCAGCAAATGTGTGATATGCAAGCGCATTGCACAATGTAAAACCCCATGGTTGTTTAGGATGTGTCTAATGCAAGCTCTGCGGAATTGTCAGCTATCAGGTATGGTCTAATCGTTGCAGCGAATTTGGGATGTACTAAGTTTATTTTGGAGTCTCACTGTAAGACTGCTTTGCATGCTATATCTGACCCAAACGCATGCATGGGAATTAATGTTCCAATAATAGCAGAATGCTCTCTTATCGCCATGGAATTCGAAAGCATCAGCTTTATTCATTGTATCAGAGAAACTGATATGGTAGCGGATGACTTAGCAAAGCGTAACTTTAGTCTTAGTAAGTCCGAAACTTGGGACGTTGTCCCGGACTTTATTCCTCGTTCTCATGTAAATGATCTTGCGCTTAACTGATGAATAAAGTTTTTATTCTAAAAAGCCCAGAGTTGCTTAGGATGCAGCAGAAACAAGTGAGAAATATCACATATCAATCATAGACAGAACAACACACTCGGCGCTTGCCTATGAAGGAAGCCATAGAAGTAAGACAACTGTGGGCCATTGTTATCCCACGAATCCAAGTGATCAACAATACACATAACAAGCCCCGAATTATCATGTCTCTCTCCGCTTCGAGTCGATCTTCGTCTGCAAAATGGAACAAACAAAGTAATTCTAACAAACTTTAATGTCATTTTCTGAAAATAACGTACACAAGTTCATGTGATGGTTGACATCTGCCTTCAAGTCTAAAGTCAAATCAACCACAAGCGGGTTTCTAGCAAGTTATTAAAGGAGAGTTATCTTTTGGTCTGTATGTAGTAATGTTCGCTCTGAACCTTGTTGGATGTTGCGCAGTGGCTTTACTAATTTAAAGCCGGACGCCTCTAGCGTCTTTGTTTAAAAAAAAACCTCCCACCACCCCATCCACGTTGGTTTTTCCTTCAACCCACAAAAACCGAACTACCCACGCCGATTTTTTTATATCTTCCCCCCCTCCCACTTAAACGCATCGAGCTAACTACTTCCTCCCCAACGCGCAGAGGAGCTTATACTGAATTTTTTATATTCCCCAGTTGTGCGGCCTGCGTTGCATGTGCCACACCTCCCGTCCCCTCCCTCTCTTTCATGCTCGATTCAATCACATTCACAGGGGGGACACTACTGCAGGTTGCTGCTAATGTGACAGTACAATCAGAGACCCTTTGACGAAACTGTGTGCGATGCATTAATCGCAAACGGTGATGTAAAAAAACCGTCAAAAAGATGCAAATCATTTGCGATGAATGATACATCAAACATGGTTCATATTTTAGTTGCGTGTGCGATGAGGGGCATACGATTGATCTGTACGAACTGTTTGCGATGAGACAGAACAATAGAAACGGGCAGCCAGATGAAGGTGTGTGCGATATACGGTATACAGTTCACTCCGGTGAACTGCTTGCGCTGATTGAGGTGAACACAGATGATTCGGCGTAACAAGATGTGTGTGATACCCGGCAAACAAGTCGGTAATCGGAATTGTGTGCGACCACTATAGACAACACATACGGTCTTTTTTTGTGAATTGTGTGCTCGTCAGGGAACACGGTTCAACAAACCAACGTGTGGGCGATAACGTAAAAGATCTCCATCGAATACATATTACTAACCGTCTGCAATGAGATTGACAACATAAACAGAGATATATACAGTCTGCTTAATTTAGTCCTTGTTGTTGTTGTTGTTGTTGTTGTTGTTGTTGTTGTTGGATGGCCCCGCGACATCGTCTTGGCGAAGATGCTTCTTGCCGCTGGTAAAGCCAGTAATAATCAAACTAGAGAGGAAAAGAAAAAAGACAAAGAAAAATATCTGCACAATCTTCGCGTAACATCAATGGCATATGACCTAGATGTGCATTACTTAGAGCACATCTAGATGTGCTTTGGCAATACTGTCAAATAAAACCCATAATCATCACTGCAAACAACGCATAGAACATGGCTAATGCGACAGCCACAACTACACATGCTAGTTCCTTCTTGTCTCTTGCTTTCATCTGTTGCCTGTGATTGCTTCTTTCTTGCTTCATCGTACTGATTGTACATTCCAGACCAGTCAGTTTCTTCTTCAGCTTTACGTTATCTTCTGCGAGCTTGGTGATAACACTCCGAGCTCTGCCATGCCATTCTTCATCCAACCAGTTAACAAAGTCACAAGCCTCATATCCGTACCAATGTTAAATAGTATTCTGGATGAGTGGTGGCATTAACTGAAGTAAAATGATGAACTTAATTAGCACTAACCTCTAAGGGGCAACTGAGAAACCGCCCGCCAATGTTGAATCCCTCCGTGCATACACGTCGAGCGGGAGTGTGCTCGTGCACACAACTCAGCTTTTGGTACTTCTCGGTGGCGCAAAACTCGGAGTCGAACTCGTGTTGCGGGAGTCTGGAGTCAAGTTCCAGATCCGACGGCAGATCGCTTTCCTGGGGGGGGGGCATTCAGGACGGATTCAGCAAGGAGCTATACTTTGGACACGCTAAAAAAGATCGGCATAGATTGGAACCTGACAGGATGATTCGGATCCATAGTACACCTGCCTTCTGATGACCTTAGGCAAGTGCTTGGCGGCGACCGCCATTGTGGCGGCGATACGGGCAGGAGCAGCCACACCGAAACCATCAACACCACTCGTCCGCATCCCCCCAATGTCAGCGCCATGCGAGGGTATTTGGAGGCTATGTAGGGATTTGGGGGAAATGGAGAAACTGTGGAGATAAGCTAATGGTCGGGAAGTACTAATGGCACTATATATATGTTGTATACGGCACACTATTTATACACGTCGTTTGTGTTAGGTACTACAACGTCACACATGATTTCCGCACCAAACCATGTGAGAAGACAATGTAGGTTAGACACGGTTGCTGCTACATAACCATATGTGATGTACTGCCCTGTCCATATAATTGAGTTACGGTGAGATATCGTGTAAACAGCCACTCTACGGATATGCATAAAAAAACCGCTCTGCATATAGAGATGGCGGCGGTGGCCTAGGCAGCGGCTACCAGAGAAGAGGTCAATCCTCGGTCGGTGGACGGTGGCGGCGTCATAGGAGGTCAATCCTTGGTCTGAGGCGGGAGATAGGATGAGCTCAACCATTGAGGTCGGTGGCAGCGTGATTCGAGCACATCCATCGCGGTCGATGGCGGGATAGTGGATGTCGAACTTTAGGTGGCAGCCGCACTAAGCTTTGCTCCTCGACCCTATTGTCTCGGCGTGTCGCCGCATCGCGCTTGTCTGTCTGCTGGGTCGAGGTCGCTGCGCGGCTAATTAATTAAGGTATTCTTTTTGTGAGTGGCTTAATTAAGGTATTAAATTCCTAAGTGTAGTGTTTTACTAGTACTCTGCGTGTAAATTGATTGGCCATTAATTTTTGTCATTGCACGTCTAGATAACAACATGGAGCGCCCTTAGTAATTATTAAAATAAAACCTTGTGATTTATGCACGCATCTTTGGCCAGCAGTTAATCCGTGTATTAATGTTGTTGTTTTGTTTTTAATTACCATTCATGTGCTGCAGATGTAACGATCTTGATGGATGAAGAATCGGAAAACCGCAGATTTTATCAGTGGCGTGACAGAATTCATGAATTTGGCTGAAAGTACAAAGAGGAGAATTGGTGATGCGGATTACATCCTATGTCCATGTACTGATTGTGCCAATACAGAGTCACATGAAGTTGAAGATGTCGAGATGCACTTAGTCTCTAGGGGATTCATGGATGGATATACACGTTGGACCAAACAAGGTGAAGAGGAGGTCATGGATGAAGATACCCAGGGCAGCGAGATGCCAAACCCCGATCAGTGTCACATGGATGTTGAATCTAACATCGGGGCAGAGGCGTCAAGCTACCAATAGAACACCAGAAAGCCGAAACGCCCACTGCAAAACCAAGACGTCAACGCAGATGATGGCGATCTTGATATGCCAGATTTTGCTGCTATGATTGCAGATTTCGAGGGCCCAGAAAAGGATATGATTGGGTACAAGGATCTGCCAACCATTGATGCGGACTCCAAGAAAGAATTGTATCCATGTTGTAAAAAGAAATATTCCAGGTTGAGTGCCACCGTGGCGCTTCTCAGATTTAAAGCAGCAAACGGTCTATCAAACAAGGGCTTCACAGAGATGTTAGGTCTTTTCAAAGAAATTCTTCCAGAAGATAATGTGCTCCCCAGAAGCACGAATGAAGCGAAGAAAATTGTTTTCCCATTGGAACTTGAAGTACAGAAGATACACGCTTGTGTGAATGATTGTATATTGTACCGTGGTGAGTACAAAGATTTACGTGCATGTCCCACATGCAAGCATGCACGATACAAGCGCAGGAGAGCAAAGGACAAGTACAAATTAGACGACGAGATCATGACTGGAATCCCGTTCAAGGTTTTTTGGTACTTGCCTTTAATTCGAAGGTTGAGGCGTTTGTTTGCAAACCCTAGAGAGGCAAAGAGGTTGTTGTGGCATCATGAAGAGCGAATTGTAGATAGGTTTATAAGGCACCCGAAAGATGGGGCTCAGTGGGAATTAATCGACAAAAAGTTTGAAAATTTTGCCAAGGATCCTAGAAGTATAAGGTTCGGGGAGTGTACTGACGGGATGAATCCTTTTGGCGACATGAGCACCAATCACATCACATGGCCGGTGCTTCTGGGCATATATAACCTAGATCCTTGTTTGTGTATGAAGAAAAAAATACATTATGATGTCAATGATTATCCAAGGCCCGAAGCAACCTGGAAATGACATTGACATTTACTTTCAGCTATTGGTAGAAGAACTACTGATAGTGTGGATACATGCACCTACTGTAAAATTTTATGATGCTTACAGAAAGGAGATTTTTGATCTACATGCGATGCTGGTGCACACCATTCAAGATATGCCGGCATTAGGCAACACATCGGGGCAGAAAACAAGGGGCGATGTAGGGTGTGTCACATGCATGGACATGACAGCTAGCAGAAGACTTCCCAACTTGTGCAAAACAATGTATTTGCGTCATCGTAGGTTCTTACGGAAAAAACACCCATACCAAAAGATGACATCTGAATTTGATGGTACGGCAAAGGAAAGTGCGGGCCCAAGACCCTATGATGGGGAGGTGGTCAACAACATGGCTAATTTTTTTAATGTTGTGCTTGGCAAGAACCACCCTTTGATGGTGAAACAAACACCCAAGGATCAAGTGTTTAAGAATAAATCAGTGTTCTAGAACTTACCTTACTGGGAGATTCTACGTGTACGTCACTGCATCGATGTCATGCACGTAGAGAAGAACGTATGTGAAAGCATCCTTGGTACTCTACTCAAGATTATAGGTAAAAGAAAGGATGTTGACGGTTCATGGATCGATATGCTTGCTGATCAATCACAACGCAAGAGTCAAGCAGAAGATGATGACAAATTCATCAAAGCTCGCCGGAGTTATAATTTCAGTACAAAAGAAGCAACACAGTTCTTCACCTATTTGTTGTCAGTTAAGACACCCTCTTCCTACTGCGCAAACATCAGAAGTCTCGTGGATGTGAGCTCAGGTAAAATGAAGCTGGGACACATGAAGTCACATGATTGCCACGTAATGTTGACACAAATCCTGCCGGTGGCCAACAAGAATCTGATGGACAAAGATATAAGAAACACACTCATTGGCCTATGTGATTTCTTCAACCAACTATGGCAGAAAGTTGTAGATCCTGAAGAGTTGGATCATATGCAAGATGATATTGCAAGAATATTATCCAACCTAGAGATGTTTTGCCCACTGTCATTCTTTGATGTCATGGTCCATCTCACCGTGCACCTTGTCGACGAGATAAAGTATTGTGGTCCCGTGTTTCTTCGCAACATATATCCCTTCGAGCGGTTCATGGGAATACTGAAGCGCTTTTGTCGGAACCAAAACCATCCAGAGGCAAGCATCCTACAAGGTTATACCGCGGAGGTGGTGGTTGAGTTTTGGGCCGAATACATGAAACAAAGACCTATAGGTTTTTCGTTCTCTCGCCACAAGGGAAGGCTGAAAGGTAAGCCGGTCCTTGCTGGCATGCAAATGGCTGCACCCAGAGAATTGGCAGAGAAAGCCCATTTGGCGGTACTGCTTAATAGCCCAGTTCTCAACGCTTCTTGCCAATGGTGCCTTCATAAGATGTGGAGACGAAGGAGCACACTAAGAACTACGTCGAATGGCTGAAGTATCGTTTGGCACAAGGATCCAACGATGACATTGCTACGTGGTTGGCAGTAAGGCCATCACCTACGGTGTTGACGTACCAAGCATATGACATAAATGGATACACGTTCTACATTGAGGAACGTGATAGGAAGACCTCGTGTCAGAACAACTCTATTCGAATAGAATGCATGGCTGTAAATGAAGCTGATAAAAGGGTATACCATGGAACCATCAAAGAGATTTGGGAGCTTGACTTTGTGAAAGTTAAGGTGACATTATTCATGTGCGCATGGATCCCTCTTGGTCAGGTAAGGATTGATGAGTATAGCAAGACAAGTGTTAACAGGACAACAATGGCATATCACACGGACCCATTCATTCTTGCCAGCGATGCTACCCAGAATTTGTTTGTAGAAGACCCCTTTGCATAAGAACGACCATTTATCCATGCATGGGAAGAGAAGGGTACTGGGTGTCGATGATCTTGCCGATGGGGACGAGTACGAGGAATTTCATGAGTTGCCAACCAAGGGATCACACACCCGTGTAACAGAGCAGCGTAAAATCATCAAAAAAACCCAAGTTCATTAAGGAAGTTCCCCCATGTACATGGGAATTTATGCCTACGCTGCAACTTAATTCGTTCAATTTAGAATTGTCGCGTGTACTGTATTTGTGAGTTATGCCCGATTTTCTGTTGATGTAAGATCCGTTAATATGTTGACCTTGATATGCTATCAGCTCAGGCAATGAATATGAACATATTTTTTTTATTATTATTATATCATAGAGGTAGCACACTCAATTGATCTCACTACAGTATGTGTGAACAAAAATATGCAATCTGGTTTGCGAATAGCACACGGTTCGTTGATGAAAGCCGTGTGCCGACCAAACCCCGCCACCCCACCCACGATCTGAGTCGTGCTTTCTAATCGGCCAAAACCCAAACCCCACGAATCGTACGTCTGCACCGTTGGACGCTCCCAGATCGAACGGCGATCCTCATCCCTTTCGACAACACATGCAGTTCCGGTTGTAATTTTATTTTTATGCACAAAATGCACGTTAATCTAAAAAAATGTCTTAAATATACCTAACGATACCTGAAATGCGCCAGAAAATCAAACCCTTGGTATAATGGTGATTGCGTATCGTGGAAATTTTTATGAGGCCAAATGATGAAGTCACCGGCCACAGGAGTTTGAATTGACATGCCTCCTTTCGGAAAACCATGATCCTTCATGTGAGATGCTCCGGTTTGGAAGGAGCGGTCATCAAAACTTGTGCCAAACTTTACCAAATTATTTCCGCGGGTCATGAGAGCACGCCACGGGCACACATCGATTTTGATGATGTCCGAACTCCATCTGAATTTCCTGTAATTAAAATACCAACTAGGCCTATGCTAGTGGCCGCACCTCGTGGCCGAAATGTTTGAAACTTCTCCCCGCTTCTCGAACAAACGAATGAAAACTCACAAAGCGACGCACAAATGATCTGTACACCTTTGCTAGGCTGATAGTAAGACTACCCACAGTGGTAGTAACATAGGTAGTAACATCACACATTTCTAGATAAAATAGATGATGTGGCAAGCAATAAATAAAGAAAGAGAGTGAAAGTGCATTATATCGACTAGAGGGGGGGTGAATAGGCGATTTTTACAAATTCGTTACTGAGGAAATTCTAGCTGAGGAATTTCCTAAGCAATGAACTACTTAGCAGTAGAATAGATACTCAGGTGCAAGCATAACAAGACAATAGCATGGTCAGCATGATGAAATGAAAACAAGCACATAGTACAAGTAGCGTGTAAAACATGATAAGCAGGTTGAGGACTGAAGACTGAAGAAATTGGGTTGAGGAATTGAGAACGTCTTCAGTTAAAGTCTTCAAACAGAACAAATCAAGTTCATCAACACATGAAAGAGTAAATGAAAGGGTTGAGGAAATAGAACCAGTAGGCTTGATGAAGACAATGATTTGTTAGACCAGTTCCAACTGCTGTGACAGTTGTACGTCTGGTTAGGGCGACTAGGTATTTAAACATGAGGACACACAGTCCCAGACACCCAGTCCTAGACACACAGTCCAAGAGACCAAGTCCTCACCGTATTCCCCTTGAGCTAAGGTCACACATACCTCACCCAATCACTCGTGGTAAGTCTTCACAGGTGACTTCCGAACCTTCACAGACTTGGTCACTCGACGATCCATAATTCCTCTTCGATGATCTAGACCATTGACGCCTTACCGTCTGGAAGATCATAGTCTTCAAAGGTAACAAGCGTCGGTTCCACACAGGAACAATCTCTTCAGTGATGCTCAATCACTTTTGGGTTTTAGGTGTTTTGGGTTTGGGGTTTTTCCTCCCTTGATGATTTTCTCTCAAAGTCCTCGGAGGATGGGTTACTCTTATGACAAGTGTCAGTTTCCCTCAGAGCAGCCAACCAGCTAGTGGTTGTGGGCGGCGGCTATTTATAGCCTAGGGAGCATCCCGACATGATAATACATAAATTACCTTAAATGATATGACTGTTAGGTGGATAAGATATTTTGGGACAGCTGGCGCATAGCACAACAACGGTCGGAAATCGAGCTCTCAAATTCCTCATGGCTATCATTTTCTTCACTTGTAGGCCATCCGCACTGGCGAATTCCTAACTCCACAGTTAGAACAAATTCCTCAGAGACCAGAAGAACTTCGTCTCTGTCACTGAAGAAATCGACTGAACTGTATGAGATTTCCAATGGCTTCACTCGAAAGGATTGTGTAGTGTAGGCTTTGAGTTGAGCATCACATGGAAATATGTTTCCTTAGTTTTACCTCGACCCCCTTTAACAGTACGGTGTTTCCTTTGACTCAAGAAAGAGAAAATGAATCTACGAAAACAAAAGTCTTCATGCTTCATAATGCTCGCATGAATATCCAAGTCTTCAAGGTCGCACCAATTTCCTCACTTTCAGAGTCTTCAAGAAAACCAAAGTCTTCAACTGAAGACATAAATTTTTAGGGGTCGACTTTCTTCGTAAATATCAAACTCCTCATGGACTTGTAAGACCTATGTACACTCACAAACACATTAGTCCCTTAACCTATAAGTCTTCAATACACCAAAATCACTAAGGGGCACTCGATGCACTTACAGTCTCCCCCTTTTTGGTGATTGATGGCAAATAGGTTAAGCTTTCAACGGGGATAAACATATGAAGTGTAACAACTGATATTGAGGAATTTGATTACAAGATATAGAAGAACTCCCCTGAAGATGTGTACTTTTGAGGAATTTGCTTGAGTTAGCAAATGCACATTGTAGAGTAATATCATGGAGATCTCCCCCTATATCTTGTAATTCATACACGCATTTAACATATGATATGAAGAATTTGAAATGCATGATGAAATATGGTGTCTGACGAAATTTAGCATGCGTGCATTAAGGTATTGAGGAAATAAGCATGCAGAAAGCAGTCCGAAAAAGTGTTAGACCACCATAGGACTTAAGTTTACAACTCGTGAGAGCAAACACCTCAAAAGAAAGAGAGTTGTAACTTAATCGAAAAAATAGCCCATAGTAGAGACCCGCTTGAAGACTAACGCAAATTTCTCCCCCTTTGTCATCGAATGACTAAAAGGGACGAAAAATGAGGACTAACGCCCCTGAAGAATATCATCACGAAGTTGATGGAGGAGCGCCAGCATTGTTGGGGTTGTCCGTTGATGTAGGGCCTGCCGCAGTGTCATCCAAGTCTTCAGCTGAATCCGTCACGCGCGATGAAGAAAATGAGCTTGTGACCAGCTGCGGAACTTTGACCTTCTTGAACTTCTTCGAAGATGGCCCAAGTGTGGTCGAAGATTTCATGCGCATAATTGTGATTCTTCTTCACGGTGTTCTTAGTGACAATCATGTTTTGAAGAATTGAAGCAAACTGGCGCTTGATCCACTTGTGATTTCTGTCAACTTTCTGATGAAGACTGAGGAGAAGCTCACGGTCAGTCATCACATGAGGAATAGTAGCTTGAGGAATATGCTTTGAAGCATTTGCGGTAGTGTCTTGAGTTGCAGAATCATCATTGGTGGAATAGGATGCAGCTTTGCGAATCTGCCCATCCAAGGGACGAGTTCCTTCATCAATTATTGCCGCTTTGCCTTTTTTGTCAACCGAGGAAATTGTCTGTTTGAGGACTTCAAAGGAGGCAGATAGCTGAGATGATTCTAAAAGTCAGCCTTGTATGCAATTGAAGACCTTGTTCTGACGAATCTCATAATCCAGGGAGCATAATGCTTCAATTCAAAAGGTGACAATGCAACATTTACCAAAGTCCTCATGAAGAAATAATGATAGTTGATGGGAATTCCATGCATGATATTGAACAGCAGAAATCATGATACCAACAACGTCTTCTTCTTCAGAGTTGTGGCCTTTGATCAGACTGAGGGTTTTGGTGAGAATGCGATAAATTGTCCTTGGCAGATATTGCAAATCCTTCACTAAGAAGGTTGTCCTTGGAGGGTTGCCAGCCTTCAAAGGCTTCATCAACACTTGCATTAGATGATTTGGAAGTTCAGGTTCCTCATAGACCAATCTTGCGCCTTCCGCTGGAGGGTGAACTGGGACGACATGAAGCAATTCAGAAGTCGGAGCTTTGTAATGAGTGTTGTCAGTCATCCAGTCCAACACCCATGAGTTGATGTCAGCAGCATTACCGGTCAGGTGCAAGGTTGCATAGAATTGAAGAATTAGCTCTTCATTGTAATCACAGATGTCAGAGCAGAAGCTCAGAAGCCCAGACTCATGCAGCAAATTCAACACATGCTCAAAGCAAGGAATGGACTCCATGTCAACATGAGGAATTTGATGATGCTCAAATACCTTATCCATGTTGAAAAGCAGTGAAGAATAGAAGTTCATAAGGGGCAGTCCAAAACCGCTTGCGGCAAAGTCTTGTTGAGTCATAGGGGTTGAACTCTATGAAGAATATGTGTTCAGCAAGGAAATCATCAGCCTTGAAATTTTGCTTTGTAGCATGAGGGTTCTTCTGCTTGGGCTAGAGGTTTGCTAATGAAGATTTTGTAGCCTCTTGAGTCATCACTTCTTGAGCTGCTGCCTGAGGAATTTGAGCTTCAGGTTCTTCAGCAGCTTTGGGCCGAGCTTGTTCTTCAGTTGATGCAGCTGGAGCTTGTTCGGGGAAGGACAGAAGTGGGATGTGAAGTTCTTTAGATCCTATTCAAATTTCTTCAGTTTGAGCAGGGGACTGAGGAACTTGCTACAGTGGTGTGGTCATTGGGGAATTTGGATGAGTCATCTCCCAATAATCATCATTGAGCACTAGTGTTGTAGACCCAATGTCCACATCCTCATCTTCTTCCAATTCCTCAATGCTGGCCTCTTCTGCAGTGAACTGAGGCATGGGCGATGATACCAGAGGAGTTGAAGGGATAACATCCACTTCAATTTCTTCATCCAACTGCTCTGAAGAAGCATCAGAAGGATTTTCTTCAGCATTTTCATCAGGAATTTGATAATCCTCACCAAAGGGAACAATCTCCTTTGATGGCACAATGGAGATTGGAACAACATCAATGGGATCCGTGAAGGAGCTTGACAAAGTCCTCATTTTCTTGGGAACTGAGGATTCTGCAGTTGATGATGCTTTCCTTTTCTTCACAGCTGTCTTCTCTGCAGCCTTTGTCTTTTTCATTTCTGATGCTGAAGGAAGTTTGATAGTCTTCACTGGTAAAGACTTTGTAGGAGGTGCAGATGACATTTGTTCAGTTTCTTCAGGCACGACTGTTGTAGTCGCCCTGGCATTCTCAGTTTCTTGAGGCGCTGCTTCAGTTTCTTCAGCAGCCCTGGGTTGTTCTTCAGACGCAACATTGGAAGTTGCCCTCGCAGTTTCTTCAGCAACTGGAATTTCTTCATCAGTCCTGGCACATTCAGTTTCTTCAGTAGTGACATTGTCAGCTGCACTTTTAGTTTCCTCATCGAGATGAATTTCTTCTTGTGAGGAACTTTCACCACCAAGTTTGAGTGACTTGGATAGCTTGACGAATATGACTTTGGCTCTAGCCAATCAGCACGGTATCTGTCAAATTTATCACTGAGGTCTTTGATCTCAGATTGTAGTTTCACAAGATCCTCAGGAGACATGTTCACAATGATTTTCTTCAGAAGACGTTCTTTTCTGTATTGATCTTTCTTGGCCTTTCTGGCTTGTTCAAACTTCCATTTTTCTTTTCCTATGAAAGCAGGCAACATGTGACTTTGACCAGGTGTGAGATTCATGTCAGGAAGAGGAGTATTGGGATCCTTGTGCCAAAGATCAATGTAGTCGAGGATCTTCTTGGGATGCAACACGAGAGGCACAGAACTGCCCTTGGCTCTAGCGGCCTTCATCTGCCTATCCCTGATGATATCAGCATGTTCTTCATCATCAGGCTCATCGTCATCAGACGGAACTTGAAAGGCCACCTTCTTCTGAGTACTTGACCTCTTTCCACGGCTTGCAGTGGTCTTCACTTTTAGCACGGCCGGACCAGGTGAAGATTTTGGTGGAGCTGATGAACTTGCATAGGCTCCTAAAGCAATTGAGAACCCTGTGGTTCGCTAACATGTTGCAAGGTGCATAGGAGTTGAGGATTTTGCATAAGCAGCTAAAGATTGTGCAACAACAGAGGGAACTGAGGCGGCCCTTGAGGAAGTTGTCTGAGAAATATGTCTGGAAGGCTTTGAGGAACTTGGCCTTGAGGGCATTGCTGTTGAGGAATGTGGCTTGACAGCCGATTTCTTCGGCATGGCATTCTTGGGCTTACTAGCAGAGGCCTCAGCAGCAGAGGCAACAACAACAGAGTCTTCACTGAATTTCCTCACTGTATCTCTAGCTGCGCGTTGAAGCTTTGCTTGACGCTTGCCCATTCCTTTGGGAATTCCTCACCACGCCTGATGCTTGAGGGATCTGCAACTTGGCCTGATGACAGAGGAGGTCTTGTGCATGGAGGGTTTACAATGAATTTCTTCATGTACTTTGGAGTCACATATCGATACTCCCTCCATTCCTTGGCCCATCTTCTCTCAATCCTCTGAATGCGCACTTTGCGCAGATTTTTGTTTTCTTTCCCATGAGTTTCCTCATCTGATGTGCAATGTTCAACATTGATGTCTTCAGGGATTTCAAAAGCAGTGTTTGTCTCAGGTCTCTTCCCTCCCTTATGTGGCCTCTTGCCTTCAACCATTTTCCTTACTTGAGGACTTTGAACAGTTGACGTTTCTGAGGAAGTGTGTAACTTTTCTTCGAGGAATGCTGCAAATGAGTTAAGTTGATGAGAACGTAGAGATTCAACAGCAAACATTTGTACCTGTGAACAGAGTATAGGTGCAAAGAATTTGGAGAGGTCATATGCGTTCTCAGAAATTTTTCAAAAGTATCAAGTTTGAAGAATTTGAACATGGGAGTCTTGAAGACTTTCACAAAGTGTTCTTGCTTTAGGTTCCAGAGTTGTATAGATGGGTAAATCCACACAATTGAGGAATCATGAAGAAAAACTCATCTTAGAGAAACAAATCAAGAGCAGATAGATTTAGGTGTTCAAATAGTGGGGAGTTGAAGAATAAAGACCTTTTGAAGGAATTGTGAAAACATGAGAATCAAAGAAGGGTAGTAAAATTAGATTGAAGAACACGATGAACTAGATGAACTGTGGTCTAGCTCGTCGGTCCAGATCTCCCACGCTCTAACTTGGCAGAAGGAGACAGCTACGGCGGCGGCAAAGTGAAGATTTCCGCAGCCGGCGCGAGTATGACGACGAAGAGGTTGAGGGAGCGAAGCTCTTCCTCACCAAGCGTCGATGGAAGTAGCGACGGCGCTAGGTTTGTGAGCTCGAGCGAGATGGAGATGTCGGGCGGAGTAAATGAGGAACCATGAAAGGGGAGGGGTATTTATAGCCAACGGTGAAAAACTGCTCGTCTGAAGAATTTGGACGAACGTGCCCTCCCCTTTGCTATCCTAGCGATATGTGTCACCCATGTTCCGGGGAGTAAAGATAGTGGGGATCGTGGGTGAGCAGTTTAATCCATCGTGTGATGCGGAACGGTTTGAGCAGCAAAAGCCAGAAAATTTGGATAAGGATATTTTAACGTTGCGTTCACAAATTCTTCAGCTGTCAAGGACACAATGAAGATTATGCACAAGTTTCAAATATAACGCATATGAAGAAATTGTGAATAGACTGGATTGAGTTAAGCATAGAGGGGGAAGGGTCCGATCACATTCACTTAGAGGGAAAATCAACTTGAAGAATTAGCAATAAGTGAATGATGTAGAGGATATATAGCCAATGAAGAACATCAGAGAAAGCTGAGGAAATTGCAAATTTTGAGAAATTTGAAAATTTGAAGAATTTGAAAATTTGAACAATTTTAAAATTGAAGGCAAACTCAAATCTCAACTTTGGTTGGTGGCGTAACCCACCGTATAAGAATGATGATTTCAGACACCACGTACAATTGTCATAGGGTTCCGAGAATCAATTTATTCATTAATTTCTTCACACTTAGAGGGTTAGTCTTCATTGATTGAAGAAAAACGTTACTTCATGTGTTGCACATCAAAGTCATCAATTTTGAATAAGTGTTAGGATGTGTGTCCTTTCAAAGAACATTTGAAGATTCTAAGATATTTAGCTCACACCGCAACTTGAAAAATCTCTTCTCATCCAAGGGCTTAGTGAAAATATCTGCCAGCTGATCTTCAGTCTTCACATGGTAGATGTAAATGTCGCCCTTGAATACATGATCACGAAGAAAATGATGAAGGATCTGGATGTGCTTTGTCTTTGAGTGCTGAACTGGGTTGTGAGCAATCTTGATTGCACTCTCATTGTTACAATAGAGTGGCACATTCTTCATGTTGGTGCCATAGTCCTTGAGGGTTTGCTTCATCCACAGTATTTGAGCACAACATGAACCAGCAGCTATGTATTCAGCTTCAGTAGTGGAGAGTGATACACAGTTCTGCTTCTTCGAGGACCAACATACTAAGGATCGTCCGAGGAAATGGCATGTGCCGGACGTAGACTTGTGATCCACTCGATCACCAGCATAGTCAGAGTCAGAATATGCAATGATATCAAAATCAAAGCCCTTGGGATACCATAATCCAAGTGTTAGAGTGTGAGCTAGATATCGAAGAATATGCTTCATAGACTTATGGTGTGATTCCTTCGGTGTAGCTTGAAATCGGGCACACATGCAAACACTAAGCATAATATCTGGCCTAGATGCACATAGATACAATAATGAGCCAATCATGGAGCAGTATACCTTTTGATCGAAGTCTTTACCATTTTCATCGGTGCACAGTTGGCCATTTGTGGGCATAAGGATTTTGACGCCTTTGCAATCTTGCATGCCAAATTTCCTCAGAACATCCTTGAGGTATTTCTCTTGAGATATGAAGATGCCATTGCGTTGTTGATGAATTTGAAGGCCTATGATGAATTTCAACTCTCCCATCATGGACATTTGATATTCTTCACGCATCATGTAGCCCAATTCGTCACTGTAGCGTTAATCAATACAACCAAAGATAATATCGTCCACATAGATTTGACACACAAATAATTCATCATTGTATGATTTAGTGAAAAGAGTTGGGTCAAGTGAATCGGGTTTGAAGCCTTTCTTCGTGAGGAATTCCTTCAAAGTATCATACCACGCCCGAGGGGCCTGCTTGAGGCCATATAGGGCCTTGTTGAGTTTGAAGACTTTGTCTGGATGTTTAGGATCTTCAAAACCTGGGGGTTAAGCAACATATACCTCTTCCTCAAGCTTACCATTGAGGAATGCACTTTTCACATCCATTTGATATAAGATGATATTATGATGGTTAGCATAAGCAAGTAATATGCGAATAGCTTCAAGTCTATCAACATGGGCAAAGGTTTCATCGAAGTCAATTCCTTCAACATGGGTGTACCATTGAGCAACGAGGCGATCCTTATTCCTCACCACAAGGCCATTTTCATCTTGCTTGTTTCGATAGATCCACTTGGTGCCGATGATATTGTGCTTCCGAGGATCTGGTCACTTGACGAGTTCCCACACATGGTTGAGCTAGAATTGATACAATTCCTCTTGCATAGCTTGAATCGACTCATGTTCCAGAAATGCCTCATCAACTTTGGTGGGCTCTGTGATAGAGACAAAAGCAAAGTGCCCACAAAAGTTAGACAAGTTTGAAGCTCTTGAGGGTGTGAGAGGACCTGGTGCATTTATGTCGTCGATGATTTTCTCGATCTGCACTTCTTTTGTGACACGAGGATGAGTTGGTTGACAACTTTGGTATGGCTGAGCATTTTCTTCAGTAGCAGTTTCTTCAGGAGCACCAGAATGATTTTCTTCATTGTCAGGAATGACTTCTTCAATTGATTCTTCAGTGGGGATGATATCTTCAGTAGCTTTGAACTTGATGGATTCCTCGGGAGGTATTTCACCTGACACAGGAGGCAGTTGCTCTCTTTGCAAGCCATTAGTTTCATCGAACCGCACATCTACAGTCTCAACAATCTTGTGAAGATGATTTATGAAGATCTTGTAGGTGTGCGAGTCCTTTTCGTAACCAAGCATAAAACCTTCATGTGCTTTCGGTGCAAATTTGGAATTGTGATGAAGATCTCTAACCCAGCATTTAGCACCGAAGACTTTGAGATAACTCACATTGGGTTTCTTGTCAGTGAGTACTTCATATGAGGTTTTATTGAGGAGTTTGTGAATATATGCCCTATTGATGATGTGGCACGCAGTGTTGATAGCCTCAGGCCAGAACCGAAGAGGCATCTTGTATTCATCAAGCATAGTGCGAGCCATCTCAACAAGAGTCCTGTTCTTGCGCTCCACAACGTCGTTCTGCTGAGGGGTGTATGAGGCTGATAGCTCATGAGTAATACCAAGTTCATCAAGATAGTCATCAAGACCAGTGTTATTAAACTTGGTCCCATTGTCGCTCCGGATATGCTTGATCTTCACACCGAAATTCGTCGAGGCCCTTGAGGAAAATCGCTTGAAGATTTCCTGCACTTCATGCTTAAATGTGATGATATGCACCCATGTATAACGAGAATAGTCATCAACAATGACAAAGCCATAAAGAGAGGCTGCATTTGTGAATGCAGAGTAATGTGTAGGGCCGAAGAGGTCCATGTGAAGCAATTCAAAAGGACGAGTGGTAGTCATGATAGTCTTCGAGGGATGCTTGGATTTGGTCATGTTTCCAGCTTCACAAGCCCCACAAAGATGATCTTTGAGGAATTTGACACCCTCAATTCCAAGAATGTGCTTCTTCTTCACTAGTGTGTGCAAGTTCCTCATGCTAGCATGACCTAGTCGTCGATGCCGTAGCCATCCTTCTAAAGCTTTTGCAAGTAGGCATGTGGCAGGCTGTGGTTCTGTAGAGGAATCAACAATATACAAGTCTCCTCTCCTAAAGCCTTCTAAGACTTTGGAATTGTCAGATTCTAAAATTACAACACAGCGATATTTGCCAAAGACAAGAACCATATCAAGGTCACAAAGCATTGAGACAGACATGAGGTTGAATCCAAGAGACTCGACAAGCATGACTTTGTCCATGTGTCGATCTTTTGAGATTACAACCTTACCTAGACCCAATACCTTGCTTTTTTCCTTTATCAGCATAGGTGATATGCTTCAGGTGAGATGGAGATAAAGCAGAGTCCATCAGTAGGTTCTTGTCACCGGTCGTGTGATTTGTGCATCCACTGTCGAGGACCCACTCAGTAGATTTGAGAGAGTCATCCTGTAGAAGAATTAGTACATCTTACAACTCATATGCTTCATTGTGAAGAATATGACATCAATTTCATCAGAATGAAATTCATCAATAAGAGCAATATATGAAGAATGAGGACGTGAGAAACGAATGAATCATTTCTGCATTGCGTCCTTTCAAGCATTTTTAGGTCTCCAGCAAATTCTTCAGACATTTAAGTTCGTCTGGAGACCTGACCCTGCATAAGAGATTAGTTACTCTTCTTCACCACCCACATCTGGAGGGGTGGAAAAGAGTTCATCAATCAATGAGCACCAATTGAGAATGGTGGCATTGAAGCAAGTGCACTTCGTTTAACAGGAGAGGGGTTAGAGTATGAATATGAGTAAGTAGAGAAATTCTTCGAGGACTTGTGAACATAATGATTTGAAGAATAATGCACATATTCATAATCCTTCTTTCCATGCAAAACAGATGTGTTAGCACGATGATCATATGAGGAATTTGATCCACTTGAGGAATTTGGTCCATATGAGGATTTGGATCATTATGAAGATTTTGATCCATATGAAGAATTTGATATGGGGTTCCTGTTCTTCATAGGAGGTGTCATGAGGACATTCACTTGAAGATTTTCAAGGTGCCTCTTAGGGACCCAGATTTTCTTCATAGGGGGGCCGTTCCTGTAGTTAGTTCCAACATATCTAGCAAATACTTCACCATTCTGATTTTTGAACAATTTATAGTTGGAGTCAAATGACTCATCAGAAGAATGTGAAGTTTCACAAGTAAAGCCTGATAGGGTAGATGGATCTACGGGAGGTCCTTTTGCAGCAACCCATGAGGTTTTGGGATACTGCTCAGGTTTCCAGTAGGTCCCATCAACATTGAGTTACCTCTCAAAGGTGATACCCTCTTTCCTAGGGTTCCTGTTCAGAATATGATTTTTAAGCACATCACAAAGAGTTTGATGACCTTTGAGACTTTTGTACATGCCTGTCACATACAATTCCTTCAACCCTGCATTTTCGTCAGTAGCATCGGTGTTTTCCTCAGTTGAGGAAATTGTCACCACAGAAACAGTTGAAGAATTTGTAACAGTGGAAGCATTTGAACTTTCAGGTGAAGAATTTGCAGTTCCACGTTCAATGCATTTAAGACATGGTGGAATGAATTCCTCCTGAGCAGTGTTGATCTGTTGAGCAACCAATGAATCATATTCCTTTTGAAGATCTTCATAACTCCCCCTTAGCTTCTCAAGATCTTGCTTTCTTTGAATAAATTCATAGGAAAGTGTCTCATGATCATATAAGAGAGTGCTATGATTATCCTGATGGTTATCAAACTTACACTGAAGTCTCTGAAGATTTTCAGTCAAGATTTTAGATCGATCCATTTCTTCTCCCAACATATCATCGCTCTCATTAAGCATATTATGAGATTTTTCCAAAGCTTTTTGTTGTTTAGTGGCAAGGGAAGCAAGTTTGGTATAGCTGGGTCCAAATTCATCACCAGATCCATCACCACTAGACTTAGATAGGCAGCATTCAGTTACCTTGGCACCTTTTGCCATAAGACATGGTGCAGAGGATGATGATTCTGGACCGAAATTCATTGTATTGCAAGATTCTTTGAAATCCTCAAACCAGGGATCGTGACGAGTTCGATGACCTTCATAAACATCAGAGAGACAGTCCCAGATAAGCTTCGCATGGCTGAGACGCATAACGTTCCTGAACTGATTTTGGGACACGCAGGAACAGATGACGTCCTTCGCGGTGAGGTTGAGTAGAGTGTACTTGCGAATATCATCAGCCTGTGCCATCTTACATAGATCGGTAAGACCAATCTCAGTGACGGTCCACAGATCACTGTTCATTACCATGAGGCGCTTCTTCATCATGGCCTTCCACTGGGGATAATCATGACCGTCAAAGAATAGGCATGACACAGTCTTCATTCCTGTAGTCGAAATAACTAAAACTCCAGGGGGTTAAACCAAAAACACACAGAACAAGGGTGTACCTTGCTCTGATACCAATTGAAAGTGCGTTATATCGAGTAGAGAGGGGGTGAATAGGCGATTTTTACAAATTCGTTACTAAGGAAATTCTAGCTGAGGAATTTCCTAAGCAACGAACTACTTAGCAGCGGAATAGATACTCAGGTGCAAGCATAACAAGACAATAACATGGTCATCATGATGAAATGAAAACAAGCACATAGTACAAGTATCGTGTAAAACGGGATAAGCAGGTTGAGGACCGAAGACTGAAGAAATTGGGTTGAGGAATTGAGAAAGTCTTCAGTCCAAGTCTTCAAACAGAACAAATCAAGTTCATCAACACATGAATGAGTAAATGAAAGGGTCGAGGAAATAGAACCAGTAGGCTTGACGAAGACAATGATTTGTTAGACCAGTTCCAACTGCTGTGATAGTTGTACGTCTGGTTAGGGAGACTAGGTATTTAAAAATGAGGACACACATTCCCAGACACCCAGTCCTAGACACACAGTCCAAGAGACCAAGTCCTCACCGTATTCCCCTTGAGCTAAGGTCACACAGACCTCACCCAATCACTCGTGGTAAGTCTTCACAGGTGACTTCCAAACCTTCAAAGACTTGGTCACCCGGCGATCCACAATTCCTCTTGGATGCTCTAGACCATTGACGCCTAACCGTCTGGAAGATCACAGTCTTCAAAGGTAACAAGCGTCGGTTCCACATAGGAACAATCTCTTCAGTGATGCTCAATCACTTTTGGGTTTTAGGTGTTTTGGGTTTGGGGTTTTTCCTCACTTGATGATTTTCGCTCAAAGTCCTCGGAGGATGGGTTGCTCTTATGACAAGTGTCAGTTTCTCTCGGAGCATCCAACCGGCTAGTGGTTGTAGGGGGTGGCTATTTATAGCCTAGGGAGCATCCCGACATGACAAGACATAAATTACCTTAAATGATATGACCGTTAGGTGGATAAGATATTTTGGGACAACTGGCGCATAGCACAACGACAGTCAGAAATTGAGCTCTCAAATTCCTCAGGGCTATCATGTTCCTCACTTGTAGGCCATCCGCACTGGCGAATTCCTAACTCCTCAGTCAGAACAAATTCCTCAGAGACCAGAAGAACTTTGTCTCAGTCACTGAAGAAATTGACAGAACTGTGTGAGATTTCCGATGGCTTCACTCGAAAGGATTGGGTAGTGTAGGCTTTGAGTTGAGCATCACATGGAAATATGTTTCCTTAGTTTTACCTCGACCCCATTTAACAGTACGATGTTTTCTGTCTCAAGAAAGATAAACTGAAACTACGAAAACAAAAGTCTTCACGCTTCATAATCCTCGCATGAATATCCAAGTCTTCAAGGTCGCACCAATTTCCTTACTTTCAAAGTCTTCAAGAAAACCAAAGTCTTCAACTGAAGACATACATTTTTAGGGGTCGACTTTCTTCGTAAATATCAAACTCCTCATGGACTTGTAAGACCTGTGTACACTCACAAACACATTAGTCCCTTAACCTATAGGTCTTCAATACACCAAAATCACTAAGGGGCACTCGATGCACTTACAGAGAGGCATGTGGTAACATAGCTAGTTACTAGTAGTATGAGTAACATCACACATATCAAGGCAAGATGAGTCTATAGCCTAATTAATGAAGTGTTGCATGTTACCACACATATGTTACTCCCCACTATAGAGGTAGTAACATAGAGTAGTAACATGAGCATGTTACTACTCTATGTTACTGCCCATTGTGGCTAGTCTAAGGGGGTATCATAGCGAGTATCATGCATGCCAACTATGCAATTTTGATGAGCTGTCATAGAATTAAATAAGTGAAGAAAGAGAGGGTTAAGTATCATATCATGAAACCGTATCATAATAAATGCTGTGCTACTATGTGTCATGCATGAGAATATAAATAAAGTACTACATATGATACTAGATACTCTATGATACTACGCATTAGAGCAAGTACACAATAGAGTGACATAAGACTAGCCACAATGGGTAACATAGAATGTTACTAGTCTATGTTACTAGCTACCTCTATAGTGGGGAGTAACATATTTGTAGTAACATGCAACACTTTATTTATTAGGCAATAGACTCATCTTGCCTTGAGATGTGTGATGTTACTCATACTACTAGTAAGACTACCCACAGTGGGAGTAACATAGGTAGTAACATCACACATATCTAGGTAAAATAGAAGATGTGGCAAGCAATAAATTAAGAACTCGTGGAAAGTGGTAACATACCTAGTTACTAGTATAGTATGAGTAACATCACACATATCAAGGCAAAATGAGTCTATAGCCTAATAAATGAAGTGATGCATGTTACCACACATAAGTTACTCCCCACTATAGAGGTTGCTAGTAACATGTGCATGTTACTAGTCTATGTTACTACCCATTAATTGTGGCTAGTATAACTAGCTATGTTACCACCACTTTCCTCTCTTTCTTTATTTATTGCTTGCCACATCATCTATTTTATCTAGATACGTGTGATGTTACACCCACTATGGGTAGTCTAAGCAGGCTATAAGGAATAGAATAATATATATGTGCTTATTAGTTGGAGGAAAGAGAAGAGAAGCGGGCTCTTGGTTAGGCTACTCATAGTGGGGAGTATCATACACTAGTATCATGCATATGATACTAGTGTATGATACTACCTTCATAGTGCATAGTATCATATATAGCCATATTTATTGCCATGCATGACACAAAGTAGCATAGCATTTAACATGATACAGTATCTACCTATATTACTTTAACCCTCTCTCTCTTCTTTAATTGTGTGCGACATAAGCATGTTTGCTAGTCCTAAGTGCATGCTACCGGTTATGTTACTCCAACTATGGCCAGCCTTAGTAGAGCCAGCTGCAACACGAGACCCAAGACACTTTGTGAGGATGTAATGTGGGCCGACTATTGATAAACTAGTATGCATGTAAAACTTATTATTGTACATGCCCGCTAAGAGGTTGGCTGTATATGACATGGCAACTTCTTATAGCCGACCCTTGGATGTATTATTAACCATGCTCTTAGTGAGGTAGCTAGCTAGTATATCATAGACGACTAGCTAGTATCATACTAGCCACAGTGGGAGTAACTTCAGCATTAACATCGACTCCAACTCAGCAAACTTGCTTTATGTGGCAATAAGTTAATGAGGAGAGAGATAGTTTCAGTAACTTAGCTAGTTACTGTAACATCACATGTCCCAAAGAAATATGAGTCTATAACCTAATAAATGAATCTTTGCATGACACTACACTTATGTTACTACCCACTATGAAGGTAGTAACATATATAGTCTAGGGATATGTGTATATTACTAGTGTATGTTACTCTCCATTATGGCTAGCTAGTCTCATACTCCCTCCTTTCCGGTTAGGCTGGTTGTAATGGTATTATCATAAGCGATATCATGCATATGCCAACTAGACTTTCTAGATGATGTGGAACATATAATTAAATGAGGAAAGAGAGGATTTGGTATCAAAAATCCCACCAACCAATATGAGTATATGATCAGCAATACCTCCATAATGCGTGCATGCATAATATCATAAGTTAGTATCTTAGGTTCTTTATTAATTGCCATGCATGACATAAAGTAGTACAACATTTAATATGCATGATACGGTATCATGATATGATACTCCCTCCGTTTCAGTTTACAAGGTGTGCGCGTACCCCTAGGTTGCCAATTTGATCACCGTAGTATAAACTATATAACACAAAAATTATACTGTTTGAAAATAGAACATCTGAAATTTATAATGGTATATTTTTTGTAATATATGACTTCTATTAGGTTGGTTAAATTGACGACCTAAGGGTACGCGCATGCCTTATAAATTGAGAGAGAGGGAGTACCACACCCTCTCTTTCATCATTTAACTGTGTGCCACATCATCCAAAAAGTCCAGTTGGCATGCATCGTACCGCTTGATACCCCCATATTACGACCAATCTTATTAAGGTGACCATAGTGGGGGTATCATAGCCAGTATCATGCACTCGGGATAGAAAATATGATCACATGGCAAAGAAGCAGTAACATAGGTAGATACCGTAACATATATATATATAATAAATGCTATACTACTTTGTGTCATGCATGGTCATAAATATGGTCATCTATGATATATATATACTCCCTCTGTAAACTAATATAAGAGCATTTAGGTCACTATTTTAGTAATCTAAACGCTCTTATATTAGTTTAAAGAGAGAGCTAGTACTACTCTATGATACTATATATGCACTATGAAGGTACGTATGTAGTATCATACACTAGTATCATATGCATGATACTATATATATATATATAGTATATGATACTCCCCACTATATAAGGCTGACCATAGTGGTGATATCATAGCCGACGATGTCATGCACTTGGAAATATAACAAGTATGCTGATGTGGCAAATAATTAAATACATATAAAGAGGGTTAGAGTAACATATAGGTAGATACGGTATCATGTTAAATGCGATGCTAATTTATGTCATGCATGGCAATAAATATGATCTATATATGATACTATACTCTATGTATTATACTATGCGTTATAATTGATTAAAGGTAGTATCATACACTAGTATCATATATACTGTTATTCATGATACAAAAATATGATGTTAGGTAATGTAAATGTTTTCAAATAGCACACGGTTCACACACGAAAGCCGTGTTCCTACCAAACCGTGGCCGATGCCCCGTGCTGCACGCGCGATCTCAGTCGTGCGTTCTGATTGGCCAGGATCCAAACCCCAAGGATTGTACATCTACACCATTGGATGCTCCAAGATCGAACGACAATCCTCATCCCTTTCGACACGAAATGCAGTCCAGCTAGGAATTGATTTATATGCCAACATGCATGGTAAATGCCAAAAAATGTCTTACATATAGCACACGAGACCTGATATGCGCCAGCAAATCAAACCCGTGGTAAAATTGTGATTGGTTTATGTGGGAAAAATTTAGAGGCGAAACGATGAACTCATGTCTTCAATTCAAAATTAGTACATCTTCATTTCAGAATTAGTACATCTTCATTTCAAACGAAATAATTCTGTTTGTGCACATTCAGGCCATGTATCTTCATCTGATTCGGACAACCCTAGGACTTCAGCAGATTGTGAGGGATCAAGTAGCCTTGAACATGATAGAGCTACAACAATTACCCTTCCGGTCAGGACACAGAGGCACGCTCCAAGGAAGCCCACACACCAGCCTAAATGTGTATATGAAGTAACCGAGATTGATTTTAAGTCCTGGGCTCCAACTAAACCAGATAAAGCACACACTAGGTTCAGGAGTGTGTGTGGATTTGTTGGCAGGATAAGGCTCAACATTAATCTGCCGGGGTTTCGGAAGGCTGACATAGAAAACAGCGAAGGATAGTCCGAGAGATCATGGATCACTTCAACGTTCCAGAGCAGTGGAGAATGCAGGTGGAACACGCTGCACTGAAGAATGCTAGGGATGCTTGGAGAAACTGGAAGCACGTGCTTTACAAGAAGTACTTGAGTGAAGGCAAGGACCCAATCCCCGCATACCCCCAAATTATGACGGCAGACTGGGCAGAATTCAGAAGGGTCAGGGCAACTAAAGAGTTTGCTGAGAAGAAGCAGTAGTTGCAGGTGGGAATCCGGCCTTTAGTGAAATCAGGGGTGAACGCGCCAGAGACTACTTGCGGGCACATGCAAAGAGGCATGATGACGGAACTTATTACTTTGAAAACTCACGTGACGCTGAACTGTATCAAGTGATGTTAGAGGCTTCCAAGATCCCTGGAAGGTTCTACATGAACTCAGGGCCATGTGACATTTTGTCCATTGCTTTGGACACAAAAGAGCCCCCTAGCCGTGCAAGGGGTATAGGTGTTAATGTCCCGCACAAGAGGGCTTTCACACTCAGCAAAGAAGAGAGGCTCAGCATGAAAAAAGTGAGGAGTGAAATGAAGCAGAATGCATTGTATGAAAGGTTGAGGAAGGATATGTATCCGGCTGTTCGAACGGATATTGAGGAGTCAATGATGATGCAGAAGACTCTAACACTGACAGATAGTCAGTAGATGGGAGGGGAGGCGGGCATGGAGGATGTTGCTAATTGCGCGACAACACTTCACAAGAGTAGCTGTGCATCAACTGACCCCAGCGACGCTGAGACTGCAGCTGCTCGTGATGATGCTATATCTGATCTATCTGGAATGAAAGACAAACTGAAGGGTGTGCTTACACATTATGAAGGTACATTAAAATATGCAACAACCTGGGTTTGCCCACCCTTCTTGGAAGATGGCCTCTTCTTGGACAATGTGCCATTGAAGCCGGGCTGTGTGAAGTGCTACGTGACTGAAGTAAAGCCTGGATTAAATGAATTTTCCCAGAAGAATGTTCTAGGAGACTTCGATGAGCAAAGGACCTTGGGAGAAACACTATTACATCACATCCAGTGGCCACGAAAGGAAATAGAGTTCATCGATGAGATTCCTGAAGCCCCGCCAAGAGCAACCACTGTCGCCCCTCAACCGGTGACGCTCTCCTTGCCCAGCAGCTCTCGCGGGCTGATGCATCAACCTGTGATCAACGGCCCCGACTTAGTGGCGTACATGCCATGTCATCCTCCACCCCAAAGCATCCAGTGGCAAGGTCTACAACTGCTGTTGACACACCACCGGTTCAGATGCCGGCCGCTGAAGCAGTGGGAGGAGACCCAGCTGCAGCACATGCTTAGCAGACCAACCTGGTGGAACAGACTGCTAAGCAGTCTGATGCTTTGGAACCACCTGCTAAGCAGTCTGTAGGTCCAGAACCGACTGCTCATCAGTTTGTCGGTCTGCAGGCGCGTGATCAGCATACCAATGCGTCAGCACTTCCTGCTCAGCAAACCAACGTGTTGGCACGACCTCCTCAGCACACCGAAAAGTTGGCACCACCTGCGCAGAAACCCGATATAGCTTCAGTGCATGGTCGGCAGTCCGATGCCTCTGCTCCTACAGCCAAGCAATCCGTCACAGCAGCACTGCCAGCTCAGCGGTCTGGCATAGATAAAGCGTCTGCTAAGCAGTCCGTCCAAGCTTCACCGTCTTCTCAGCAGTCTACCTTGTAGCCAACCGAACGTTCTACCAGAAATGGTTCAAGTACCAAGAAGGAAGTGGCCAAAAAGGCTACACCCACGACCACGAGGAAGCACAACGGGAGAGGGAAGAGGAAAGAGAACGATTGCCTCTTACTTAAAGCACTCATCGCCCAGAATCAAATTAATAGCAGCTTGTTCAAATCGGGGACTAATATTATTTCTGACGCCATGGATGATGAAGAAGTAGAATTGTTTCTTGCTAAAAGTAAAGCAGACGTACGTGAAGCACGCAATTACGTGCATGGCAAGCCATTTCTTGTTGGCGAATACTTTGATGAGTGCAGCTCCAGTTGTCGCGAGTTACATGAATATTGCATGGATCAAATGTCAGTAGGTCATCATGCTTTGCTAGTCCACGACAATAGAGATAATTTCCGACACGATGCTGGTTCCATCAATGTGAGTTTCGAGGACTTTCATCTCTTCTTCAACTTCAACGTGCTCGATGCCACTCTTGTTAGATGGCTAATTTTGTAAGTACTTAACAAACTCTAATCAAGTTCTCCATACAATGCTGTAAATTATAAACAACTAACTGCATTTTATTCCTCTCAGGGGATTGAACGCGAAGAGAAGAAAAATGGAGAGTGTGTATTTCATAGATCATGCATTAGCAAATGGCACAACATTAGATGGTAAGGACCGACGGGACTGGGCCGTTAACACGGTCGTCCTTATCTTCGAAAACACGTCCCATACAGAATGATTTCTCTGGCCATATCATGAATGGTAAGTCAAGTAAACAACCACACATACACTGTTTGTCTTTCAGATTTCGACATCATTCGTAAGTTCATGGCTTTCTTAATATGTAGCAATCACTTGATATTGGTATTCATTGTTCCAAAGAAGAACATAGTTTACTACATCGATTCTCTCAGAGAGTCAACAAACGCTCAGAATCTGACGCATGTTCAGCAATTCTTGGATAGGTATTGAATTCTATGATGTTGGAATTAATTTGCATTCATATCTGGTTCAATAATTGATGTTGTCAGAATTCATCATCATTTGCAGTGTGCTTGCATTGTGGGAAACTAAACCACAGAACTTGTTCAAGACGGAACAACCTCCACACCACGAGATCGTTTCTCCGGTAACACACTGAAATCCGTTATTTACGGAAAATTTATCCAACAGTCTACAAATACCTTTCCTTACGCTAGTCAAATGTTCAAGCTTCTAAATAAACCTCTTTCTATTTTGTCCAAAGAAAAAATAATACATCTAACACCGGTTAGGTTGTTTCTAACAGGACAAATATATGACCAATTTTGTACAAAACATTTCAGTGTCCTTAGCAAGAAGCAGTGACCAACCTTTATGGATACTATATTTGCAGACACATGATCTCCATCTGCAAATCTGCTGATAGTTGTGATGATCCTCACGAATTAGTACCAGTAAGTCTATCTTAATTAATATCTTCTACTCCACTCATATGGCACATTCTGATCTTAAAATGACTGCAGCTCATCTTAAAACCGAGGACCCCTGAACCGCTCCCGGCTGGTGAATTACTGATGGTTCAGAGATTTATCAGTGACTTCTTCCTGGATCACTACATTAATCTCACTGGTGATAATGAAGATTTCAGCATGCGTTCTCCTGAAACACTGAGTAAGAGTTAGCCGCTCAACATATAACGCATGGATCCATTGTTTTCCATCTGATGAGGTCTTCATATTTCATACACTATGATTAATTATGTAATGCATATATGTGTGGACAAACCATTGGAATTTAGCTACCATATGTTCAATTGCAATTGTTGCGAAATCTAATGAATGTTCTTCCTGTGGACACTATTTCTTCAATTGAATATTGTGGTGAATATCGTTTTGCGTGCTGATTCAAAATGGGATATTTTTGTTTATTTGTTCAACTAAATATTGTGGCGATTTTGCTTTTTGTGTGCCGATTCAAGATGGGATATTTTTGTTTTAACCTGGCAATTGCTCCGCACACGGTTCAATTAAATGAGTGTGTGCGATCCACATAGGAAAGCATACGTCAATCGTAGCGGAACCATCGGTAATACACATCAGATCACAAATGATTTGCAGCAGCACTACGTGTGCATAGGGTCTCCGGAACCGTTTGTGATATCGCGTTATCGCACATGAGAACTGGGAGTAAACCGTGCCCAATGCAAAATACAATCCTAGTCATATTTTTTCAGGAAACGTGTGGGATCCCAAACGAAAAGCACATGTCACCCTTGCGGAAATCGTCGGTGGTACCCAACAAATCACAAACGGTCTGCATCACTTGTTGATGTCTACTACACAACCTTCTTCTTATAGACGTTGTTGGGCCTCCAAGTGCAGAGGTTTGTAGGACAATAGCAAATTTCCCTCAAGTGGATGACCTAAGGTTTATCAATCCGTGGGAGGCGTAGGATGAAGAGGTCTCTCTCAAACAACCCTGCAACCAAATAAAAAAGAGTCTCTTGTGTCCCCAACACACCCAATACAATGGTAAATTGTATAGGCGCACTAGTTAGGCGAAGAGATGGTGATACCAGTGCAATATGGATGGTAGATATAGGTTTTTGTAAACTGAAAATATAAAAACAGCAAAGGTAGCAAGTGGTAAAAGTGAGCATAAACGGTGTTGCAATGTTAGTAGACAAGGCCTAGGGTTCATACTTTCACTAGTGCAAGTTCTCTCAACAAGGATAACATAATTGGATCATATTACTAGCCCTCAACATGCAACAAAGAGTCACTCCAAAGTAACTAATAGCGGAGAACAAATGAAGAGATTATGGTAGGGTATGAAACCACCTCAAAGCTATTCTTTCCGATCGATCTATTCAAGAGTCCGTAGTAACGTTCAATCTATCATAGAGTTCGTACTAGAATAACACCTTAAGACACAAATCAACCAAAACCCTAATGTCACCTAGATACTCCATTGTCACCTCAAGTATCCATGGGCATGATTATACGATATGCACAACACAATCTCAGAAATATCTATTCAACCAACACATAGAACTTCAAAGAGTGCCCCAAAGTTTCTACCGGAAAGTCAAGACGAAAACGTGTGCCAACCCCTATGCATAGGTTCCCAAGGTCACGGAACCCGCAAGTTGATCACCAAAACATACATCAAGTAGATCACATGATATCCCATTGTCACCAGAGATAAACACATGCAAGACATACATCAAGTGTTCTCAAATCCTTAAAGACTGAATCCGATAAGATAACTTCAAAGGGAAAACTCAATCCATTACAAGAGTGTAGAGGGGGAGAAGCAACATAAGATCCAACTATAGTAGCAAAGCTCGTGATACATCAAGATCGTGCCATCTCAAGAACACGAGACAGAGATCAAACACATAGCTACTGGTACATACCCTCAGCCCCGAGGGTGGACTACTCCCTCCTCGTCATGGAGAGCACCGGGATGATGAAGATGGCCACCGGAGAGGGATCCCCCCCTCCGGAAGGGTGCCAGAACGGGTGTAGATTGGTTTTCGGTGGCTACAGAGGCTTTCAGCGGCGGAACTCCCGATCTAGGTTAATTTCCGAAGGTTTCAGTATTTATAGGATTTTTTGGCGTAGGGAACATGCCAGGGGGCTTCTGGGATGTCCACGAGATAGGAGGGCACGCCCACCTGCCCAGGGCACGCCCCCCACCCTCGTGGGCAGCCCGTGGCTCTCCTGGCCCAACTCTTTTACTTCAGGGGCTTCTTTTGGTCCAGAAAAAATCATCAAAAATTGGCACGTCAATTGGACTCCGTTTGATATTCCTTTTCTGTAAAACCCTAAAACAGGAGAAAACAGAAACTGGCACCGGGCTCTGGGTTAATAGGTTAGTCCCAAAAATCATATAAAAGTGTATATAAAAGCCCATAAGACATCCTAGAAGGATAATATAATAGCATGGAATAATAAAAAATTATAGATACGTTGGAGACGTATCACTTGTATGTGTGCGAAGGGGCTCCTGAACCGTTTGTGATAGAACATTATCGCAGACGGAAATTATTGGCAAACGTGTGCGATGAAGTCTAGCATGGCAGACGGGTTACACAAAAAACTTGTGTGCGATGGGGCACGAATCGCACACAGTTCATATGTTGGCCCGTGTGCCTTACATATAGTTTCCCAAACGGTTAGTTACGATAGATCGTATGGTTTCACCGTGTCATTAGAAACGCTTAATCACCCATACCACACGTGCGAAAGAATTTAGTGTGTGTTGCATCGCACAAGATTACATTTTGGAAGGCCTCTGGATCACTGCTCCATATCCCCGGCGATTTCTGGGTCGTGTGGGAAGGACACCCTATCGCACACACTCACTTGGCGACGGTTCCAAATGCCTTCGCGGAAAGGGGTTAAAAACCATTTGTATAGCACCGACACGTACCAGTGGGAGGTTGCACCGATGCTACCCGACTTATCCTCCCCCACCAAAGATATGTGCCTACCAGTGGCCGACCCACATTCCGCAATGGCAAACAACCTCGGCGGCGACCCATGCCCGCTCTGCAGCAACAAGGGAATAGGCGGCGGTGATGGCTGGCCCCGCGCTCATCACGCTTCACAAGCGGATCCTGCCTGCGGAGGCGGTGGATGCAGGCAATGAAATGACCTCGCTACATGACGATGTCAAGTCTGAGGTTGCGAGCCATGCATCCATGGAGCCATCATCAACTACTTTCCTTTCTTAACGTGATAGGCGACCTAAAAGGGCGATACAAATTTTTTTTCAAATTAAATAAAAAATAGGGTGATACTTACATTATTTTAATAGGCGGGTTTAAAAGACTATACAAATATTTAAAATGCATGATATAAAATTATATTAAATTTTTTCAAAAAGCTAATCAAAGTGGGGAAATATTAGCAATTTACTAAAGACCAAGAAACGATAGTGCGAGCCTTATATGCTGCTACCATTAACCATCAATACCATAGTAAGAATCTAGATTTCCTATAAGAGCATCTTAAATAGACGGTCCATATGTGAAAATACCTAATTTTGGGATCTCCGAGAGCAAAATACGATGCTCCAACAGATGGTCCATACGTAAAAAAAATTACATCACCGCCTCCCAGAGATGTAAAATACAACACTTTATGCTGCAAATTTGCATCACGAGATACATCAGATGTAAAACCGCAGCCGCCCGCGAAATGACCAAACGCCCGTTCATTTTCCTTCCCGCTCGCGCCCGCCCGCCCGCCCGAGCACCAGCTGCCGGGAATTGCCGTTGCCACCACCGCCCCGCCCGCCTCGCCTCCCCTGCCGGAGGGCGTCTCGCAGCCGCCCTGGCGCCGCCGACTCAGGAAGCAGGCGCGGCGGGATTCGTCGACTCCGGCGTTCCGGCAGCGCGTATAGCTCCTCTCCGCCGGCCGCCGAGCTCCCTTCTCCTGTGCGCCGCCGTCCGCAGTAGCGACCGGCTACCAATCCAACCGCCAGCCATCTTCTTCCACCCACGCACAAGGTGTTTGATGGAATTCCCCAAGGTAAAACAAAAGGACAAAACTTGATGATTTAAATTGGCATTGGATAGTATGTTTGACGGTGGTTGTCTGCATTGTAGATGAGCTCGGTTGACTCCTCATTCATGGATGATTCATTGTCGGACGAGGAATTTGATTTGCATAAAGAAGAGGACATTGCTATGCTAGTGGCCACGCACAAGGGGAAGAAGCTGAAGCACAATGGTTACGTCTATGGTCGTGTGCTCATTCAGAGAGAACGGATTGATGCGCACAAACGGTTGATGCGCAACTACTTTGAATCAACTCCACAAAGATTTGATGGAAGATCATTGGAAATGGCATGGTGAAAGATCCGCATAGATTCATTATTTGTTTGTGAAAAACTATGTTGTATTATGCAAAACTATGTTGTATTTGTGTTGCCTTTGGTCCCGTGATTTGAAGAACTATGTAATAATTTGATATTATGGACATGTATTATTTTTTTGATGTTGTTTTTAGATGTTTTTTGCAATATGTGCGGTTGTACAGTGGTTGTACTGCGGCTAAACAGCAGCCGCGCGGCCGCCGGCCGGTTTAACATCTTCGTTTTGGACCATCTGTTGGAGTTGTTGTTTTACATCTTCGTTTTGGACCATCTGTTAGAGTTGCCTCTTTTTCGGAGTTGTAAAAAGCACTTTTTGGTGATGTAAAATTTTACATCATCGGTTTACATCGCTAAAATATGGACCATCTATTGGAGATGCTCTAAGCATAATTTCAAGTCAATAAGTCCAGATGTTTATTCATGGCTATTGTATATGGACCTGAACAAAATCACATTAGATTGAATTTAATTTCTATTGCTGTTAATATATATATCAAAAGAGCCCGGGCATTGCGACGGTGCAAAATAAAGAAGTTTATTACACAGAACACCTCTATTGCATTAGCTCAACATTCCAGCACCAACAAATTTACACGGCTTCACACGCGCGCACATACGAATGCATCTTAGAATCTGGTCTTATCTCAAATTTTTGCATACCCAGCCTACAGCGACCTGAATCACAAATAAACATGCTCCAGCTTCAGCCTGGAGCGCATTCTTAACATGTGTGAGGTTTCCTCTAGAACATGTACCTAGGAAAAAAGCTCCACCCTTACTTATCTTTAGTATGCCCCCTCTAGTTTCTGCATACTGCATGTTTTTCGATGATTTTTTTCGAAAGAATTGCTTATAGTCGCTTACCGACCAACATGCAAACATGTTTCGCAAGGCAACATGTGACTTCTTCTCTACGTCATAGCAACTGCAAACTCAATCTGATTAAAAAACTCTAGAAGAAAGTTTTGCGAGATTAGGCTTGGCTCTCTAACATGCAACATGGGTGGTATTAGGACTCAATCCATTTTCAGTTTCGTCTTACTTGTGATGTTCTGTCCACTTTAAACACAAGATGGTAACCTTGAATCAGTAACCGGAGATTATGTATTTGTAGAGAAACTCAATATGAAAACCAAGGCATGAGACAGAAATGCTCCTATAGTCATATGCCTCTTATGAAAAAATTACAAGCCAAAGATTTTAATGCAAAGAACATTAATCTTAAGTTCTTTCAAGTATGACAACCAAAGCATGAGGCATGAATGCTTTTGCTCTACTTACAATTTTCATATATTCATACTGATAAAGTACCATTGAACATTATGTGGGGACCCCGACTTAGAAGTCGAGATCACCGAATGCACATGTACAGTGATCCCAGAGATCAATGCTCACTGAACACACAGAAGCTGAAATAACAAGAGTCTTACATCCGTACAAATAGTCTTACACGAATTAGGGCCATTATGGCCAAGTCTTACATAGATAGAGCCTCACGGGCTGAATAGCAAATAACTCAAATAGCGGAAGTATTCGATAAACGGGTAGAACCCATGCCATCTGCCTTAACCCTACAGGCATTCTGACTGGGATAGCGTCCTAGTTCGCATGTTCGTCTCCAAAGAACTCTTCCTCATAATCCTGTTCTTCCATGCCTGGCCAATTAAATAACCAGTGGCAAGCCAATGAGTACTTTGAATGTACTCGCAAGCAACCCATGATGTGGTTCAAAGTAACAGTGCAATTGAATAATAATGATCAATCTAGCAAGGCTAGAACAAATATTCTACCATCAAGTTAATGCATCAATAAACTCGCGCAACCTCGAAGACAGGTTACCGATATCATCATGAATACGATTCATCTTATCGAGTCAAGTCACCACCTTGACTCACATACACACGCATGGTTTCACAAACATTGGACGTATCCCAAGAGCGGTTACCCAACTGTCCATGACCGTGGACACGGCTATTCGAATAGTTTGACACTCTGCAGAGGTTGTACACTTTACCCACAAGATCCGGGGAACTTCCGTGTCATCCACGACCCGCGGTACCTCAAGTACCCGTGGTAAGCACCCGGTCATTACCTTTCCTTAGACGACACTAACATAGAGTCCACTCGTTGGTACACGGCCCTCGGGTACAAACAATAGATCACGGAACTTGCCCTAATTTCAATGTCACGCGTACCCGAAGGGACCAACGGTGTGTCCGGTGCCCTGTAAAAACAGTCATGGCCGTCTATCCAAGCACGACCCCGTCCAGGGAAAGACCTCAAGTCTTCCCATCACTAGTAATGCGGGCACCATGCTAGTATCGACCTAAGTAATCAATAAAGCCCCGTCCCATAAGGGGTAGTGTGGTTGCACATGTATGGTTGGAATAACGGTCGCAACTTAAACCAATCCGTTTGAAAAACACACACACTCGCCTTGGTACACCACTTCGTCATCAAGTGGTCACCCAACTCATCATCATCATCTCCCTCGGGCATAAATGGCACCCGACGGGGTTTTATGCAAAGACTTCAACCTTGAAGGTTCATGTCACACATGCATCTCTAATCATAACCACTAACCATATGCAAGTCATCTAGCACATAGCAAGATCAAGATTATGGCATGCATCATATGGTGGGATCACTAGGTCACTATCGTAACCCTAATCATCATGCATCGGAAACAAACGGGTTCCGAAGAACAAGTGTATCATAGTCAAAGGGCTGCTTGCCTGGATTGACTTGGTCTTCAAGGTCTTCAAATCCTTCTCCTTCTTCTTCCACAGCAACTTCGTCAAATACGGGATCTATACGTCGCATAATAACCACGGGAAAATAAGAATACAAATAAAACAGAAAAAATCAAATTGCTCAGAAAAATGTCAACTTATTTTTGTAAAATACTAGAGGAATTTCTAAGGTGGGGAAAAATCTTAGTTGGAGTTTTGGAGTAACAGAATAGAATATATTGATTTTAGAACAGGAGTTATACTGCTCAAATTTGAATTTAAATTTGAACAGTACAACAAAGTTTCATGGATTTGAATGAAAGTGGTACCATTAAATAGGTTGGAATATTACAAGATTTTAGGAGTTGGAATTATTTAATTTGGATCAATATTCTTTTCTGTAGAAATGTTTAAAACATTAACAGAAAAGAAAAGGAAAAAGGGTCCTGTGCAATGGGCGAGAGGAGGCCACAGTGCACGGCCCAGACGGATCGGCCCGGCCGCACGGGAGCCTGCGCGCGCACGTCAGGTTTTCAAACCTGACGGGTGGGGCCCGTGGGTCAGTGGCTCAGAGGAGGGGGAGAGAGGTGAGGGGATGACAGGCGGGGCCCGCCTGTCATCTCTAACCCCACGGCCATGGCGACGGCGAGCTCACCGGCGAGGATTCCGGCCACGGCGATGGCAACGGAGGGCAGGAACGTGACCAGCGTCGTGTCGCGGATGCGGGGGTGGTGGTGCGGCACGGCGGGGAGGTCTGGTTCGCCGGCGACGAGGTGGGACGGCGGAAGCTCGTTGGAGGGTTGATGCTCCGGTCGTTTCCGACTGCAAACGGAGGGGGAAAGGGGGGGGGAAGGGTCAGTGGAGCTCGGCGGTTCCGAAACGGGTGGAAGGAGAGGCAGGGGAGGCCCGTACCACGAGATCGCCGATGGCCCGACGCGGCGGCGCTCCGGTCGATCCCGAGCACTGGGACCTCTTGGGGTCGAACTGGAGTTGCTGGGGGGATCAGTGGAGTGGAGTGAGGCTTGTGGTGCTGTTGGAGAGGCTCGGGAGGGGCTATTTATAGGAGCTCAACGGAGACCCGTGGTCCAGTGCGCCGGCGAGCTCCGGCTCGAGGCTACAGCGCACGGGAGGCCAAGGGAGTGAGTCCGTGGAGTTCCTGGACGATCTCCACGTCCAGTAGAGGTGAGAGGAGGAGCGGGGGAGCGTCAGAAGCGCGCGCGCGTGCGAGGCAGAGGAGTGGCCGCCGTGGGCGGCCAGCGCGTGTGCGACGACGGCCACTTGAGGGCGCAGGAGGAGGGGGACAGCGCCGGGGAGGTCGCGGACGTCGAGGGGCCTCGACTGGCACGAGGGGGAGGCCCGAGGCTGTCGGGGGAGGTTGATTGGCCGGAGCCAGCGTGCGGAGGTGCACTGTTGCGCGCTCCAGAGCGTGCGTATTGCTGGCATCAGCGCGCTCTCGCCGGTTTGGTCCAAACCAGCGTGTCCAACAGTGTCCAGCACGTTGAGGGAGGAGTAAAGAAAGGGCCTGAGGCCTTGGATGCCCTGGAGATGCTGAGAGAGAGTGAGGAGGCTGGGGACTTGGTGAAAACCTGCTGTCCAGCAAGGTAAAATAGGGATTTCACCCCTCAATCATGGAGCTGGGGTGCTGGGGAAGTTACTGGAGGTAGCTGGTAACTCAATGATCATGTGGTAAGAAGTTGAGGCCATGGAGAAAAGAAAAAGTGATCAAGTTGGAGGTTTTAGCAATTCTGCAGAAGGTGTTTGATCAGTGTTTGGTCAAGTAAATGACCTCCACTTGACATGGCACTTAACAGGGTTGAAAGACATGAGAAAATAGGGTGCTTCACCAAATTTGGGCTCATTTGAAGAAACTAGCCAATGCAACTTTGGTGAACCCTAGAAATCAACAGAAACAGTTTCATCTTGATTGAGTCAAGCTAATCATCTCCCCTTGATGCACCACTTGGTGTAGCATCATCATTTGGGATATTTATCATGCCCACAAAGTTTGAAGCTCCAGATAAAAAGTTGGTAATGTAAAGTTGTTCAAATTTGCATTTGAACAGAAAGGGTTTTGAGGTGATCAGATCAAGTTGCTCTATTCCAAATCTTGTACCATTTTGTCTAGATGCCTTATTAGGTCATTCTAGCATGTGCACCAAGTTTGAGAGCATTTGGACAAGTTTGGCAATGTAAAGTTGCTCAAACTTCAAATATGGACAGAATGGTTATTAAGGGGTTTGAGGATGTTTTCTTGCTTCCCAAGGAATGGGACTTGGCAAGATCATCAAATATGTCATATATGACATGATAGAATTTCCCTGGAATTTTTGGAGAATATTTCCTTTGTAAATATTTCAAAAGCTTGAAATATCCAGAAAGGGTTTTAGAGGGTTTAGCCCATTATTTTGAACATGACCAAGTGTTGAAACTCTTATATATGGACAATATATGTCCTCTGAGTCTCTCTGAATTTTGGAAAATATTTTTGAAATAGTTAAATAATTGTCTCCTATTAAAGACCATTTCTGGCCTTAAGAAAAAGCTTTTAAATAAAATAGGAAAATAACTTTTAAAATTATACCTTTGTGGTTTCTGGGAGTCCTATGACTACTAGGTCTCAAATAAACCTTTTGAAATAATTTTCACACCCTAAATCAAGTACTTGCAGTGCAAATCTCAATTCAGGGGTTTTTGGAAAACTAAATTTATAAAATACTTTTTGGCCAAATTAATTTTGTAAGAAAATACTATACTGTTATATAACACTTGGCATGATCATTGGGCAGAAGTTTTGGGTATGGAGATGGAATCTACAAGAGATCATAGTTGACTTTAATGAGCACATGAAAAAGCACATGAAGAAAACTCAATTCCAAATAAAAGCCAAATGATGCTAAAAATTTTCGCTGGTCCAAATTTTCATGCTTCAAAGATACAAATAACATGTTATAAAATGCAGGGTGTGACAGACCTACCCCCCTTACAAGAATCTCGTCCCCGAGATTCCTAAACTAGGGCTTAAAAGAGGTCAGGAAACTCGGATCTAAGATAGTCTTCTCGTTCCCAGGTTGCTTCTGCTTCGGTGTGGTTGCTCCACTGGACCTTGAAATACTTGATGGTACGGCTTCGCGTACGTCGTTCTCCTTCGTCCAGAATGCGAATGGGCTTGTCCGGAACTTGGAGACATTTCCGGCGTTGTGACACATGGAATACATTGTGCACATCGGATAGCTCAGGTGGTAGTTCCAACTGGTAAGCCACTTCTCCTCGTCGGTCGGTGATCTTGAAAGGGCCAATGAACCTTGGTGCGAGCTTCCCCTTGACGTGGAAACGCTTGGTTCCCTTCAGAGGAGTTACCCGCAGGTACACATGATCTCCGACACGGAAACTCATGTCTCGGCGTCGAGTGTCAGCATAACTCTTCTGCCTTGACTTGGCTGCCTTTAATCGCTCTCTGACTAGTTGGACTTGCTCTGTCTGACCTCCGGTCTGTGGGTGGAAAGCTGTGCTGAAAGACAACTTGGTTCCCAAGGCTTCTTGGAATCTCTTCCAGAACCTTGAAGTGAACTGGGTGCCTCGATCTGACACAATCTCCTTGGGAACACCGTGAAGACTTACGATTCGGTTGATATAGAGAGTTGCCAGCTGGTTGCCTGAGTAGGTAGTCTTGACATGAATGAAATGGGCTACTTTGGTCAAATGATCAACTATGACCCAGATGGAGTCATGTCCTCTATTCGACCTTGGTAATCCAGTGATGAAGTCCATTCCGACTTTATCCCACTTCCACTCAGGAACCTTGAGTGGTTGAAGCAATCCAGCAGGTCGCTGATACTCAGCCTTGACCCTTTGGCACACATCACACCTCGCAACATAGGTTGCAATCTCTCTCTTCATACCGTGCCACCAGAATCGTGCCTTCAAGTCTTGGTACATCTTGGTTCCTCCGGGGTGGATGGAATACGGAGTGTCGTGGGCTTCTTGCAGAATCAGCGTCTTCAGCTCGGTGTTGTTTGGTACGCAGAGGCGACCTTTGTACCAAATAATCCCGTGCTCGTCTTCGGAGAATTTTGGGGCCTTGCCCAGCTTCATCTTCTTCTTGATGCCTTCGATGCTTGCATGTCCATCTTGTGCCTTCTTGACGTCGTCCATCAGGGTCGGTCTAACTACCAAATGATCCAGAAATCCAGGGATGACCAATTCCAAACAGAATTGTTCGATCTCCTTAAACAAGGCTGGCTGCCTTTCTTGAATAACGGCATTCAAAGAGCAAGCCTTCCTGCTTAAGGCATCGGCCACCACGTTAGCCTTCCCGGGGTGATACTGAACACTGAGGTCATAATCTTTGATGAGTTCCAACCATCTCCGCTGCCTCATGTTCAATTCCTTTTGGGTGAAAATATACTTCAAACTTTTGTGGTCTGTGTAAATCTCACACCATTTCCCTAGGAGGTAATGCCGCCATGTCTTCAAGGCATGAACTACTGCCGCTAGCTCAAGATCGTGAGTAGCGTAGTTCTCCTCATGGGGTCATAGCTGCCTGGAGAGGTATGCTATGACGCGGCCTTCTTGCATCAGAACGCTTCCCAATCCGGTTCGAGAGGCATCACAATATATCACGAACTCCTTGTGAATATCAGGTGTTGCCAGAACTGGGGCGGTGGTCAATCTCTTCTTGAGCTCTTGGAAGCTCTCTTTGCATTTTGGCGTCCACTCGAACTTCTTGTCCTTTTTAAGGAGCTGAGTCATTGGTCGTGCAATGCTAGAGAATCCTTCCACGAACTTGCGGTAATATCCCGCTAGTCCGAGGAAGCTTCTGACTTCCTTGACGGTCGTTGGAGATTGCCATTGGGTCATAGCTTCGATTTTTGCAGGATCAACAGATAATCCTTCCTCGGTCAAGACATGACCTAAGAATCCAACTTTATGCAGCCAGAACTCACACTTGCTGAATTTGGCATACAATTGGTGCTCACGAAGCTTGTCTAGGACCATCCTCAGGTGCTGCTCGTGTTCTTCCTCCGACTTCGAGAACACAAGAATGTCATCAATGAAGACAACAACAAACTTGTCCAAATATTCCATGAAGACTTTATTCATGAGATACATGAAGTAAGCTGGGGCATTGGTTAACCCAAAAGACATGACCGTGCACTCGTACAGGCCATATCTGGTTACGAATGCCGTCTTCGGAATATCTTGGGGTCTGATCTTCAGCTGGTAATACCCAGATCTGAGGTCGATCTTGGAGAATACCTTGGCTCCGCTGAGCTGATCAAACAGATCTTCGATCTTGGGAAGTGGATACTTGTTCTTGATTGTAACTTCATTGAATGAACGATAGTCAATGCATAAGCGGATGGTACCGTCCCTCTTTGCCACAAATAGAACAGGAGATCCCCAAGGGGAGGCACTTGGGCGGATAAATCCCTTCCTTAGTTGCTCTTCTAGCTGCTTCTTCAACTCGGCTAATTCTTCCGTCCCCATTCTATAAGGCTTCTTATAGATGGGTCCTGCTCCGGGCATGAGCTCGATGATGAACTCAATGTCACGGTCAGGGGGCATTCCCGGTAGTTCATCCGGAAAGACATCAGGATACTCACATACCACCGGTACTTGATCTAGCCCAACTTCAGACAGACAGTTGACTTTAGCGGCTTGAGCGGAAGAGGAGTTGGGAGCAAACTTGACTTCGACTCCTTGGTCATTGGTCACAGTGACTATCCGATTGGCACAGTCTAACAAGCCTTGGTGCTTACTGAGCCAATTCATGCCTAGGATCACATCCAAGCCTTGCGATCTCAGGACGATAAGGTCTGCTAGGAAGTCTACACCGTTAATGGTAATACTGACTCCTTTACAGCCTATCTTGGCTCTCATCTCAGCTCCGGGGGTTTGTACCACCATAGGGTTATTCAGGGGTGTAGGGGTCATGCCACTTTTTAATGCAAATCTTTGAGTGACAAATGAATGCGTTGCTCCAGAATCAAACAAGACAGTTGCAGGTGCTGAGTTGACAAGGAACGTACCCAGCATGACGTCCGGGTCTTCCTGGGCTTCTTCAGCAGTGACGTGATTCACACGCCCCTTCCCATAGTTCGGTGGATTGCGAGGAGCTGGGTTTCTTGGTGGCATCCCACGGCCTTGTCCCTGGTTTTGCGCATTGGGGCGCGGTGCATCAGGCTTCTTGTTGGGGCACACCCTTGAGATGTGTCCGGGCTGACCACATCCAAAGCAAGTGACTTGGTTTGGATTGATCTTGTTGCCACCACTGGTATTGGGGTTGAAGGCTGGCCTGGGGTTGGCATACTGCCGAGGCTGAGGATTGGCACGAGGTGCAGGAGCTCTTGGCTGCTGATAGGTTGGCTTGGCCGGGGCTGACTGCCACGGACGAGGCTTCTGGTTGCTGGAACTTCCCTTACTGACCAACTTGCGCTTGCGAGTGTCTTCCAAAGCACGCCGCTTGTCTTCAAGCATAAGTGCCTTGTTCACCAGGTCAGGGAAAGATGGGCAGTCGCACAGACAAGCGAGTATTGCAGAGTCTGATTAAGGCCTTCCATGAAGCGCTCCCTTTTGGCAGCATCAGTGCTGACATCTTCAGGGGCATACCTTGACAGAACACTGAACTTCTGCATGTACTCCTTGACAGTGCCACTTCCTTGCTTCAGGGCTCGGAACTCACTCTTTTTGATAGCCATGATTCCGGAAGGAATGTGGGCCTTGTGGAACTCTGCCTTGAAGTTCACCCAAGTGATGTCTTGTTCAGCATGCATGACCTTGAATCCATCCCACCAAGCTCTTGTAGTTCCCCCGAGGCAGTGGGCTGCATAAGCCACCTTCTCGCGATCTTCGGTGCATCCGACTAGTTCCAGGATTTCCTCAATGGAACGGACCCAGTCATCTGCATCCAGGGGTTCAGCAGTCTCGATGAAGGTTGGCGGTGCATGCTTCTTGAACTCCGCCAACGTGGAACGTCCGTTGCCGTTCCCCGCCGGCTGGCGGTTGTTGGTGACAGCTTGGGCAATCAGCTGAAGAGCTGCAGTGTTGGCTTGGCGTTCCTCTCGGAAAGCTTGGAGAAGCTGAGCCATGTCCATGCTTGGAGGAGGTGGTGGTGGAGCTTGGTCGTTGGTTTGGTCGTGGCCTGCCTCTGGCTGAGAGGATGCTCCGGCTTCGGGCTGCTGGGTAGAGGTACCAGTACGAGTTACAACAGGCATCCTGTTGGAGCGGTAAAAGGTCTCATGAATCGGAAGAGGGAAAGCAAGATAGATAGGTGCCTAGTAAGGGGGCGGGTGTGACACTAAATCAAATCATGCAAGGGCCGTAAGGCCAAAACACATCCATTAAAATCCAAATAGGTGATGTAGTCGTTTACACATTCCCGAAGGAAGATTACGACTTACATCCAGACACACAAAAGCAAACACTAGATGGTTTCATATGAACCATACAAGGACTCGACTGCGCATAGGGGTTACACGACCTATCCTATCGTAGGGGTTACAACTGGCATATCCGAGTAGCGAATAATGCCTAAGCGGCGGAATGCTCGGTCGCGTATTCCGGCTCTTCTGGGTCTTCCTCCTTGTCTTCATCTGTCTGGGCTCCCTTGTCACTAGAGGGTGTGGGGGAGTGGAGGAGTTGGATACGACGGTGCTTTGACGGTGGTGCAGGGAAAAGCTTGCGATATTCCCTTGCCGTCATCCGGCGTCGCCGAGGTGGTTCTTCACCCTTGGAAGATACATCCTCGGAGGGCCTTCCGCCTCGGTATGCGATAGCGGATTGTCGAGAGGGTGCTCCTTCCTTCTTGATCCTGTTTGCCTTCTCTTGAGCTCGTCGAAGAAGTGCCTTGGTCTTGTGAAGTTCTTCTCGAAGCTTCATTGATTCCGAGGCCAAGTCTTGATCCAGGCTGTCGGCACATAGACTGAAGTAGGTCTGGAATCGAAGCGAGAGTCCTTCCTTTCAGTGGAGGGGCTAGTGCGCTGCTTTCTTCGTCACCTTCCTTCCGGTAAGGTAAGAAGCGAGTTGCCATCTTAGCTGCCATCTCCGGAAGAAGCTCGCGGAGACGGGTTAACGCCTTGAGTGCAGCAGCCTCAACAGCGAGTGGTAGTGTTGTCATCTGGGGTCCCTCAAAGAACCAACTTGTGGGAGGATCGTTTGCCCTCACGATCACTTCCACATGGTACTCCACCTCAGTATCGCTCACCCAATGCTCAAGGTAGGTGAGGATGGGTGCTCGGTGGAACTGACACTCCTGGAGGCTATCCTCGAGAAGTAAGGGAAACCCAGTGGTTAGGTGCTCTTCGGGAACAGCGGCCATCTACAAAGGTGGAATAGGAGGGGTTAATAAGCTGATGAAATCTCAGGTTTAGAAAAGAAGAGAGGTTCAAAAGGTTTTGAAAAGGGGTCTCAACTAACTAACGCCCATGCTAACTAAGGCTTCCTACAGTCAGGATGGCTCTGATACCAGCTCTGTGGGGACCCCGACTTAGAAGTCGAGATCACCGAATGCACGTGTACAGTGATCCCAGAGATCAATGCTCACTGAACACACAGAAGCTGAAATAACAAGAGTCTTACATCCGTACAAATAGTCTTACACGAATTAGGGCCATTATGGACAAGTCTTACATAGATAGAGCCTCACGGGCTGAATAGCAAATAACTCAAACAGCGGAAGTCTTCGATAAACGGGTAGAACCCATGCCATCTGCCTTAACCCTACAGGCATTCTAACTGGGATAGCGTCCTAGTTCGCATGTTCGTCTCCAAAGAACTCTTCCTCATAATCCTGTTCTTCCATGCCTGGCCAATTAAATAACCAGTGGCAAGCCAATGAGTACTTTGAATGTACTCGCAAGCAACCCATGATGTGGTTCAAAGTAACAGTGCAATTGAATAATAATGATCAATCTAGCAAGGCTAGAACAATTATTCTACCATCAAGTTAATGCATCAATAAACTCGCGCAACCTCGAAGACAGGTTACCGATATCATCATGAATACGATTCATCTTATCGACTCAAGTCATCACCTTGACTCACATACACACGCATGGTTTCACAAACATTGGACGTAGCCCAAGAGCGGTTACCCAACTGTCCATGACCGTGGACACGGCTATTCGAATAGTTTGACACTCTGCAGAGGTTGTACACTTTACCCACAAGATCCGGGGAACTTCCGTGTCATCCACGACCCGCGGTACCTCAAGTACCCGGGGTAAGCACCCGGTCATTACCTTTCCTTAGACGACACTAACATAGAGTCCACTCGTTGGTACACGGCCCTCGGGTACAAACAATAGATCACGGGACTTGCCCTAATTTCAATGTCACGTGTACCCGAAGGGACCAATGGTGTGTCCAGTGCCCTATAAAAACAGTCATGGCCGTCTATCCAAGCACGACCCCGTCCCGGGAAAGACCTCAAGTCTTCCCGTCACTAGTAATGCGGGCACCATGCTAGTATCGACCTAAGTAATCAATAAAGCCCCGTCCCATAAGGGGTAGTGTGGTTGCACATGTATGGTTGGAATAACGGTCGCAACTTAAACCAATCCGTTTGAAAAACACACACACTCGCCTTGGTACACCACTTCGTCATCAAGTGGTCACCCAACTCATCATCATCATCTCCCTCGGGCATAAATGGCACCCGACGGGGTTTTATGCAAAGAATTCAACCATGAAGGTTCATGTCACACATGCATCTCTAATCATAACCACTAACCATATGCAAGTCATCTAGCACATAGCAAGATCAAGATTATGGCATGCATCATATGGTGGGATCACTAGGTCACTATCATAACCCTAATCATCATGCATCGGAAACAAACGGGTTCCGAAGAACAAGTGTATCATGTTTAAAGGGCTGCTTGCCTGGATTGACTTGGTCTTCAAGGTCTTCAAATCCTTCTCCTTCTTCTTCCACAACAACTTCGTCAAATACGGGATCTATACGTCGCATAATAACCACAGGAAAATAAGAATACAAATAAAACAGAAAAAATCAAAGTGCTCAGAAAAATGTCAACTTATTTTTGTAAAATACTAGAGGAATTTCTAAGGTGGGGAAAAATCTTAGTTGGAGTTTTGGAGTAACAGAATAGAATATATTGATTTTAGAATAGGAGTTATACTGCTCAAATTTGAATTTAAATTCGAACAGTACATCAAAGTTTCATGGATTTGAATGAAAGTGGTACCATTAAATAGGTTGGAATATTACAAGATTTTAGGAGTTGGAATTATTTAATTTGGATCAATATTCTTTTCTGTAGAAATGTTTAAAACATTAACAGAAAAGAAAAGGAAAAAGGGTCCTGTGCACTGGGCCAGAGGAGGCCACAGTGCACGGCCCAGACGGATCGGCCCGGCCGCACGGGAGCCTGCGCGCGCACGTCAGGTTTTCAAACCTGACGGGCGGGGCCCGTGGGTCAGTGGCTCAGAGGAGGGGGAGAGAGGTGAGGGGATGACAGGCGGGGCCCGCCTGTCATCTCTAACCCCACGGCCACGGCGACGGCGAGCTCACCGGCGAGGATTTCGGCCACGGCGATGGCAACGGAGGGCAGGAACGTGACCAGCGTCGTGTCGCGGATGCGGGGGTGGTGGTGCGGCACGGCGGGGAGGTCTGGTTCGCCGGCGACGAGGTGGGACGGCGGAAGCTCGTCGGAGGGTTGATGCTCCGGTCGTTTCCGACTGCAAACGGAGGGGGAAATAGGGGGGAAAGGGTCAGTGGAGCTCGGCGGTTCCGAAACGGGTGGAAGGAGAGGCAGGGGAGGCCCGTACCACGAGATCGCCGGTGGCCCGACGCGGCGGCGCTCCGGTCGATCCCGAGCACTGGGACCTGTTGGGGTCGAACTGGAGTTGCTGGGGGGATCAGTGGAGTGGAGTGAGGCTTGTGGTGCTGCTGGAGAGGCTCGAGAGGGGCTATTTATAGGAGCTCGACGGAGACCCATGGTCCAGTGCGCAGGCGAGCTCCGGCTCGAGGCTACAGCGCACGGGAGGCCAAGGGAGTGAGTCCGTGGAGTTCCTGGACGATCTCCACGTCCAGTAGAGGTGAGAGGAGGAGCGGGGGAGGGTCAGAAGCGCGCGCGCGTGCGAGGCAGAGGAGTGGCCGCCGCGGGCGGCCAGCGCGCGTGCGACGACGGCCACTGGAGGGCGTAGGAGGAGGGGGGACAACGCCGGGGAGGTCGCGGACGTCGAGGGGCCTCGACTGGCGCGAGGGGGAGGCCCGAGGCTGTCGGGGGAGGTTGATTGGCCGGAGCCAGCGTGCGGAGGTGCACTGTTGCGCGCTCCAGAGCGCGCGTATTGCTGGCATCAGCGCTCTCTCTCCGGTTTGGTCCAAACCAGCGTGTCCAACAGTGTCCAACACGTTGAGGGAGGAGTAAAGAAAGGGCCTGAGGCCTTGGATGCCCTGGAGATGCTGAGAGAGAGTGAGGAGGCTGGGGACTTGGTGAAAACCTGCTGTCCAGCAAGGTAAAATAGGGATTTCACCCCTCAATCATGGAGCTGGGGTGCTGGGGAAGTTACTGGAGGTAGCTGGTAACTCAATGATCATGTGGTAAGAAGTTGAGGCCATGGAGAAAAGAAAACGTGATCAAGTTGGAGGTTTTAGCAATTCTGCAGAAGGTGTTTGATCAGTGTTTGGTCAAGTAAATGACCTCCACTTGACATGGCACTTAACAGGGTTGAAAGACATGAGAAAATAGGGTGCTTCACCAAATTTGGGCTCATTTGAAGAAACTAGCCAATGCAACTTTGGTGAACCCTAGAAATCAACAGAAACAGTTTCATCTTGATTGAGTCAAGCTAATCATCTCCCCTTGATGCACCACTTGGTGTAGCATCATCATTTGGGATATTGATCATGCCCACAAAGTTTGAAGCTCCAGATAAAAAGTTGGTAATGTAAAGTTGTTCAAATTTGCATTTGAACAGAAAGGGTTTTGAGGTGATCAGATCAAGTTGCTCTATTCCAAATCTTGTGCCATTTTGTCTAGATGCCTTATTATGTCATTCTAGCATGTGCACCAAGTTTGAGAGCATTTGGACAAGTTTGGCAATGTAAAGTTGCTCAAACTTCAAATATGGACAGAATGGTTATGAAGGGGTTTGAGGATGTTTTCTTGCTTCCCAAGGCATGGGACTTCGCAAGATCATCAAATATGTCATATATGACATGATACAATTTCCCTGGAATTTTTGGAGAATATTTCCTTTGTAAATATTTCAAAAGCTTGAAATATCCAGAAAGGGTTTTAGAGGGTTTAGCCCATTATTTTGAACATGACCAAGTGTTGAAACTCTTATATATGGACAATATATGTCCTCTGAGTCTCTCTGAATTTTGGCAAATATTTTTGAAATAGTTAAATAATTTTCTCCTATTAAAGACCATTTCTGGCCTTAAGAAAAAGCTTTTAAATAAAATAGGAAAATAACTTTTAAAATTATACCTTTGTGGTTTCTGGGAGTCCTATGACTACTAGGTCTCAAATAAACCTTTTGAAATAATTTTCACACCCTAAATCAAGTACTTGCAGTGCAAATCTCAATTCAGGGGTTTTTGGAAAACTAAATTTATAAAATACTTTTTGGCCAAATTAATTTTGTAAGAAAATACTATATTGTTATATAACACTTGGCATGATCATTGGGCAGAAGTGTTGGGTATGGAGATGGAATCTACAAGAGATCATAGTTAACTTTAATGAGCACATGAAAAAGCACATGAAGAAAACTCAATTCCAAATAAAAGCCAAATGATGCTAAAAATTTTCGCTGGTCCAAATTTTCATGCTTCAAAGATACAAATAACATGTTACAAAATGCAGGGTGTGACACATTATTATGACAGAAAAATACAGGAACAACCTGATTTTCATATATCCATGACACATTGGCAATGGATCATAAGATAGATAAGAAAATAGAAGGGTATCTCCACCGCAAGCCCGTGTCCGGTGGAGGGTTGATCTCCTCCCCTGATCCCTCGGCCCCACCTTTCTATGGATAACAACTTAGCATCATCTTCTAGAACGTGCGTGGTCTTAATTCGCGACCAAACGCACGGCAGTTCGTACCATGATCACCTCTGCTAGCCCTTGTATTGTTTGTCTCCAAGAAATTAAGCTTGAGTTGGTCTCATCCTCGCTGGTTCTGGACACGCTGGGGGCATCCTTCGACGACTTCTTCTTCCTTCCCGCGGTTGGCATGTGCGGTGGTATTCTACTGGCTTGGGACAAGGCTAGGATCACCCTTTCCCACACCGAGCTCGGATCCTACCATGTTTCAGCCCTTGTCTCCCCCCTCTCGGGCGGCCAACACTGGTGGTTGTCGGGTTTCTACGGCCTGCAAACTGATGTTGATAAGTCGAACTTCCTCGCGGAGCTCCAAGACTTTCGGAGCACGTGCGCGGGCTCCTCGATGGTCGGTGGGGATTTTAACATGATCGTTTCCACCGATGACAAGAACAATAACTGGATCAACCACCGGACCATGAGCTGCTTCCGCTATTTTATCGCCGGCACGGAGCTCTTCGACATCTATCTCCATGGGCGTCGTTACACCTGGTCCAATGAGCAAGACCACCCCACTCTGGTGCGCAATGACCGTGTGCTTTGTACCCCTTCTTGGGAGGTGACCCAACTGAGCTGCTTGCTCCGTTGCCTGGCTTCGACCGTCTCAGATCATTCCCCCATCCTCATCGACTGCTCGCCTCCGCCTGAGCACGCCAAACGATTCCACTTCAAAAGTTACTGGCCAAGGCTGGATGGCTACCTTGACGTGGCCACCGAGGCCTGGAACTCCATCGAGCTTGACCCCGACCCCTTCCGCTGGATCTACGTCCGCCTCAAAATCACCGATCACAAACTTTGCAGCTAGGGCACGTAGCGTATGGGCGAGATCTCCCTGCAGCTTATGCTCACCCGCGAGTTCATCGCACGTTTAGACAAGGCACAAGACTTCCGGCCCCTGTCCCCCGTCGAGGCATGGTTGTGGCGTAGGCTGATGGGTGCCTACCAGCTGGGTTTGGCCTCGCTCGAGCGCTCTCTGTCCCGACAGCGACCACGGTTCTCATGGCTACGTGCTGGCGCCACCAACACCGTTTTCCTCCGTATCCATGCATCCCAACGCCTTCAAAATAAGAGGATCCATGAGCTTCATGTCGGTGACTTGTCCATCACGGACGAGATGGCCATGGCTCGGGCCGCCTTTGCTCACTTCTCCGTCACCATGGGTTCCACAGACTCGCACGCCTTCCCCCTCAACCTGCCAGCCTTTGAGCCACGCTGCTTTGATCACTCTGCTCTAGAGCTCCCATTCTCCGCCGAGGATATTTGGCATGTGGTCAAGCTGCTGCCCACCGGGAAAGCGCCCGGCCCTGTTGGGTTCACGACTGAGTTCTTACAGTCCGCTTGGACGGTGATCAAGGGCGACATTGTCGAGGCCTTCGGGAAGCTCTATAGGCTCAACAGGCTCAATTTTCAGCGGCTCAATGAGGCCCTACTCATGCTGCTCCCCAAGAGACTGGACGCCGCCTCTCTCGCAGACTTTCGGCCGATTAGCTTTATTCACCTCCTCGCCAAGCTGTTCGCGAAAGTTCTCTCTCTCCGGCTCGCTCCTTGACTAGAGGAAATCATCTGTTCTAGCCAGAGCGCATTCATCTCGGGCCGCTGCATCCACGATAAGTTTCTCCTCATCCAGCAGACTGCCAGACACCTCCACCACCACAAGCTTCCCAGAATCCTCCTCAAGCTCGACATCGCCAAGGCATACTATTTGGTCTCTTGTCCGTTCTTCCTCGAGATGCTTCGTCACCTTGGATTTGGGCCAAGGTGGAGAGAGTGGATCTCAATCCTCCTCTCCACGGCTAGCACGCGGGTCTTGATCAATGGGCACGCCGGACCTCCTATCCACCATGCCAAGGGCCTTCGACAAGGTGATCCTGTTTCTCCGATGCTCTTCACAATCATCATCGACATGCTCAACTCCCTTATCCAGCATGCCGTACTCTGTGACATCCTCAGGCGTCTCACCCCATGCCACATGACTCCCAGCGTCTCGCTTTTTGTGGACGACGTTGTGATCTTCTGCCTCCCGGATACCAGCGACCTCAATGAAGTGTGTGAGATCCTTCATATTTTTGGGATGTCATTGGGTCTCCACACCAACTACGCCAAGTGTTCCATCTCTCACATACGCTGCTCCGACACGAGCAAGAGGCAGCTCAGCTCAAGTGTGAAGCTTCCAAAAAGAGGATAAGAGATGCTGTTCACTCCTCCTCTTCCTCTCAAGTGGTTGCCAAGTAGCAGAAGTTCTGGTTACCGCCTCCTCCAGTGCTCCGTCCTCCAAGCAACAACAATCACTTAGGTGGTCGTGGATTCTCCCACCCACCCAACCCAAGCAACCAGTCCAAGTCTCAGTTCCAAGCTTCAAGACCAATCGGTCCTTATCATTGGCCACTTTCACAAGTTACTTGCAACAAGTGTTCTCAGAAGGGTCACTATGCCAACATGTGTCCCAACCCGAGGCGCCTTCCGCCTCCTCCACCTGTCAGTCAAGCACAATCACAGGCATGCAAGAGTGAACCTGATGAATGCATCCCAAGCAGAGAATTCTTCGGATGTGATATTGGGTAACCTTTCAGTTAACTCTATTCCTGCAAAAGTCTTGTTTGATTCGGGTGCATCACTTTCCTTCATGTCATGTCCATTTGCATCCAAGCACAACGTGGGCACAGTGACTTTACCAAGGGAGTTGTCAGTTATTTCTTCTGGAAAACAAATGAATTCTAGCTTGTTTGCTCCGGACATATCCATTCACATGGGGGATTACAGTTTTCTGGTTTCCCCGGTTATTCTCGGTAACTCCGACATTGATCTTATTCTTGGGATGGATTGGCTCTCCAAGCATGATGCAAATATTGATTGTGCAAACAAGGAGGTCAAGCTTACTCATCCTGACAAAGACGTGATTATCTCCGCAGCTCGAGATAACACAATCAGGCTATTCTCTCTCAATGACAAGGGCGAGATTAATGCCATGTCTCAGATTCCGATGGTTTGTGAATATGAGGATGTATTCCATGAAGAGCTTCCAGGCATGCCTCCCAACCGTCCAGTTGAATTCGTCATTGCACTTGAACCCGGTACCGAGCCAGCCTGTCGGCGTCCATACAAACTTTCTCCTGATGACTTGAAGGAATTGAAGAAACAACTCGATGAGCAAGAACGTATGGGTCTAATCAGACCAAGTAATTCTCCTTGGGGCTGTGGTGTTCTATTTGTTAAGAAGAAGGATGACACGGAACGCCTTTGCGTTGATTACCGGCCATTGAACAAGAAGACAATAAAGAATAAGTACCCACTCCCCAATATCAATGAATTGTTCGAGCAGCTCAAAGGAGCCAAGGTTTTCTCGAAGCTTGATCTCCGAATGGGTTACCATCAAATTCGTATCCGTAAAGAGGATATTCCCAAGACAACATTCAGAACGAGTTATGGCTCCTATGAATACACGGTCATGTCTTTCGGCCTTGCAAATGCTCCACCCACTTTCTCTCGGATGACGCACTTCATATTCAACCCCTACACCAATGAATTCGTTCTCGTATATCTGGATGATATCTTGGTATTATCCAAGAATGAAGAAGACCATGCCAAGCACCTCCGTTTGGTCCTTGACAGGCTCCGTGAGCATTCGTTCTATGCGAAGTTCTCCAAATGTGAATTCTGGCTTGATAAAGTCCTCTACCTTGGCCACATTATCTCTGCCGAGGGCATTTCTGTTAACCCCGAGAAGGTTGAAGCTATTGTCAACTGGGAACCTCCTCAGAATGTCAAACAACTCCGAAACTTCCTTGGTCTCGCAAGCTATTGCAGAAGGTTCGTTGAGAACTTCTCCAAGATTGCCAAGCCTCTTTCCAACTTGCTGCAGAAGAATGTCAAGTACTCGTGGACTCCTGATTGTGATGTGGCATTCAATACCCTCAAACAGAAGCTCATTTCTTCTCCGGTCCTTACTCCTCCAGATGAGTCCAAGCCTTATGAAGTCTTTTGCGATGCTTCATTGCAAGGTCTTGGTGGTGTTCTCATGCAAGACAAGAAGATCGTTGCATACACTTCACGTCAGCTAAAACCAAATGAGAAGAAGTACCTCACACATGATATTGAGCTAGCAGCAGTTGTTCATGCCTTGATTACGTGGAGACACCTTCTGTTGGGCAGATAGGTGGACATCTTCACCGATCACAAGAGCCTGAAGTATATCTTCACTCAGCCAAACCTTAACCTCCGCCAGACTCGTTGGGTTGAAATGATTCAAGAATACGATCCAAGCATTGAGTATACCCCTGACAAGGCCAATGTCATTGCAGATGCCTTGAGTAGAAAGGCTTATTGCAACAGTCTCCTTCTCAAACCGTTCCAACCTGAACTTTGTGAATCATTCAGAAAGCTCAACCTCCAAGTTGTTCCGCAAGGATTTCTTGCCAACCTTCAAGTCGCTCCTACCTTGGAAGATCAAATTCGTGAGGCCCAACTCAGTGATGCTATGGTGCTGAAAGTGAAACATTGTATTGCTAAGGGTACTGCCAAGTACAAGTGCTATCGAATTGATGACAGAGACATTTTGTTCTTTAAGGACATAATCGTGGTTCCCAAAGGTGATCTCAGAAAGCTCATAATGAACGAAGCACATGACTCACTCCTCTCGATACATCCAGGAAGTTCCAAGATGTACCATGACCTCAAGCAATCATATTGGTAGACTCGCATGAAAAGGGAGATTGCCCAATTCGTGAACGAATGTGATGTCTGCAGAAGAGTGAAGGCAGAGCATCAACGTCCAGCTTGACTCCTTCAAACCCTACCTATTCCCGAGTGGAAATTCGATCAGATTGAGATGGATTTCGTCACCGGTTTTCCCAAGTCCAAGAAAGGAAATGATTCTATCTTTGTGGTGATTGACAAGCTAACTAAAGTGGCTCATTTTATTCGAGTCAAAGAATCCATCAACACAGCTCAGCCGGTAGAGCTGTACACCTCCAGAATTGTCTCTTTGCATGGCATTCCTCAAGTGATCTCCTCAGACCGTGGAAGCTTGTTCACTTCCATGTTCTGGGATTCCTTCCAGTCAGCCATGGTCACCAAGATTCGCTTCAGCACTGCGTTTCACTCTTAGACTAGTGGTCAAGTCGAAAGAGTGAACCAAATCCTGGAAGATATGCTCAGAGCTTGTGTCATCTCCTTCGGTATGAAATGGGAAGATTGCCTTCCATTTGTCGAATTCTCCTACAACAACAGCTTCCAAGCAAGTGCCGGCAAAGCACCGTTTGAAATTATCTATGGCAGAATGTGCCGTACCCCTCTCAACTGGTCTAAGACTGGTGAACGTCAACTCCTTGGAAATGATTTGATCTCAGAGGTCGAAGAAATGTGCAAAGTCATACGTGAGAACCTCAAGGCAGCGCAATCGCGCCAAAAGAGCTACTATGACGGCAAGCATCGTGACTTGGCTTTCAACATTGGAGATCATGTCTATCTCCGTGTTTCTCGCATGAAGGGCACTCAGAGGTTCGGTATCAAGGGCAAGCTTGCTCCAAGATACGTGGGCCCTTTCAAGATTCTTGGAAAGAGAGGCGATCTAGCCTACCAACTCGAGCTTCCCTCCAACTTTGCAAATGTGCACGATGTGTTTCACATGTCACAACTCCGCAAGTGCTTCAAGACGCCTGAACGCACCATTCCTTTCGAAGAGATTGATCTTCAGCAAGACTTGTCTTATCATGAGCACCCCGTTGCTATCCTTTAAGAAACTGAGCGCAAGACCCGCAACAAGTCCATCAAATTCTTGAAAGTGAAGTGGTCACACCATACCGACGAGAAGCTACATGGGAACGAGAAGATCTTCTCCGTTTCGGGTATCCCGCTTTCTTTCAGTCCTAGATCTTGGGACCAGATCTTTTTGTAGTGGAGGAGAGTTCGTAACGCCCCGGATGTAACTATTCCATTTATGGCAATATATGCTTCGTTGACTTCAACCATTCCATTCTGGGCTCTTCCTTCTTTTTGTGTTTCTTTGTTTTGCCGTGTGCGTGTGTGCATATCATCCATGTCATCTCATCATGTGCATTGCATTGCATTCGTGTTGTCACTTGCACCCGGTCATGCTCGTCTCTTCCCGTTATCCATTTCGAGCTCCGACACTCACACACGTGCCCGCGGCACCTCTGAGTCCTTCTTTCGTATGTGGCCGTAGAATGTTCTCATAATGAGGTGAGACTTGTCGTACGTTGTTGTTTTAGTATGTGTAGGCCGCCTGTCAAGTTTCATCGCGTTTGGAGGTCGTTTGATACTCCAACGGTTAACCTCGTGGGCTAAAAGCTCCTCTTTCTTTTGGTCCAACACCCCTCCACAACAGCCCACTAACCCAGCACAACCCCCTCCATCCTCTCGGTCGTTGGATCCCGATCGTGTGGGCGAAAACCGCACCTCATTTGGACACTCCTAGCTCCCTCTACCTATAAAAAGGCCCCATCCCTTGCATTTTCTGATCCAAAAACCCTAGCCCGAACTCCCCGCGCCGCCGGACGCGTCCAGACGCGCCCGGACTCTCACAGCTCGCAACGTGGCGCCGCCGCCCTCCTTTACCCGCGCAGCGCCGCCGGCTCGCCGGGTCCAGGCGGGGCCCGCCCGGCTCGCGCGCCCTTCGCCGCCCGCGGATCGAGCCGCCGTCCCCAGCCGCTTCGGCTCGCGCCGTCGCGCACCACCGGAGCCCGCGCCGGAGCTCCTTCCTCTGCCGCCGGGCCGCGACGCCATCCCGCCGGCGCGCCGCCCCGGCACCCCTCGCCATCGCGCCTTGGCCTCTTCTCCAGCCGGCCGCCGCCTCGCCGGCCCGCCTCTCCGGTCTCCACCTCGTCCGCTGGACCTCGCCTCCGCCGCCGCCGCTTCGGCGAGAGCTCCAGCCACCGATCCCGATCTGGTCCAGGTGGGACCAGATCCACCAGCTCCACCAACCAAACACGCCATCCCACCGCTCGGATCCCTCCGTCCCACTCCATCCCGTCCCGTTGACTTTTCGGAGGGTACAATTTCCACCAAGTCCCCGGATCTGTTAAATTTATTGCCTCCTTCATCATGTGGTAACTTTGTGCTCGTGCTCCGTTTTGCGCATATGATATGTCGAAATGTTCGTCTCGTCGTGCTCTACATGTTAGCATCTGTTTCATGCATGTTAGAGATCATCTAGTTGAGTTAATCCTCGTGGCAAGAGTGCTTCGTGAAGTAACTATTTCCGCACTTGTTGTCCGTGTAAATTTGTTGGCATGTTCGTGAGCTAGTAACTTTGTGCATGTTGGTCCGAATGGAGTGAATGATATGTCCAGATGTTCGTCATGTGATGCTCTTCAAGATGGATGTATTTGCTTGCATGTTATGATGCATTATGCCATGTTTATCTCTGTTGCAAAAGTGCATTTGGCTGATAAGTTTCTGAACTTGTTATGAGATGATGTTCTGTCTTGCTTGTGTATATTAATCCATGTGTCATATGAGCTAGGTGTCAACATGAGTTTTGCTCTTCGGGATGTGCTCTACATGATAGATTCATTTTAATGCCATGATATGTCTTGAGATGAGTGCATCAAGCTTGTTAACATGTCATCGTGATGTTAAATTTCTGCTAAGTGTGAATCTGTTAATTTTTATGCCATGTTTCCATGATGCCACCGTCTTTGTTGTCCATGGATAGAGTTGTCCAGTGGGTGTTCCTTGATATATATGTTATGCTCTAGCTATACATGCTCTTGTTTGCCATGTTGGCTTGCTGTAGCTTGTTGTTTTCATGCTCTCAAGTTGCTACAAAATGTTTCTGACAGATTGTTATCAGCAAGTTCAATTTTGCCATGTGAATAGTTAGTGTTCTATGCATCCTATGACCATGTTATTGCCATGAGTGGCTTCTCAAATATGTCTTCTTGCTGTTGGTTATATTCCCATGCCATGCTATGCTTCGAGTTGAGTTGCACAAGCTTGCAAACATGCCTACTTGTTGTAATTTCTGCCATGCCTTGTAATTTTCTCTAAGTATGATAATTATGTGAACTTATTGAATCTTGACATGCTTGTTTAATTGTGTTCTAGCAAGTATTTGGGTGTGCTGTAAGTTTATGCTTGTTAGGGATCATGTCTATTTTACATCCATGCCTTTTGTCTTCATGTTTGGGTGCTGTAGCATAATTATATCTTGCTCCAAAGATGCCATGTTGCTGTTAACTGCAGTTTTGCATTGCATCTTGTATTGCTTGCCATTTGCAAACCGTGCATCCGTTTCCCATGAACTTTATATCGATTTCGACAAAAATCTTCCAATGTATCCAGTGGCTTGCTTGGTTGCCCAAGATGAAGCCATTTCCATCATCTTCTCCTTAGGCTCGAGAGCATCCTCATGCATACGCACATCATACTCTCATCCCATGACATGTCTTGCATCATGTTGATTGTGCATTGCACCGTGTTTGTTATTTTGCCGTTGTTGTGCTCTTGTGTTGGGTAGAGCCGGGAGCGGATACCGAGTTCGAGGATCTTGTCGAGACTGAGTTTGAGGAGCCATCTTACCATCCCACCGACGACTTACCAGGCAAGATGACCGTTCCCCGATATCACCTCTATCTTTGCCTATGCTAGTTGTCTCGTTCTTTAGCTATGCCTCGATGCCTATTCATGTTTGTCAGCCTCCTATTGTTGCCATGAAACACTCTAACCGCCTTCCTAGCAAAACCGTTGATTGGCTAAGTACGCTTTGCTCAGCCCCTCTTATAGCGTTGCTAGTTGCAGGTGAAGTTTGAAGATTTGCTCCATGATGAACTTGTTGTTGGGATATAACAATATATATCTATGTTAATCAATACACATATATATTGGCAATGGGTGGAAGGCTTGGCCTTCTGCTTGGTGTTTTGTTCCACTCATGCCACCTTAGGACCCGATAAACCGGTGTTAAATTCCTTGATTTTGCGTTCCTAACATGGTTGGGGTTTATGGCCCCCCCTTGATAATTCACACTGCTTAAAGCTTTTCCAGCAAGGCCCAACTTTGGTTTTACCATTTTCTATAACTAAATAACTTGCATAGGGACTTTCCGGACCCCGAGGACTTAATTTTACAACCCGGGCCAGTGCTCCTCATGAGTGTTGGTCCAAACTGGGCAACCTGCGGGGCCACCTTGGGGAAACCAGAAGTCTGGTATATACCTGTAGCTTGACCCATCCGGTCGTGGCCTGAGATGAGATACGCGCGGTACTATCAGGGTGTCGGCACGCCGGGAGGTCTTGCTGGATTAGTTTTACCTTTGTCGAAATATTTTGAGCATGGGATTTCGAGAATACTCGGGTCTTCCCAATTTGGAGTGGCGACTCCGCAGATCATGAGCTTGTGATGGACTAAGTTGGGACGCCCCTACAGGGTTTGATCTTTCAAAAGCCGTGCCCGCGGTTATGTGGCAGATGGGAATTTGTTAATATCCGGTTGTAGATAACTTGACACATATCCATAAGAATACACTACCTGTGTGAGTAACCGTGATGGTATCTTTCCGAAGGGCTTCGGGAAGTGAACACGGTGGGGTTATGTATGAATGTGAGTAGCTAGGATCACTTCTTGATCAACTTGGCGACCGTTGGCGCATATTATCATCTCGCTCTGAACTCGTAAGCTAGTTGCTTAGTGCTGCTGCAAACAGTGTAATAGCCTTTCCACACCTAAGGCTTTGTTAGCTTTGATACCCGGGAATGGGATTGCTGAGCCCTTGTGACTCACAGTTTACTACACACACCAGATGCAGGTACAACCGAGTACGATGCAGGAGATGGATCAGAACTTCAGTGGGAGTTCGATGAAGAGCGTGGATGTTACTATGTTTCGTATCCCGACGATCAGTAGTGGTTCCTACTAGGGGCGATCAGGCCTTGTGTTTATGGTATCTTTCTTGTTTGGTTTTCGTCCGTAGTCGGACCCTGAGTTATTTGGATGATTGTATGTTATTGTATTCATTGTGTGACATGGCGAGTGTAAGCCAACTATCTTTTACACTTTCATCCCTGAACTTTTACATGAGATGTGCAAAGATAACATACTTGAGATCATTCCAGAATGCGCTTATGTCGTTAAGTCGTGCCTCGACACGTAGGAGACATAGTCGCATCCTGGGCATTACAGGAGTCCAGGAGCCAGATGCCACCTTTGACGACTACTACTACCCCGAGGACGCCTACTACTACGTGAAGGCCGTCGATGACCAGGAGTAGTTAGGAGGCTCCCAGGCAGGAGGCCTTGGCTTTTCGATCATGTTGCTTTTGTGCTAGCCTTCTTAAGGCAAACTGGTTTAACTTATGTCTGTACTCAGATATTGTTGCTTCCGCTGACTCTTATGTATTCGAGCTTATGTATTCGAGCCCTCGAGGCCCCTGGTTTGTAATATAAAGCTTGTATTATTTTATTTCTGTCTAGAGTTGTGTTGTGACATCTTCCCGTGAGTCCCTGATCTTGGTCGTACACTTTTGCGTGCATTATTAGTGTACGGTCAAATCGGGGGCGTCACAATATCCAGGTTCCGCTATTGGTTATGACCGGAGAGGTGCCTCAGTCATGTCTACATAGTTCTCAAACCCGTAGGGTCCACACGCTTAATGTCCGTTGACGATATAGTATTATACGAGTTATGTGATTTGGTTACCGAATGTTGTTCTGGGTCCCAGATGATATCACAGACATGACGAGGAGTCTCAAAATGGTCAAGCGATAAAGATTGATATATAGGTCGATGGTATTCAAACACCGGAATTGTTCCGGAGGACATCGGGTACTCGTCGGCTCACTGGAAGGAGTTCCAGGAACCCACGGCAAAAGATATGGGCCTTATGGACCAAGAGGGGAAATGCACCAGCCATATGGGGCTGGTGCGCCCCCAAATGGGCCGTCCTAAGGAGGAGAAGGAAAAGGGGTGAAGGGAAAGGAAGGTGAGGAATAGGATTCACACTTCCTTCCCTCAACCCCCTCTTTCCTTCCCTCTCGAATAAACATGGCAGGGGGGCGCAGGGCAAGGCAAGCCCCTAGGGGGCCAACGGATATCCCTAGGGCACGCCCTGGCCTCTCCCCTCCCCCTCCGACCTATATATATGAGGGAGAGGGGGCGCCTAGAACACCTAACATCAATTGTAAGCCGTGTGCGGCACCCCCCTCCACCGTTTACACCCCGGTGATAATTTCGTGGTGCTTAGGCGAAGCCCTACGGAGATCACTTCACCATCACCGTCACCGCACCGTCGTGTTGACGGAACTCATCTACTACCTCAACGTCTTGTTGTATCAAGAATGCGAGGGACGTCACCGAGCTGAACGTGTGCAGAACGTGGAGGTACCGTGCGTTCGGTACTTGATCGGTTGAAGTGCGAAGAAGTTCGACTACATCTACCGCGTCGTGAAACGCTTACTCTTACGATCTATGAGAGTACGTAGACACACTCTCCCCCTCGTTGCTATGCATCTCCATAGACAGATCATTGCATGTGTGTAGAATTTTGTTTGTTTTCCATGCAACGTTTCCCAACAGGTTGGTTGCAGTGAGACTCTGTCAAGTTATCAACGGCTTTATTTGGTTCCAGTTATGCCTGGTGTAGTTAACACAGGCCCTTTATTTCCGTTTTACATGTTTATCCAGTGTTATGTTTAAGCATTACCTACGTTCTATTCATTTTCAACAATACCAGTTTGAATTTCAATATTTGATGGTTGTTAAGCCTGTTGTCTGCCTTCCATTTTATATCTGCTTCAACAACATGCTGAAACCAACACATTGAAGCTATCATTTGGAGATGATGTTGTTTACCTTTGCTATATTCGTTTGATGTTAAGGTTGTTGTAGTTATCATGCATTTCCACTACTTATGCAGGACAACAACGAGAGTGGCCACCGTTTTTCGCCGAGGTTAGTTTTATCCCTCGGCTTGTACTCCCCCCGCCGTTCCATAATGTATTGCATATAGATCCAGGCCTAGACACATGTTAGCTTCTAATATTGACTTGTTACTTATAGGTACATATGCCCTTGGCAAGGATCCACGCATCGACCCTTTTTGTGTATGGGGCAATGAGATATGCATGAACAAGCATCAAGTGAGGAAACTAATAAGTATTCTTAGAAAAAAGATACGAATGGTGACAAGAAAAGTATTTGTTTATGCTCTATCCAACACGACAATGAGCTGTAGGATGGTAACTACAAACTCTGCAGCCTTCTCTTTTTACTGCCCATAATGAGTTGTTAGACAACAATGTCTGAATCTTTTACGTTCGCAGTGGTTCCCGAAGCAGTTCACTCAAGATTACCTCGCAATGTACATGATTGGTGGACACACAATGAAGGTTAAAGTACTTCATCCAGACTACAATGAGCATTGAGAAGTCCTAAATAAGACAGTGAAGGATGGACGGGCAGCCATCACAAGGGGTTGGCCTAGAGTCGTGCGCGCATTACACATGGAGGAGGGCACAATATGGGCATTCCGCTTCACCTTCTCTAGCAACCAGAATGTCTTTCGTCTCTCTCTTTGCAGTCTTTAGTACAATTGTGGTTCATCATTCTTTACTTGGTGCTTCTGTAGTTCTTCAGTGTATGTACTTGTGCATCGAATTATGTATTCGTGGTTGAACCTATATTTGTAATAAACATGGTTGCATACGGAATAAGTGATTGCCTACTTTCAAATTCAAAACATGTGATTTTTAAATTAGGGATTACACCGCACACGGTTTGCAAAAGGAAACATTTGCGATAGACGTGGAGATCAGACACATTTTTAGGATCCACTACGTGTGCGATCCATCTCTACTGCACAAACGATCAGCCAAGCAAAAACGTGTGCGATTAACAACAACATCGCACACAGTTCTTTCCTATTAATTGTTTGCGATAGTCACCTTATCACACACGCTTTGCAATTATGGACTGTTGGTGATGTTGTGCGCACCGCAAACGTTTGGTCATAGAAGAACACGTGCGATAGGTCGATCATTCGACGCGGGTACGAAGGATGAATCGTGTGGGATTTATTCAAGCTTCGCATACAGTTTTATACCGACACTGTGTGCGCTCTTACATCGAATCACACACAGTCGAGGAAAAGTAAATGTGTGTGATTGTCTACTTCTATAATTGTGAACTATTTGTGATGGGTCGCGCGTCGTAAACGTAGCACCACAGAATACCGAGTGCGGTGGCAATGCGAGCACAAACAAGTAGGGAGTATTGTATATGCATCAAGGCTCCGTATCCCTGACGGTTTCTGGGTCGTGTGGGAAGGACCCCCCTATCGCGGTCACTCACTTGGCCACGGTTCAGAACCCCCTATCGTGGAAAGGGGTTAAAAACGGTTTGTATAGCACCTCGTTGTACCAGTGTATCCTGGCTAGGTGCGAAGCCGAGATCACCGCGGGGCTACCTCCGGATCCGAAGGGGAAGTTGGAGGAGGAGGAGGAGGATGTGGGGGATACTGGCGACTGGGATATGCACGCGGAGCAACATGCCATCCTCGATTCCCTTCGGTCGGAGTCGGCTGCGGAGGCAAGACGCCGTTGCGGGCATGAGATAGAGGCGCAAGATGCCGCTAAGGAGGCATAGATGTTTGCCTACATGGATATGGTCGAGCAGGAGGAAGATGAGCCGGAGCGCTCCTACCCGCCAGTCCAGCCGGAGGCCGGCACCCTTGTCGTGGACATCTCCAATGACGAAGAGTAGCTAGGATAGTACATAGATGTAGTACGTAGGATATCTTTGCATGCTTTGTATGAATTTAGGGGATGAAATATGAGAGAGGTGGATGCAAAGTGACAAATCTAAGGGGTGCCCGGTTAGTGTCCGCGTTCGCACTTGTCTGCGGGCGTTTGACGGGCCGGAATTGCCGAGTCCGACTGTAGATGCTCTTACTCCCGGTATGAGCAGCCTAAATGGACCTGGACGAGCGGACGAGAGAGGAGGTATATGCTCTTAGAGCAACTCCAACACGCCGACCCAAACGGACGACGCTTTTGTCCGCTTTTGTCCGTTTGGGTCGGCCGCCCGCTCGGCGTCCACCCAGTTTAAGATTGGGTTGGCAGTGCACCCAACGCACTGGCACATATATGCTAGCGTGGCCGGCTGGCCACCCTTTTCAAGAAATTTGCATTATTTCACACACAAATTTTGCATAGTTTTACAAGCCAAATAAATAGCATAGTTTCAATCAAATAAATAGCATAGTTTTACAAGCCAAATAAAAGTAAAACGGTCTCACCTAGTTTTGCAAGCCGAATAAAAAATATGCATCTGTTGGTTGCTAACATGAGCTCACATATGCTCAACCAAATCATTTTGCAGTTGCATGTGAGTTTTTCAGTCACGCATGTCATGATGAAATTGGATGAACTGTTCAAACGTTGCCGCTCCTCCATGCTCTGGCATAACATTCTCATCCTGAAACTGAAACCCTTGATCGTAGAGATGTTCTGGACGCTCATCTTCTACGATCATATTGTGCATGGTCACACAAGCAGTCATCACCTGCCACCGTTTCTTCGTGCTCCAAGTCTTAGCAGGATACTGAACAATGCCCCATCGAGATTGCTGGCTATTGAGGTGGTGATGGACCAACACGGCAGCCAAGATCTCCTCCTCATCATGGGACGAGAAATCGTCGGAGTCGCAAAGGAAATTGTGAAAAAAGAACTCATCGGCGGAGTCTAGTTTGTACCTTGACAAACTGTCGAATAGTTTGCGGACGTTGATGAAGGAGCCGGCCGGTGAAGGAAGTCGCGCCGCCCTCGGACCAGCGACCTCCTCTGGCGGCGTCCGACGAGCGTGCTGGTGTCAGGACGAAGGGGCTGGCCGGGGCGGCGGAGCGGCTTCTTGGTCGCGGCTATGTCGGGGGAGTGGGGTGGGAAGCTTTCGGATCCACGGTGGCAAGACGGTGGTGGTGGCAACGTGGGAGGTGGCGGCGTCGCAGGGTGGATGTTGCGGCACCGGCAGCTGGCAAAGGCACCGAAGAAATGGGCGTCGGCGTCGGCGACGACGGAGGCGTGCAAGGGTTTGCTATTGGAATGGGAGAGGATGGCCAATGTACCACCGACTGGCGGATCAGGGGGAGAAGTAGGCCGGCGAAGCGCGCGTCTACCTCATGTCCGCACCGATGCAAATAAAGCTAAAAATGGGTTGAAAATGGATCGATAGGCGGACGAAAAGCAAATGCGCGTCTATTTAGATTAACGCGTTGAGCCGAATTTTCTATTCACGTTGACTCAAACAAATGCGCGCGGTCGAAATGGATCGGTCGTGTTGGAGTTGCTCTTACTCCCGGCATGAGCAGCCTAAGGGGCCGTTTGGTTCAATGGATATCCTTAGGTGGGATGGGGATAGCCAGTTTTTTGAAGGATGCCACTCGTTTGGTTTGTAGGCAACAAAGGATGGGGATAGCCAAGATGCTGGGAATATTCCTCTAAAAACTGGTTAACCAGAGCCGCCGAAATATGCTGGATGAGGGCAGCCATGCGCTTCGCCTGGCTCGCGTCGCACGCGAAACGTTTTTTCCGCTGAATCGCTTCTCCCCAACGAAACCCATCACTTTACCCCTGTTGTACTCAATTTCTCGATCACTGGCGCCGGCGGCCGAGCGACGCCGGCCGGTGGAGGCTACAGCTCCGATTCCCCTATCTGAAATTCCACTCTTTGATCTATTCCATTTGTTTCTCCATGAACTGCTGCTACTTTTCATGCCGCTACTTGATTTACTTTTCTCTCTGAACTGCAGCTTGTTCGCTTCTCTAGCAGTTGGAACCTGGTACTTAATATTCATAACGTCATTAGCAGTTGGACTATGTAAGTAGTTGCAACTTGTCTAGCTTTGGACTATGAAGTTGAAAAAATCAACGTTGTTATGGAACTGCTGCTATCCCTAGCTAGCGACTTATTATCCTTCTATCCAAACAATAAAATGTGGTTATCCAACCTACCCTGTCCCTCCCAACCAAACAACGAAAATTGGTTATCCCCAACCACGTGGTTGAGGACATCCTTAGCCAACTTAACCTTGCCCGCGAACCAAACGCCACCTAAATGGACCCGGACGAGAGAGGATCCAGATCGTGATTTCCGGCCAGCGCGACAGTGTGTGTCAGATTCTGCATTTCATGATCAAGCGATGATTGATCGGAACGAATATTTATGGACGGCCGGGGCCGCCCTTTGTCCCAGGCAGGTGCACTCCGTTCACGACCGCCGTTCAGTGTCCTTCCTGTGACGAGTGATGACCGATGTCGACGCTATTTAATTACACTGCCAGAGTGATCAATCGGTACTGCATTTTTTTAGTAGAGTCCGTACTGCAATCAACTGCTGATAGTATGCATGCGACGATCTCAACGGCCAATTCACGTGCTTGCTTTGAAGAAACATACATGCCCTAGGCGACCTGTTAACAGTTATTTTGAGCGAAGGGGATGTTTTCATGGACGACGAGGCGTCTATGATGACTTCGCAAATCTTAAGATGTTATGTTGGCTTAGTTTTTTGAAGACGCTTATAATGATAGGATGTGCGCATGTGCATTCATAGGGACCAGTATATGAAGTGCAGAGTTGCAGCTCGCGAGCACCAATGCTCTCTATATTTGAATATTTTGAAATTCGTGTTTTTGAAGTTAAAAAAAATATGTTTTTTTTTCGGGATGCACATACACATTTCGAATACCCGTTGCAAGTTTCGGTAGAAATATCATTTTGTTTTGGGCTATAGAAAAAAAACAAATTTCTGACAGTGTATAAGAGAACAATTGTGCCATTTCTGTCAGAAATTTCTCTTTTTTGTATTTCCCAAAATACAAAGTATTTCTTTATCAAATTTTTACTAGACCTTAGGAATATGTGTATGTATTCATGTATTTTTTTTAAGATTTTTTTGAGAACCGGAAGTGTTTTAATTTTTTTTTTCAAATATCAAGAGTCATGGAGCTGGGGAGTTGCATGCATTTTTCGCCAGTATACGCGCATATGTATGAGCGCTTCTGTCCATACCGTGTCAAAAAAACAGTTATTCTCGCCACAAAAAGGAAAAAAGAAAAAAGAAAACAATTATTCTCAAAAGAAGAAAAAAGAAAGAAAAAGATAACAGTTCTCTTTGATATTCTCAAACTGGCGACACCCGCGCCATCCAAAATGATGTGCATACATCATAATTGAAGTCTGTTTTTTGTCCTCCGTTTTCTCTTTTCTCGAAATCCTACGTTCAAACTCCACTTTATTTTTTATTTATATAGACTCTAGTGCTTCTCATATGGATTCCGACCGATCAACTAGTAAGCATGCCCGCCACCGCGTCGTCCTCGGGTGGCGACTCGAGGGACGATTAGGTTTCCCGCAGCTGACGGCTGGCCCGCGGCGGCGGCGAGGCCTCCCCCGCCTCCTCTCTCACCCCTCCTCCCAGCTCTCCCGGTGTTCTCCCCTAAGCGCAATCTCGTCGTCAACGCAACACCTCGAAATTCTTCCGACATGGCTTGACGGCCGGCCTCGTCGAGTCCTGGTGGTGTCGTTCCTCGCACAGGGGTGGATGCCGGGTGATGTGGTCATGGCTGCCCTCCCAGACCTGGGCTCCAGAGGGCGCGAGTGCATCTGACAGGGTTTCAATCCATGGACTCGATCGACCGCTGCCTGGCTGCCTCGTTCGTGAACCTTCGCCGGTGCGCACAGATCTGGGGTGCGTGGTGCTCCAACGTGAGGTGTTTTGGTTGGTCGTCGCCAGGAGATTGGGGTGCTGGATGTGGTGGTGCGTCGGTGCGGCAGCGGGGCTGACCGGCTGCGCTTTGGCAGCCCGTCTCTTGGTGGGAGTCGGGCAAGGTTTGGCCTTTCAGCCTCCGGAACTCCGGCTTCGGGTCGATGGCATGGTGGTTCCCTTGGCGATGGGCCCTTCCTGCGGGTGCTGGTGAGCCATCTTCGCCATGAGGGCAGCGAGATGACTCACGCTGAGGCGTCCTTGCTGTGGGTGTGGTTGTGTGGACTTCGGCTTGTGACCACACCCCATCTGGGTGTCGTCTTAGTCGTTCTGGACTACCTTTACTCGCAGTCTGTTGGCTGTGTTGGTGGTTGTTTGGGTAGTGGATTTTGGTGGTGGAGGGGCATTCTCCCATGAAAAAGCTCTGCCCGACGGCGTCGGTACCGGTGTCGGCTACGCTCTTGAGCGTCGTGTTCGTCCTTGGAGGTGTCATCGTGTGTTCCCTTCCCTCCTATGTGCTCGGGGTGAAAACCCTTGGTCCGGCCTGCCGGACCGGGCCGTGACGACGCTTTGGCATCGTCGCCTTCCTGAATGCTCCGTCTTATGAGCAAGGTCCATATCTACTGGTGGTCGAGGGCGTCAGTGGACATCAACTTCTTCTCTTTGTGTTGACGGCATTCAGACCTTGACGGTGGTGCTCTGTAGGTTTACTAGTTTTGGTGAGGGATTATGTTCAGAGGCCTCTGTGTCCTAGTGATAGTTTCCGTTCAAGCTCTGGGGTGAGTGTCTTCATTGTCCGATAGTGCGGCGCCCTTCGAGCCAGGGCAAGGAGGCAAGGGGCTTTATTTTGGCGATGGAGATGATTGTGGTTGTCTCACTCGTTCGCCAAGTGATGGTGATAGCTTGCACTCCTCAGCGGCTAGTCTCTTTCTCGAGTTGGCTCTGTTCTTTGCTCCGGCTGCTTGATGTCGATTGAGGGCTCCTGTCATTGGAGTTGGTGCTTCAAGTTTTCACTCGTCGTTTGCTTGTTGTCTCTGGTGCTTTGTTGCTGTTGATGCCCAACACCTTTGTATCATGTCTCTTTTTTTTATTTGTTTGGGTTGTGACGTTGAGTTGTTCAATTGGTTGTAAGGGCTTCATTAATTTAAAGCCGGGCAACATCTGACGAGGTTACGAACCTAGGGTAGGGTCATAGGCCAGACCAAAGTGCCCCACCCAAGGTCACTACCCTAGGAGATCAAAAGACAAGACCCTTGGCAGTGGAGACAGTCGACTGAGACGGTCCAAAGAGGCACTTCACTCGACCGGCGCATGTGCACAAGACGACTCGATTCCACTCGACCGGTCCAAGCACTCGACTCCCGAAGACCAAGTGCCCCTTGGAACAGCAACGGTCCCATATTTACTCTCTGTAGTAAATATCTTAATTATCCTTTACTGCAGGCGTTATCGGTAACGCCTGCCTTAATGTACCTTTAAGCCCTTGGTAACGTGGAGCATGGCTGGGGTCCTGGCACACTATATAAGCCACCCCCCTCCACCAGAACAAGGGTTCGCACCTCTGTTGTAATACCCAGGATGGGACTATACCTCCTACGTGTCGAGGCACGACTTAAAGGTATAAGCCCATCCTAGAATGATCTCAAGTTTGGTATCTTTGCACGACTCATGTAAAAGAGGGATTAAATTGCAAAAGGAGATAGTTGGCTTACACTCGCCACTTCACACAATACATTACATAAGCAATCATCATTCAAAACATCACAACCCATCTAAGGGCAAGATCCAAAAGAAAGATACCAAAACAACATAAAGCCACAGGTCAGGATCAAATCCTAGTAGAAACCACTACTGATCGTCGAAACATCACAAACAAACGGCCACGCTCTTCATCCAGCTCCCGGTGAAGAACTGATCCAACTCCTGCATCAAACTCGGCTGAACCTGCATCTGGTGTGGTGAAGTAACTGTGAGCCACAGAGGACTCAGCAATCCCGTTCTCGGGTAACACGACTATTTAAGCCTTGGGTGAGGACAAGGCTGAAGAAAGAACAAGAGGTGAAGGAACAACAAGAGTCTGCAGCAGCAACTAACACTAACTTACGTAAAGAGAGCGAGAAGAGAAGTGCCTCGGTCGAAAGATGATCACGAAGTGATCCTAAGTAAAGCCGGTCAAACATAACCCCACCATGTTCAACTCCCGAATCCCTATTCGGAAATTGACAGTCATGGTACACACGCTGGTAGTGTATTGTAACATTGTGTCAAGTTATCTACAACCGGATATTAACAAGCTCCCATCTGCCACATAACCGCGGGCACGGCTTTCGAAAGTTCAAACCCTGCAGGGGTGTTCCAACTTGACCCATTACAAGCCCACGATCCGCGGAGTCGCAACTCCATAGGTGGGAAGACCCGAGTATTCTCGGAATCCCGTGCTCAAGTTAAACCGAACTAAGGTAAGGCTAATCCAGCAAATCCTCCCGGTGTGTCGACACCCTGATAGGTAGCCGCGCGTATCTAGTCTCAGGACACGACCGGATGGGACAAGCTACGGGTTTTTACCAGACCTTGAGTTTCCTCGAGGTGGCCCCGCAGGTTGCCCAGTTCGGACCAACACTCATGTGGAGCACTGGCCCGGGGGGGTTGAATTAAAATAAAAGGGATAGCTAGTCCACATGCAAGTTTTATTAGTTATTAGGCGAATAGTACCAATGTTGGGACTTGCTGGAAAAGACTTAGCACTTAGCGGTTTATCAAGGGGGTCCCATACACCCCAACCGTGTTAGGAACGCATAATCAAGGAACATAACACCGGTTTATACGGTTCCTAACGGCATGAGTGGAACAAAACACCAAGCAAAAGGCTTAGCCTTCCACCCTTGCCAATATATAGATGATTTCATTTTAAGCATTTATATAGTGTGATATAACCCAACCAAACTTCAACATGAAGCAAGCATCTTCAATCTTCACCTGCAACTAGCAATGCTATAAGAAGGGCTGAGCGAAGCGTACTTAGCCAAGCAACGGTTTGCATAGGTAGGTTGGTTAAACAGGGCAATGGTTACAAGTAGGAGGCTGACAAGAAGATCATGGGCATCGAGGCAAAACTATAGAGCGGAACTACTAGCAATAGGCAAAGATAGTAATGTTATCGAGGTTCGGTCATCTTGCCTGGGATTCCACAAGGGAGAAGAACGGGTCCACGAAGAAGACGGAGCAACAGTCGAGCGAATCCTCACAACTCCGGAACGAAACCGAAGCTAACAAGAGAAGCAACCGGAAAGAAAGAAACAACACGGTAAACACACAATCATTAACATGGCATACGATGCACAAACAAGTATGATGCATGTCTGGTTTAAATATGCATGGCATGGCAAAGTGCACAAACAAAACTACAAGTTAAGTGGAGATCAATATGCAACGAGTTGCATATTGACGAAACACCACATTTAATTATTTAGTTGACTCCCGTTTATTTACAAGACAAGATTAAATGTTTTTAACATGGCAAGAGGTGAAGCTTAAAGTAAACTACCTATTTAGGCATTTTAAATGAGGCCGGAAAAATAACAACAACATATCCGGAAAATCCTCATGAGCATGTTTAGTAAATATAAACAAACAACAATTAAACATTCAAAGGTTGTTAACATGATGCGGATGACATGATCAAGTTTATGCAAGTTTTTATTAAAAGGTTGACATGAAAAGATATGAAGTATTGTCACCGTGGTGGAATGAAAGGGTGCCACGGCAACGATCCGAAAATGATGCAACGCATCATATCGGTTCCGGTATCTCGTTGAGAGTCCGGGCAAAAGAAGAATCGACGTGAGCAAGTCAAACGAGATGAAAGGTGGGGTGATCCGTTGCCGGGTTCCCACGAGTCGGTGACGAGGCAACCGAGGAACATGACAAACGGACGAAACGACACGAAGCACACACGGGAAACATTTCATACAACCACAACAAGCATCTCACGGTTCATCCACGGGGTCGTCTCGTTATACCTTTGAAGCGTGCGTTTCGGGGCGGTTCGAGATCGTAGAGGAAGGAGTCGTAGTAGTGGAAGTAGTGGTACACGGGTCGTGGTACACGGGGCGACGGTAGTGGTACATGCCGTAGAGGGAAGTAGTTGTTCTCGTTCATCGGAGAGGAAGTAGTTGTACACGAGGTCGCCAACGAGTAGTCGTTCCGTTCGTAGAGGTACTTGAGGGTCTCGGCGACGGTAGTGGTACACGGCGACGGTAGTCATTCGGGTCGTCGTGGTACTTGGTCGTAGGGGTACTTGTCGGGTCATGTAGAGGTACTCGGTGTCCGTCGTGGTACTTGGCGCTTCCGGCGACGGTAGTGGAGGTAGTGGTACATGGTCATGTGTCGTAGACGTTCGGTTCTTGCGTTGATCTTGCCTGTCTTGGTCACACCTTAAGGAACACTTGTCATAAGGTCGTCGTGGTACTTGTCGGACTCGTTGTAGATGTACACGTATCCGTAGAGGTACTTGAGGTCTCGGTCTCGAGTCGTACACGGTTCTTCGGACTTGCCGATCTCGCCAAAAAAACACCTGCTGGACCAACACAACAACACCAAGCCGGCTGCGGTGCACTTGGCGAAAACAGCAACAAACAACAAAAAACACAAGGCCTCGTTCACGCGAGGAGGCTGCTGCCTTGGGGGCGGAACGGTGCTGGAGGTGCTCGAGGAGGGGCCGCTGCAGAGAAGCTCGGGGCTGGAGGCTCGCCTTGGCAGAGGACGGGTGGCGAGAGGGCGCTCGGGGCCGGAGCAGAGAGGGTCGGGCGTGGCCCTGGCCGGACCTGCCGAGGAAGAGGCGAGGAACGGCGCTCGGAGCGGCCTGAAGGGATGCGGTCGCGGGGCTGCGCCCTAGCGCGCGGGAGGTGGAACTCCATGGCGGTGCTGGTTGCCCCGAGCTGGAGGGGACGACGCGGCAGGGGCGGCGCCCTGCCTTGGCGACGGGAGGCCGCGGCCTTGGAGCTCGGAGGAGAAGCCCTACGGCCGGTGGCGCTCGTGGCCGAGGCGGGCGCGCACGAGATGGCGCGGCCATGGCGACGGGGCTGGAGGAAGCGGAGGCGCTGACGGCTCTGGCGCGGAGGCCGCACGGGGAAAAGGGAGATGGGGAAGCGCGGCGCTACGAGGGAGGAAAGGGAGAGGGAACGAGGGAAGAGAGATGGGGTGCTCGAGGGGAAAATCGAGAGGGAGGAGGCTCGGGCGAGAGGGACGAACGGGCAGAGGGAGAAAGCGAGGGGTGGCGGCGGCCAGAAGGAAGAGAGGGTCGAGGGAGAGAGCGAGCGGGTCGGGAGTTAGGGTTAGAGGAGACTTGGGCCGGATGGCCAACTGGAGGGAGTTGGGCCGGAGGCCAGAAGGTGCGGCTGGGCTGGTCTGAGCCAGGAGGGAGGAGGAGAGGCCTGGTGGCTGGGAGCTGCCTCTCCTTATAAAAAAAACAACAAAGAAGGGAAAGAAAGTAAAAGAGGTTAGTGAAGGAATTAGGACATGAGGTCAATTTTCTCGGGCTCGCCAAAAATGTCAGGAATTTAAATAAAATAGAAGGAGGGTTTTTGGAAGAACCTCGGAACAACGGAAAGAATTATAGGCAAGGTTTAGAAGTAGAAACTCGAATTAAAGAAGCATGGGGAATATTTGCAAGTGTGTTGCGGGTAATTCCAAAGACTGGAATATTTATTATATAGCTCCCTAAATAATATTGAGAGGCTTTTATATGTTATAAAGAGAAGTCACCTTCCCTCGATTTAAATGGACCAAAGGTCCACACGATTTATTAAGGTTGAGATGCAAAATAAAAATGACATGATGCAATGCAAAAATAAATAACACAAGCACAAAAGAACACACGGGCAACCCGAAACATCTGGAATCTTCTAGAATCTTCTGGGACGTCGGTCTTCGGGCGTCACAACTCTCCCACACTAACAGAGGATCTCGAACCGAGATCCTGGAGATATCACCGGGTAAAAACGGAAGAGGAAGAGGTAAAACAAAGTTGCTTCTTTGACAGACGAGTGAAACCACGAACCTTGAGAGGTTGAACAATCTGAAAGAAGAATACAATGGAGATGAACGAAGATGAAAACTCCGTTAGAAAAGAGGAACAAGGAACATTGCGAGAACCTTGTAGGTTGAAAAAAAACATGAACCAAGAGCTCACGGACCAAAAGAATATGAAATTGCAAGGGTATAGCCAAGGAATAAGAATGACAGAATTTGGACAGCACTCCGACTGAAAATGGAAGGAATTAACAAGAACTAGAGAAGATGGATGATAGTTGATGAAATCAACAACATACTGCCTCCGAAACAATTAAAAGAATGGCACAAGGTTAAGAAGGATTCAGACAGCACTCCGGTTAAGAAGAGAGGCAAAACTTGGTAAGATGAGGGAACTTGAATGAAGAATACAACACTCTGGTTAAATGATAACCAAGGAAAAGAACATGATCTTGACAAAACGGGATTATGGTCGAAGAGAGCAATATCACAAAGCCTCCGAAACGAAAGAATAGATGCAAGATCATTGTAAAGAAAGAACGGAGAAGAAAATGTCAACTTCTCTCAAAATTGAATTTGAAAGAGCATCCTTACAAAGAAGGGTTGAACAGAGTTGATTGAAAAATCAACAACGAAACGAATAAGCTTCATGTGGGCTTATGGAAAACATCTCAAAATTAAGAGGTGACAACCAGCCACTGACAAAACATTAATTGGATTGAGATCAACAAGGAGACGAAGAACTTATTTCACCGGAATGATAAATGAAGAACTTGGGTCATTTATAAGCACCATAAATAACAAAAATCCTTAGGGAAAGCTTATAGGTGAAATACAACCCAAGATAACCCCAATGAATAATTAAAGGGTTGAAAAGATCTCCTGAACAAGGAAAAATGATGGGTTTAAATATCTCATTCTTGATAACTCGTGAATCATGAAACATGAAGGAATTGTCAAAATGACATAACACCATCTCAAAAGATAAGGGGAAAAGAATTGCACTTGGAAAGCATGATGAAGAATGCTTGAGCTCCAACAAGAATCTTGATGAAGACTTCGAGGATGAATTAAAACATGATGAACCACCATGAGAACTCCGGTAATGAAAGCATGAGAAGTGAAAGACGAAAAGAATAAGATTCAAGGCCTACGATGAATTAGATGGAGCTTTGGAATGATATAATTGAAATAACTTGGAGCTCCGGAAAACAAGATGAACAACTTAGAACCGAGGATATGATATGATGAACAAGCTCCAGACAAAAGAACTAAATCACCTTGAAGGAATAAGAATAAGAATTATGTCATGCATCTCCTTCACCAATTTAAATTGATGACAACCAAAGGATTTTGCATACTACTTATTCTCGTTGGAAAGAATTAAAGAGAGATCTAGCACAAGTTTGGGTAAATCTTCAACAAAGCACCGGTAGGATTATGAAAAGAACAAATGAATTAAAACGATAACAACGGAAGGGTAAACTTGAAAGAACCACCGTAAAATATGGAGACGAACGAAGAGACATCAATGAAGAATATTTGGAGGACAAAGTTGAAAACTGAGAACGAAGAATCTTCTGAAATGATGGCCTTCGGAGGATCACAAGGAAAAGAATTCATGAAATGCTTCGGATGGTATAAAAAGAATTCCTCACGATCGGGACAATAATGAGGATGGCATGAAGCTAGAACCACGAATCTTCAAGAAGACGGGTCAAGATTTAAGAGAAACTCTTCTCCGGTCTTCAGATGTTGAGAATGAAGACGAGAAATGCCATAAGAATTGTTGAGCACTCCGGAATGAAGAATTAAAAGGTTGAACCAATGATGAAAAAGAATTTGAAAGCGATCTTGGAGAAGGCATATGACTGATGTGAATTATACTTACGTCACACTTTGAAAAGAATTTGAGTATAACTCCGGAAAAAATTAGAAGAGTCAGGTAAGATCCTGGGAAAAGACCTGTGGGTTAGGGCCCACTCAAAGAAATCACCGTTGAAAAAGATTGCTTAAGAGATATTGCACCGGTTGAATTAAATGGCTTGAATTAGATGACAATCCTCAAAAATAATTTGAACGGGTTAAGAATGGAATTATGAATCTTGAGCACTCCGGATATGAATAGCGAGAGGAGAATGATTAATTGGTGCACCGGAATAAGAAAGCATTGTGAACTGAGGGAAAAGGTTAAGATCAACACCGAAATCTTGAATTACATCCACCGGCAGAATTGAGAACAAAAGAATGATGAGCTTGAAGCTCTTGAGCATCTTCACGACAAATCACCGGATAAGAACATTGAAGGAAAAGAATGAAGGAATGTCACATGAATAAAATGGATACTTCATTTGAGAATTTCTGGCTCCAAGAAGAAAAAGGGTGGGAGGGTGGGGAAAACAAAGACAACTTGGGACAAATGAAAACAGACAGATCGTCAGATTTCTCAACGGCGTCCGTATGGAATAACTTGAAGAGAAGGCACACCGGTTGAAAAGGATGAACAAGAAGGACTAGCACTCCCATAGAAATATGAGAACACCGATTGGAAAGGTATGGAATCAACATTTGACATCGAAGCAACTCGAATACCAGAATCAAGACAAGAACAAAGGGTAGATGTTGCAGAAGAATCTTCACAATATCATCCGAACAGAGAATTGAACGAATGAATTCCGCAGGTATCTCAACTAGTCGAGAAGCCTCTTGGAGAACAAAAAGTAAATAAAAAAAGAACAAGGAACAGATAGAACAAATACAAGATAGAAGCTTCGTTCGACATCTTCGTGCTGAAAGCTCATGGAACGTGTTACAAAAGGGTTTTGTCATCCCCGGATCAGCATAGCCAAGGACCCTTTAAGATGCAACTCCCAATCAGAACAAGTCCATAAAACCACTTCACTCAATGTAGAACCCCAAACTTCATATCATGCACTCGTTGGAAAAATGCCTAGAACTACTGGATGAACCCACCTATAGATTTCCGAAAGTTTCCAGTTATGCAATTAGGTGTTGGGGATACACGGGAAGCACCGCGCAATCAACTCTAAACCTACATCCAGGTGTATCCATCCTTCAACACATAAGCAGTCTTTCTCGGAAACTGTTTACCTCGGACCTTCGAAACGCATCCACTATACAAGCTATGGCAATACTCTCGAGCTACCTCCCCAGTACTGGGTGATGTCTGGGTTATCTTGCCACTAACCGCATAGGAGAGTTTTCGATGTCGGCCGTCTTAAGTATTCTAGTACTGCCGCGATGGATTTGTGACGACAACACCTAGGAGCTCAACTCCCCGGGACACTGCCACAACCCCTAATGACAGGAGGCATCGAGAACAATGTTCTCGTCACAAAGACATCGAAACAATCCAAACAATACTCGCGAGATCCTAAAAAAAATTGTGCATTTTTTTGAAAGTAGAAGAGGCAAGAGTAATCGTCAGGAGTCCTCACCAGAATGAAAAGAGAAGAGGAGCAAAAGAAATCCTACTCTCCGATATAATATAGGACTCAAAACATTTTCAAGTGTGTGCGTAGACTCAACCGTCAACGATTCGATCAATCAGTGGGGGCTTCTAGGTCGGAGAAGGCTCTGAATACCAACTTGTAATACCCAGGATGGGACTATACCTCCTATGTGTCGAGGCACGACTTAAAGGTATAAGCCCATCCTAGAATGATCTCAAGTTTGGTATCTTTGCACGACTCATGTAAAAGAGGGATTAAATTGCAAAAGGAGATAGTTGGCTTACACTCGCCACTTCACACAATACATTACATAAGCAATCATCATTCAAAACATCACAACCCATCTAAGGGCAAGATCCAAAAGAAAGATACCAAAACAACATAAAGCCACAGGTCAGGATCAAATCCTAGTAGAAACCACTACTGATCGTCGAAACATCACAAACAAACGGCCACGCTCTTCATCCAGCTCCCAGTGAAGAACTGATCCAACTCCTGCATCAAACTCGGCTGAACCTGCATCTGGTGTGGTGAAGTAACTGTGAGCCACAGAGGACTCAGCAATCCCGTTCCCGGGTAACACGACTATTTAAGCCTTGGGTGAGGACAAGGCTGAAGAAAGAACAAGAGGTGAAGGAACAACAAGAGTCTGCAGCAGCAACTAGCACTAACTTACGTAAAGAGAGCGAGAAGAGAAGTGCCTCGGTCGAAAGATGATCACGAAGTGATCCTAACTAAAGCCGGTCAAACATAACCCCACCGTGTTCAACTCCCGAATCCCTATTCGGAAATTGACAGTCACGGTACACACGCTGGTAGTGTATTGTAACATTGTGTCAAGTTATCTACAACCGGATATTAACAAGCTCCCATCTGCCACATAACCGCGGGCACGGCTTTTGAAAGTTCAAACCCTGCAGGGGTGTTCCAACTTGACCCATTACAAGCCCACGATCCGCGGAGTCGCAACTCCATAGGTGGGAAGACCCGAGTATTCTCGGAATCCCGTGCTCAAGTTAAACCGAACTAAGGTAAGGCTAATCCAGCAAATCCTCCCGGCGTGTCGACACCCTGATAGGTAGCCGTGCGTATCTAGTCTCAGGACACGACCGGATGGGACAAGCTACGGGTTTTTACCAGACCTTGAGTTTCCTCGAGGTGGCCCCGCAGGTTGCCCAGTTCGGACCAACACTCATGTGGAGCACTGGCCCGGGGGGGTTGAATTAAAATAAAAGGGATAGCTAGTCCACATGCAAGTTTAATTAGTTATTAGGCGAATAGTACCAATGTTGGGACTTGCTGGAAAAGACTTAGCACTTAGCGGTTTATCAAGGGGGTCCCATACACCCCAACCGTGTTAGGAACGCATAATCAAGGAACATAACACCGGTTTATACGGTTCCTAACGGCATGAGTGGAACAAAACACCAAGCAAAAGGCTTAGCCTTCCACCCTTGCCAATATATAGATGATTTCATTTTAAGCATTTATATAGTGTGATATAACCCAACCAAACTTCAACATGAAGCAAGCATCTTCAATCTTCACCTGCAACTAGCAATGCTATAAGAAGGGCTGAGCGAAGCGTACTTAGCCAAGCAACGGTTTGCATAGGTAGGTTGGTTAAACAGGGCAATGGTTACAAGTAGGAGGCTGACAAGAAGATCATGGGCATCGAGGCAAAACTATAGAGCGGAACTACTAGCAATAGGCAAAGATAGTAATGTTATCGAGGTTCGGTCATCTTGCCTGGGATTCCACAAGGGAGAAGAACGGGTCCACGAAGAAGACAGAGCAACAGTCGAGCGAATCCTCACAACTCCAGAACGAAACCGAAGCTAACAAGAGAAGCAACCGGAAAGAAAGAAACAACACGGTAAACACACAATCATTAACATGGCATACGATGCACAAACAAGTATGATGCATGTCCGGTTTAAATATGCATGGCATGGCAAAGTGCACAAACAAAACTACAAGTTAAGTGGAGATCAATATGCAACGAGTTGCATATTGACGAAACACCACATTTAATTATTTAGTTGACTCCCGTTTATTTACAAGACAAGATTAAATGTTTTTAACATGGCAAGAGGTGAAGCTTAAAGTAAACTACCTATTTAGGCATTTTAAATGAGGCCGGAAAAATAACAACAACATATCCGGAAAATCCTCATGAGCATGTTTAGTAAATATAAACAAACAACATTTAAACATTCAAAGGTTGTTAACATGATGCGGATGACAGGATCAAGTTTATGCAAGTTTTTATTAAAAGGTTGACATGAAAAGATATGAAGTATTGTCACCGTGGTGGAATGAAAGGGTGCCACGGCAACGATCCGAAAATGATGCAACGCATCATATCGGTTCCGGTATCTCGTTGAGAGTCCGGGCAAAAGAAGAATCGACGTGAGCAAGTCAAACGAGATGAAAGGTGGGGTGATCCGTTGCCGGGTTCCCACGAGTCGGTGACGAGGCAACCGAGGAACATGACAAACGGACGAAACGACACGAAGCACACACGGGAAACATTTCATACAACCACAACAAGCATCTCACGGTTCATCCACGGGGTCGTCTCGTTATACCTTTGAAGCATGCGTTTCGGGGCGGTTCGAGATCGTAGAGGAAGGAGTCGTAGTAGTGGAAGTAGTGGTACACGAGTCGTGGTACACGGGGCGATGGTAGTGGTACATGCCGTAGAGGGAAGTAGTTGTTCTCGTTCATCGGAGAGGAAGTAGTTGTACACGAGGTCGCCAACGAGTAGTCGTTCCGTTCGTAGAGGTACTTGAGGGTCTCGGCGACGGTAGTGGTACACGGCGACGGTAGTCGTTCGGGTCGTCGTGGTACTTGGTCGTAGGGGTACTTGTCGGGTCATGTAGAGGTACTCGGTGTCCGTCGTGGTACTTGGCGCTTCCGGCGACGGTAGTGGAGGTAGTGGTACATGGTCATGTGTCGTAGACGTTCGGTTCTTGCGTTGATCTTGCCTGTCTTGGTCACACCTTAAGGAACACTTATCATAAGGTCGTCGTGGTACTTGCCGGACTCATTGTAGATGTACACGTATCCGTAGAGGTACTTGAGGTCTCGGTCTCGAGTCGTACACGGTTCTTCGGACTTGCCGATCTCGCCAAAAAAACACCTGCTGGACCAACACAACAACACCAAGCCGGCTGCGGTGCACTTGGCGAAAACAGTAACAAACAACAAAAAAACACAAGGCCTCGTTCACGCGAGGAGGCTGCTGCCTTGGGGGCGGAACGGTGCTGGAGGTGCGCGAGGAGGGGCCGCTGCAGAGAAGCTCGGGGCTGGAGGCTCGCCTTGGCAGAGGACGGGCGGCGAGAGGGCGCTCGGGGCCGGAGCAGAGAGGGTCGGGCGCGGCCCTGGCCGGACCTGCCGAGGAAGAGGCAAGGAACGGCGCTCGGGGCGGCCTGAAGGGATGCGGTCGCGGGGCTGCGCCCTGGCGCGCGGGAGGTGGAACTCCATGGCGGTGCAGGTTGCCCCGCGCTAGAGGGGACGACGCGGCAGGGGCGGCGCCCTGCCTTGGCGACGGGAGGCCGCGGCCTTGGAGCTCGGAGGAGAAGGCCTACGGCTGGTGGCGCTCGTGGCCGAGGCGGGCGCGCACGAGATGGCGCGGCCATGGCGACGGGGCTGGAGGAAGCGGAGGCGCTGACGGCTCTGGCGCGGAGGCCGCACGGGGAAAAGGGAGATGGGGAAGCGCGGCGCTACGAGGGAGGAAAGGGAGAGGGAACGAGGGAAGAGAGATGGGGTGCTCGAGGGGAAAATCGAGAGGGAGGAGGCTCGGGCGAGAGGGACGAACGGGCAGAGGGAGAAAGCGAGGGGTGGCGGCGGCCAGAGGGAAGAGAGGGTCGAGGGAGAGAGCGAGCGGGTCGGGAGTTAGGGTTAGAGGAGACTTGGGCCGGATGGCCAACTGGAGGGAGTTGGGCCGGAGGCCAGAAGGTGCGGCTGGGCTGGTCTGAGCCAGGAGGGAGGAGGAGAGGCCTGGTGGCTGGGAGCTGCCTCTCCTTATAAAAAAAAACAACAAAGAAGAGAAAGTAAGTAAAAGAGGTTAGTGAAGGAATTAGGACATGAGGTCAATTTTCTCGGGCTCGCCAAAAATGTCAGGAATTTAAATAAAATAGAAGGAGGGTTTTTGGAAGAACCTCGGAACAACGGAAAGAATTATAGGCAAGGTTTAGAAGTAGAAACTCGAATTAAAGAAGCATGGGGAATATTTGCAAGTGTGTTGCGGGTAATTCCAAAGACTGGAATATTTATTATATAGCTCCCTAAATAATATTGAGAGGCTTTTATATGTTATAAAGAGAAGTCACCTTCCCTCGATTTAAATGGACCGAAGGTCCACACGATTTATTAAGGTTGAGATGCAAAATAAAAATGACATGATGGCATGATGACATGATGCAATGCAAAAATAAATAACACAAGCACAAAAGAACACACGGGCAACCCGGAACATCTGGAATCTTCTAGAATCTTCTGGGACGTCGGTCTTCGGGCGTCACATCTGTAACACATACATACGCACATCAGTCGACCAAGCCTCCGGACATCGAGACGTAGGGCTTTTACTTCCCCCGAGAAGGGCCTGAACTCGCTAAACACTCCGTGTACAACCTCGCCATAGCTAGAACCTTGCCTCTCCATTCGTACCCCCTACCCTTACTGTCAGACTTAGAACCACGACAGTTGGCGCCCACCGTGGGGCAAGGCGTCTTAGCGACATTTGGTGAAGTTGCGATCTATTCCCCGACCACTTTCATCATGGTGCCAGGCGGCGCTTTGGCCTCGGGCCATGAGATCCGGCTCGACGCGCTGGTCTTCTTCGCCGACGACTCCACGTGGCTCCAGGCAGCCCCTCTCGACGTTGAGGCTCTACCCGCCCGCGGAGCCACACACTTTCGCACCGGAGCCGGCGGCGTCCTCCTTCTACAGCCGTCGACCCGGTACTCATCGTCCACCATCCCCGCTGGACGCCGCCGTAAGCGGTCCTGTCGTTCACGGCTCCAACGGTGGGTGAAACATGCGGTGGCCCGTCAGACGGCCACCCCGCAAGTTGCGGCCATTGAGCCCGAATGTTACCTTTTCGGGCCGGCCGATCAGTCTACCGGGCTCGTAGATTCCATTTCCGAGTGCGGGAGCAGCGATCCCATGGCGGAAATCCTCATGGTCGATCCGCGCCGTAGCCCGCCAGGTTTTCCTCGTGGGGAAAACGGCGGCAGCGGTGGCGATCGGGCACACGCCAACGACGGTTACATCCCTCACCCACTCACCTCCGAGCAAAGAGCTGAGCTTTGTCGCCGCAACGGAGATGCGCTCTTCATCCCCATCGTGGGAGATTCCCCGGAAGCTTTGGCCCTTGAAGCCACGCGCGTGGCCACCTTGGCCGAGCACGCACGCCTAGAAAACATCCAATGTTCACTCGACGAACAGGCCCGCCGACTGGCCCCCGAGTCCAGTCGACGGCCGCGGCAATCACGTCAACGTGAGACTCAGGTGTTCCGCACACTAGTCCAAAACCTCGAAACCGCGGCTCGTATCGCGGAGTCGATTCAACCCTTCTAGTCGGAAGCTGGGAGAGGCCTTTAGCAGATCCGAGCTTTGCTCCGAACGGCTGAAGAGCAGAACGCGGCTGTCTCTCAGTCGCGCAACAGGATTCACAGCAGATCGGTGGCTGCAGACACCGTATGGTTGGCCCACAGTCCAAGATCGCCCCTGAGGCGTGAGGAACGTGGTCCGCGGCATGACCGGCTCCTGGGTCGGAATGACGATCCACTCGACCGTCGACACGGACGCAACGACCGCCGTCGAGCGCCTACCCCTCCTCCGAGGAGTGGGCCACACTCGCCCCCGCGGCACGTGGGCAGGCGCCTGCGAGACGACGAGCGTAGGATTCCCCGAGGTCCATCCTTGTGCAGGGTCAGGTCGACCGTAACCGGGCGTCCAGGGACGAGCGAGGTGGAGACCAACCCTCTGGCAGCCGAGCGCCGGCCTCCGGGCCCGAATGCTTCTGCAGCGCAATCAGGGCCGCGGAGATCCCCCCGAACTTCAGGCTGGCGGCCGGAGTAAGCAAATTCACCGGTGAGTCGAAGCCGGACACTTGGCTGGAAGACTACCGAGTGGCCGTGCAGATCGGAGGAGGCAACGACGACGTGGCCATGAAACACCTCCCCTTGATGCTGGGAGGCTCCGCTTGGGCGTGGCTCAACCAGTTGGCCCCCAGGAGCATATACAGTTGGGAAGAGCTCGCTCGGGTGTTCGTTCGGACCTTCGAAGGCACCTGCAAGCGACCTGCTGGACTCGCAGAGCTTCAGCATTGCACACAGAAGCCGAGTGAAACTTTGAGGGACTACATTCAGCGGTGGACCACTTTGCATCACACGGTGGAAAACGTTTCCGAGCACCAGGCGGTGTGCGCTTTCAAGGAAGGCGTGCGCAATCGAGAGTTGAATCTGAAGTTTGGGCGAATAGGAGACATGTCCCTGTCGCGGATGATGGAAATTTCCGGTTGGTACGCCAATGGCGAAGAGGCCGATCGGCTCCGTAGCGGCAAGAAACCAGTTGGGCAGGACGATCAGAATCACAATCGGAAGAACAAGCGTAAGGCCGACCCAGCCGCTCAGGGAGAGGCCGCAGTGGTCAACCAAGGGAAGGGCAAAGGAAAGCCCAAAGGCTCCTGGGCCCCCAAGAAAGGAAAGGGTCAGGCTAGAGATGATATGCTCGACCAGCCGTGTCCCATACACACGAAGAAGGACGAAGAGGGAAACTTGGTGTATCCCAAGCACACCACTCGACAGTGTCGACTCTTGATCCAGAGTTTCCAGAAGGACCAGTCTACCGAGAAAGAGAAGGAATCAGAAGAGTCCGAAGACAAGGAAGGGGACGGAGGATACCCCGCATCAACTCCACCTTGGTGATTTTCGCAGACGTCGAGAGCAAAAGTCGACTGAAAATCATCAACAGAGAAGTAAACATGGTTGCTCTGGCGACCCCCACGTTCCTGAAATGGTCGAAGACCCCCATCTCATTTGACCAGTCCGACCATCCAGCGCACATTGCCACCCCTGGGCGGCAGGCGTTGGTGGTCGACCCAGTAGTCGAAGGCACTCGCCTGACCAGAGTTATGATGGATGGAGGCAGTGGCTTGAATATCCTGTATGCAGCAACCCTCCGGGATATGGGCATTCCGATGTCCAAGCTAAGGGAAAGTAACATGAGGTTCCATGGGGTAATCCCCGGGAAGAAAGCCGACTCACTTGGCCAGATCTCACTCGACGTCGTCTTTGGTGAGTCCAAGAACTACCGAAAGGAGAAGCTGACGTTCGAAGTGGTGGACTTTAACAGTGCCTATCACGCCATCCTAGGTAGGCCAGCCTATGCCAGGTTCATGGCTCGACCATGTTACGTATACCTCAAGCTGAAGATGCCGGGACCCAACGGCGTCATAACCATCACTAGGAACCGGCAGAAAGCGGAAGAATGCTTCCAGAAAGGCTCGAAGATCGCCGACGAGCAAATGGCAGCATTAGAGATGGAGGAGTACCAGAAGCAAGTGGATCCGGGCGACCTGCTAAGGGCAAAGAAGCCGGCTTCCGAGTCAGCTTTTCAGTCGGCTGGAGACACATAACCCGTGCACATCCACTCCGCCGACCCCAACGCAGCGCCGACCCACATCTCCACCACCCTCGAGAGCAAATAGGAAGAAGCGCTCATCCAGTTCCTCCGTGAGAACTGGGACATCTTTGCATGGAAACCGTCGGACATGCCGGGTGTGCCCAGGGGGCTAGCTAAGCACCATTTGCGAGTCGACTCGAAGGTGAAACCTGTGAAGGAACACCTCCGTCGATCCGCTGTGGAGAAGCGAAAGGCGATTGGCGAAGAAGTGGCTCGACTCCTAGCAGCAGAGTTCATCCGCGAGATATACCACTCCGAGTGGCTCGCCAACATCGTCATGGTCCCCAAGAAGGACAAGTCTCTCCGCATGTGCATCGATTTCAAGCACATCAATCGGGCCTGCCCGAAAGATCATTTTCCTCTTCGCCGCATTGATCAGATAGTCGACTCGACTGCGGGATGTGAGCGTTTGTCCTTTCTGGACGCGTATTCCGGGTACCATCAGATCCGTCTGTATGGGCCCGATGAAATAAAGACATCTTTCATCACCCCTTTCGGGCGTTTTTGTTATGTCACCATGCCTTTCGGCCTCAAAAATGCCGGCGCCACCTTCATGCGCATGATCCAGAAGTGCTTAATAAAGCAAATCAGTCGAAACGTCGAGGCGTACATGGATGACATCGTGGTCAAGTCACGGAAAGGTTTCGACCTGCTGACTGACCTCGCTGAGACATTCGCGAACCTCGGAAGCTACGATATCAAGCTCAACCCGTCAAAGTGTACATTTGGAGTTCCTGGTGGCAAGCTGCTCGGTTTTCTTGTTTCCGAACGGGGAATAGACGCCAACCCAGAGAAGGTCAGCGCCATCCTCCGAATGAAACGCCCCGAGCGTATACACGACGTTCAGAAGCTTACTGGTTGCTTGGCCGCATTGAGTCGATTCATTTCTCGTCTTGGGGAGAAGGCACTGCCTCTCTACCGACTCATGAAGAAATCCGACAAGTTCGAGGGGAATCCCGAAGCCGAAGCAGCGTTTGAGGAACTCAAAGCCCTGCTGTCCACCCAACCGGTGCTCGCTGCCCTAGTCAGCGGAGAGCCTCTTCTGCTGTACATCGCTGCCACCGGACAAGTCGTCAGTACTGTACTCACGGTCGAGCGGGAAGAAGAGGGCAAGGCATACAAGGTCCAACGCCCGGTCTATTACATATCCGAAGTTTTGACTCCCTCCAAGCAAAGGTATCCACATTACCAAAAGCTTGTGTACGGGATTTACTTGACTGCAAAAAAGGTTGCCTATTATTTCTCGGATCACTCAATCTCAGTCGTCAGCGACGCCCCATTGTCAGAGATACTAAACAACCGAGATGCAACCGGTCGAGTGGCAAAATGGGCGATTGAACTTCTTCCGTTAGATATCAAGTTCGAAGCGAAGAAAGCCATCAAGTCTCAGGCCATAGCGGATTTTGTGGCCGAGTGGATAGAACAAGAGCTTCCGACTCAAGTCCAGTCGGACCATTGGACTATGTTCTTCGATGGGTCCAAAATGCTGAACGGATCCAGTGCAGACGTGGTCCTGATCTCTCCCAGGGGCGACCAGCTCAGCTACATCCTTCAGATCCATTTTGATTCATCAAACAACGAGGCTGAGTACGAAGCACTTTTGTATGGGTTGCGTATGGCCATCTCACTCGGCGTCCGTCGCCTGATGGTCTACGGTGATTCTGACTTAGTGGTGAACCAAGTAATGAAAGAATGGGACGTCAGGAGCCCAGCAATGACTAGTTATTGCAGTGCAGTGCGAAAGGTTGAAAGGAAGTTCGAAGGATTAGAGCTCCATCATGTGCCCAGAGCAAAGAATCAGCTAGCCGACAATCTCGCAAAAATTGGGTCGACTCGGAGGTCCATACCCAAGAATGTGTTCCTAGAGCATCTACACACTCCCTCTATCAAGGAAGACCCCTTCACGGAAGAGCCCCCGCAGCCAGTCAGCGCGACGGATCCGACTGAGGTCGAAGGGCCTGCCGTGGTCGACTTGATCATGGAGGTCCTAGTGATCACGCCTGATTGAACTGTGCCATATATATCATATCTGCTCAGACAAGAACTCCCAGAAGATGAAGAAGAAGCGCGCCAGATCGTCCGCCGATCCAAAGCATTCACAGTCATTCAAGGTCAGCTCTACAGAGAAAGCGTCACTGGAGTCGCCCAGCGCTGCACCGATCCGGAGGAAGGTCGACTGATCTTGGATGAAATCCACTCGGGGACTTGCGGCCACCACGCTTCCTCTTGGACTATCGTGGCCAAAGCATACCGAGCCGGATTCTACTGGCCCCGCGCCAATGAAATGGCCAAGGATATTGTGGATAAATGCGCGGGGTGCCAGTTCTACTCCAACATGTCACACAAGCCAGCATTCGCCCTCAAAACCATCCCACTAGTCTGGCCCTTCGCTGTTTGGGGCTTAGATATGGTCGGCCCCTTCAGGACAGGCAGGAGCGGATTCACCCACCTTCTGGTGGCAGTCGACAAGTTCACCAAGTGGATTGAGGCCAAACCCATCAAGAACCTCGAGTCGAGCACCGCCATCAGCTTCATTAAGGAACTAATATTCAGATATGGGGTCCCTCACAGCATCATCACAGACAACGGCTCCAACTTTGACTCGGATGAATTCAGAGCTTTCTGTACTTCCCAGGGGACGCGAGTCGACTACGCGTCCGTGGCACACCCTCAGTCGAAGACAAGCAGAAAGAGCAAATGGGCTGATTCTCCAAGGCTTAAAGCCACGGCTCATGCGCGACCTCAAGCATGCCGCCGGGGCTTGGGTAACTGAGCTGCCCTCCGTCCTGTGGGGTCTGAGGACAACTCCGAATCGGTCGACTGGCCGTACCCCTTTCTTCCTGGTCTATGGAGCCGAAGCTGTATTGCCGAGAGACTTATTACACAACGCCCCCAGAATAGAGCTCTTCTCCGAAGCTGAGGCAGAGCAAGCTCGTCAAGATGCAGTTGACCTTTTGGAAGAGGATAGGGAGATGGCCCTGATCCGGTCGACCATCTACCAACAGGACCTGCGTCGATTCCATGCTCGCAACGTAAGAAGTCGAGCGCTCCAAGAAGGAGACCTGGTCCTCCGAGTGCATCAGAAACGTCTGCACAAGCTCGCCCCAGCCTGGGAAGGCCCGTTCATCATCACAAAGGTGCTGCGCAACGGAGCTTACCACCTCTACAATGTAGCCCAGAAGAAAGACGAACTTCATTCGTGGAATGCGGACCTACTCCGCCGTTTTTACACTTGAAACACTCGACGGTCGAGTTGTAATAAAGATTCCCAAATATGTTTCAAAGAAAAGATAGCAATGACCCCCTAATGGTTGGTGTCCTCTAAATCCCCCAGTGGGTGCTTAGCTGCGATCCTCCGAGCTACGCTACAAGTACAAAGCGGTTCGGTCCTCCGAACTCCGCCACAAGTACAACGTAGCTTGGAATCGCCTAAGTTATAAACATTCTACTCCGAGTGAAGAGCAACCCTCTCACTCGGGGGCTTAGCCGCGACCCAGTGACTCGCCTAAGTTACAACTATCTACTCCGAGTGAAGAGCAACCCTCTCACTCGGGGGCTTAGCTGCGGTCCTCCGAGCTACGCCACAAGTACAAAGCGGTTCGGTCCTCCGAACTCCGCCACAATTACAACGTAGCTTGGAATCGCCTAAGTTTTAAACATTCTACTCCGAGTGAAGAGCGACCCTCTCACTCGGAGGCTTAGCCGCGACCCCGTGACTCGCCTAAGTTACAACTATCCACTCCGAGTGAAGAGCAACCCTCTCACTCAGGGGCTTAGCTGCGGTCCTCCGAGCTACGCCACAAGTACAAAGCGGTTCGGTCCTCCGAACTCCACCACAAGTACAACGTAGCTTGGAATCGCCTAAGTTATAAACATTCTACTCCGAGTGAAGAGCAACCCTCTCACTCGGGGGTTTAGCCGCGACCCCGTGACTCGCCTAAGTTACAACTATCTACTCTGAGTGAAGAGCAACCCTCTCACTCGGGGGCTTAGCTACGGTCCTCCGAGCCATGCCACAAGTACAAAGCGGTTCGGTCCTCCGAACTCCGCCAAAAGTACAACGTAGCTTGAAATCGCCTAAGTTTTATACATTCTACTCCGAGTGAAGAGCGACCCTCTCACTCGGAGGCTTAGCCGCGACCCCGTGACTCGCCAAAGTTAC
>LR738714.1:115365044-115401665 GCA_902687465.1 Secale cereale | reverse complement strand
GCCTAAGTTACAACTATCTACTCCGGCTAAAGAGCAACCCTCTCACTCGGGGGTTTAGCTGCGGTCCTCCGAGCTACGCCACAAGTACAAAGCGGTTCGGTCCTCCGAATTCCGTCACAAGTACAACGTAGGTTGGAATCGCCTAAGTTATAAACATTCTACTCCGAGTGAAGAGCGACCCTCTCACTCGGGGGATTAGCTGCGACCCCGTGACTCGCCTAAGTTACAACATTCTACTCCGAGTGAAGAGCAACCCTCTCACTCGGAGGCTTAGCTGCGGTCCTCCGAGCTACGCCACAAGTACAAAGCGGTTCGGTCCTCCGAACTCCGCCACAAGTACAACGTAGCTTGGAATCGCCTAAGTTATAAACATTCTACTCCGAGTGAAGAGCGACCCTCTCACTCGGAGGCTTAGCCGCGACCCCGTGACTCGCCTAAGTTACAACATTCTACTCCGAGTGAAGAGCAACCCTCTCACTCGGGGGCTTAGCTGCGGTCCTCCGAGCTACGTCACAAGTACAAAGCAGTTCGGTCCTCCGAACTCCGCCACAAGTACAACGTAGCTTGGAATCGCCTAAGTTATAAACATTATACTCCAAGTGAAGAGCGACCCTCTCACTCGGAGACCTAACTGAAGACATCGACTCAAAGATTTGAGCAATCTAAAGAAGAGTGACATACCAAAGGATCAAAATCAAATAAAAGCCCCGCAAGGTTCCGGCAAGAGTACTTGGGCCACAGACCCACGAGAGTTTAACGAGTACAAATCCACGCGGCATTCCGCGGCAAATAAGATTAAGGTATCAAAGTCATGGCTCGGGAGGAGGCGGGCTTGCAGGCGCAACAAATTCGTCCAAATCAATCCCATCGGCGATACGAGTGGCAGCCTCCAGGAAAGTCTCCATGAAGGACTGGAATTGGAGCTCCTTCGTGTTTGCGACCTTCAGCGCAGCAAGCTTCCTCTCCTTCACCTCCCTGCAGTGCACACGGACCAAAGACATCGCCATGTCTGCTCCTCCCCGGGCGGCCGACTTCTTCCATTCCTGCACTCGGTCGGGGATCTCGTCGGGTCGAGTCATCAAGGACTCGAGGTCGTTCTCCTGCATGGTTCCCCTCCAGAGTGCAGCGTCGATTCGGTCCATCACCGCCTTCAGTCGCCCCAGGTAATCAGTGGCCGCAGTAAGGCGGGACTCCAGCCTCAGTATGTTCATGGAAACCTCGTCCTTCACAATGGAGTTGGTGGGGTCCAAGCCAGGCTCGACCCGACTAGTCTCCTCTTCGAAGTTACGACAGAACTCTGCACCAAGAACAGCAAGTCGAGTCAGCAGATAGGATACGGGTCGACCAGTCCAATTTCAACCAATTCAAAGGGGACATACCTTCGAGCACGAGGTACCATTTTTTGGTGATGTCGCCCAGATACGCCTCAAGATCGAGCCTCTTCCGAAAGAGAGCCTCGTACTTCCGTTCAAATCGGCCTTGGACTTCTTCAGCTGAGTCACCTCCTGGTTGGCCGCGTCGAGTGAGCCTCTCAGTCGGATAATCTCCGCCTCGAGCGCGCCCATGGAAGCCCGCTTCTTTGCCGCCAGCTCCGACTTCTCCTGAGCCGCCTGCTGCGCCGCCGCCAGGTCAAGATCCTTTTGCTCCAAAGCTGCCCTCAGTTGACCTACCAAAGCCGCCACTGGACAGATGAACATGAAGGAACACTCTAGCGAAAAGTCAGTCGACAAAAGACAGAAGTAAGTTACCAGCCGCATCGTCTTGCATCTTCTTCAGATGGTCCCGAGCCAACTGCAAGTCAAGATTAAGCTGGATTTGCTTCTGCTCAAGATCTGCAAACTTGGCCCCGAACTCGCAAGATTTCTGCATCAACAGAACAAAGCAAGATTATAAGACTATAGTCGAGTCAGATCACTCAACCGCAGCCTCGGGGACTACACCCAGTGGGTGCACTGAGCGTGCCCCCACTGGTTTCACTCGGCCAAGATCAGTCCGGCACAAAAAAAACCAACAACATGAAAGTTCTATAGTAAGACCATGGCCGACCGCCAGCAGTCGACCATGGTCTCGGGGACTACACCCAGTGGGTGCACTGAGCATGCCCCCACTGGTTTCACTCAGCCAAGGTCAGCCCGGCGCGAGCTCAAAGAAGACAGGGAAAGAAGCACCCAGTGGGTGTGATACCTCACAAAACAAAACAAGCAGATTCCTCTCGAAGTCAAAAAAGTACTCCGACAAAGACAACATACCTGGACGTTGGCCCGAAGAGCAGAGCTGGCGTCGTAAGCCGCCATGCTGGCCTCATACGCCGCCTTCGTCCGCCCCATCATCACCTCCGCCTGGCGAACGGCCTCTTGTGCCGCCCCCACAGGGTCCTCCGGGAGGCGGTAGGTGGAGAAGAGGACAGACGAAGCAACATGCGTCGAGCCGGCCGCGGGCGCAGGCGCTGGATCGACAGCGCGAACCGGCGCTGAGTCGACGGCCGGAGTGGACGCTGGGTCGACAATCGAGGCGAGTGCTGGGTCGACGCTCGGCGCAGACGGTAGGTCGACGACGTGCGCGGACGACACAGGGACGGCGAAAGAGACCGCAGTTCGGGCCGCGTCCTCCTCTCGCTGGGCCCCCGAGCCAGAAGGCGCCTTCCAGCCCTTCTTCCTTGCGCGCCGGCGGTCCTCCCCCAACTGCTCCTCGTCTTCGTTGTCGTCCGGCATTTCTATGACGAGGCGCGGCGCTTCCGATCAAGCAGGGAGCCAAGTCAGTCGACCATCACCCGCAAAAGAAAAGAAGGATAAGCCAAGTCTCACAGAGCCCCTACCTGCACGAGATGTCGCGGCATCCGCGATCTCCTCGTCATCTCGGCCCTGATGGATGTCCATCGAGGTCGTGGAAGCGGCGGCTCTGAAAAATTCAGTCAAGAAATGAGTCGACCAAAACTGCAGTCGACCCCCAAGAAACAGAGGAAAGCAAGCCCAAGTGACACTTACGTGGAGGTGATGGGTACATCCACCTTAATCCTTGGCACGGCCTTCCGGGGCTTGGTGGTGGTGACCTTGGGCTGCTTGGGCGTCTTCTCAACTGGCTCGGGGGTGGTCGTGCGAGTACGCTTGGGTGTCCGGGACCCCGAGGGACCCACATGAGGTCGAGCGGCCCCTGGGTCGTTCTTCTCCTTAGATCGGCGCTCGACACGGGGAGGTGACTCGACCTCCTCCCCGCTGCTGTAATCCTCGCTCTCCTCGGTCTCCTCCTCCGACTTCCATTCGGCGGCGTCGCCCGTACCCTCCTCGCCCTCCTGGCCCAAGTCCCCGTTGGGCAGCGAGTACATCTCTGTATAGATCTGCGAAGAAAAGAAGTTCACCAAATACCAGTCGGAACCATCAATAAAGACCACAAATAAATCGACGGACACGTCACTCGGAAGTGGAACGCTAACCTTGTCTGGCAGGTGGTCGGCGTCGAATGGGATGATCCTCCCCGACCCCCTGGGGTTGTCCTTGTTCCCGGTGATGCTCTTCAAGCACCGCACTAAGTACTCCGGGTGGGCCGCCTCCGGGTGGACTCGTGACGAGTCGTCAGTACCGGAGTACAGCCACATCGGGTGGTCCCAGGCTTGAAGCGGCTGAATCCTCCGTGTGAGGTACACCTCGAACAAGTCCATCCCCGTGACCCCCTCGCGGACTAGCTGGACGACCCTCTCCATCAACATGTCTACCTAGGCCCTCTCTGCCTTGCTCACTACCATCGAAGGAGGTGGGCTGGCTCGACCTAGGGTAAATGGAGGAAGGCCAGTCGACTGACCCGGAGTCGGACTGTCCTTGTAATAGAACCAGGTCGACTGCCAGCCCCGAATCGACTCTGGAAGGTTCATGGGAGGGAAGGCGCTCCTATTCCTAAGCTGAATCCCGAGCCCGCTGCACGCCTGGAGGACGTGCGTCTTGCCGTCACTCGGGTTCACTCTCTTGACGATCTGGGAGCGGCAGGTGAAGATGTGCTTGAACAATCCCCAGTGCGGTCGACAACCGAGGAAGTTCTCGCACATGGAAACGAACGCGAAGAGAAAGGCGATGGAGTTGGGCGTAAAATAATGCAGCTGGGCACCAAAGAAGATTAAAAACGCGCGGAAGAAAGGGTGCGGGGGCGTAGAGAAACCTCGGTCGACGTGGGTGGCGTGGAGTACACACTCACCCTCCTGCGGCCGGGGTTCGAGCTCCCCTCCCGGCGCCCACCAGGAGCCGCCGGCGATCAGCCCCTCCTCCTCCAGCTCCTCCAGATCCTCCACCACGACGGTGGACCGGATCCAATCCCCCTGGATCCATCCAGCGGGGAGTCCGGACCTCGACGACGAACCGACCCGGCCGGCTCACCGCCCCTTCCCCGACGCCGCCTTCTTGGAGCGCTCCATGGCCGCAGTCTTGTCCTTAACCATGGCTCGCGATATGGCAGTTGCGGCGGAGAGAAGCAGGAAGGAGTGGGGGCGCGGCAGAGAAGCAAGAACGCCGCGGAGAAGACAAGGCGAACGGGAGAAGGATAGGCACACAGTACCCCCCGTGGCGGAATCGGCGCGCCCTTATAACGACTCGGTCGAGTGGCTAACCGGTGGACCCAGGCGATCTTATCCGATCCCGTAACAGGCGCTGACGCGATACGTGGCGAAAAAGGAGGTGCGGGAATCGAGGCGTTCGAACCGCACACCTCCGATTGATGCGGTACGCCCCGTCCCGCGCGCTTCCCCAAATTTCAAAAGCCCCGCCGGATCCGGTGGACAAAAGGCAATCGATTCCGTCGAAAACGGCACGCACTCATGGCGCCCGACGCCTAGCGCAAAACCCGGTCGACGCAAGACATCCAGTCGACGCAAAACCAACTAATTAATCAACGGCTTCGGAATCGATCGAGGCGACCAAGGCACAACTGAGGGGGCCTGTCCAAGTCACGAGCTCCAAAATAATATGCCCCAAGGATGTCGAATCAAGACCAGAGCTTCCCTCAGCATCCCCTTGCTCAAGCCCCAATCCATTCGGGGGCTACTGACGAGGTTATGGACCTAGGGTAGGGTCATAGGCCAGACCAAAGTGCCCCACCCAAGGTCACTACCCTAGGAGAACAAAAGACAAGACCCTTGGCAGTGGAGACAGTCGACCGAGACGGTCCAAAGAGGCACTTCACTCGACCGACGCATGTGCGCAAGACGACTCGATTCCACACGACCGGACCAAGCACTCGACTCCCGAAGACCAAGTGCCCCTTGGAACAACAACGGTCCCATATTTACTCTCTGTAGTAAATATCTTAATTATCCTTTACTGCAGGCGTTATCGGTAACGCCTGCCTTAATGTACCTTTAAGCCCTTGGTAACGTGGAGCATGGCTGGGGTCCTGGCACACTATATAAGCCGCCCCCCTCCACCAGAACAAGGGTTCGCACCTCTGTAACACATACATACACACATCAGTCGACCAAGCCTCCGGGCATTGAGACGTAGGGCTTTTACTTCCTCCGAGAAGGGCCTGAACTCGCTAAACACTCTGTGTACAACCTCGCCATAGCTAGAACCTTGCCTCTCCATTCGTACCCCTACCCTTACTATCAGACTTAGAACCACGACAACATCCTCTTTCCTATAAAGAAGTGCTTCTCATATGTACTCTTCTGATTCCCACGAAAACAAATATGCCCTCCGTCTTATGATATAAGACTTTTTTAAGCTACCAGATGTTAGCTTAAAAATATTACCTCCGTCCTGATTTATTAGTCCCTTTTGTAATTTGTGCTGAAATTTGATCAAAGATTTAACTAAAAAATATTAGTGCATGTCAAAAAATATATCGTTGAATTCGTATTTGAACATACTTTTCAATGATAAATTTTTTTATGACATGCATGTACATTTTGTTAGTTAAATTTATGATCAAAATTTGGTACATATTATAATGAAAACTAATAAACGAGGACGAACAAGTTTTCTACAGTTTGAGCAGCCCTCCCCTTCCCTTCGAGCGCCGGACTCCACTCCGGCCTGGTGGCCAGATCCCTCCACGCTCGCACCACTTCGGTGCCGGCGTCCCCCGAGCTTTTCCGGATGGTCTCCCGGGTCTCCCTCTCTGCTTCCTCCTCCTCGTCGGTCCCACAAACGCCCCCTGCCAGGCCTCTCCGCTCCATCGTCATTGGCCCCGAGGTGCTTGGCACGGCCTTCGGCCCAATCGTCTAGGGCGGCGCTGCTGGGGGATCCCGCGCCCCGCCTACGAGGCCGGCCGCCCTGGCCTGGCAGTCCCGCCCCATCCGCCGCCCCCGCAGCCCTGCTTCACCCCCCCGCCGGCCTCACACCACAGACTTTCGCCCACCCTCCCCATCTCGAGGCCGCCGCGGACCCGCATCCCGGCCTCCCTCCACGGTTGCTGCTACAACTGCGGGGACGACCGCCACATCTCGCGCGACTACACCAATGAAACCCTGTGCGTCCGCTACGACGGCCGGGGTCACATCGCTCGCGACTGCATGGTGCGGAGGAGTTCTTCTCCAGTGGATGGGCAGGGGCGCTTGCCGCCGGCTGCCCATGCCCAAGCTGGGCCAGCGCCCCGCCCGCGGCCCCTGGCTGAACCACATCGTTAAGTGGACCCGCCGCCAGCGCCACAGAACTTGGCGCCTGCCCCGCACTCCTCGGCGCCCCCCACTGTGCTCCCGCCCCCTCCTCCAAGCCTTCCCCCGCTTGGTGCTGTTCGCGTTGGGTGGACCTGGAGTCAATTGGCCCAGGGATCGTCGGTGGCCAGTGTGGCTGGGCCTAACTTCTCGGTTCCATTCACGGGTGGGCTGTCTGCGGTGGTGGCGGCAACGACTGGCGAGGAGGTGGACTCTGGGATGGTGCTGGACTTGTAACACCCAAGATGCGACTATATCTCCTACGTGTCGAGGCACGACTTAGAGGCATAATCGCATTTTGGTATGATTGCAAGATGACCATCTTCCGATCATACAAAAAATGCGATTATGCCTCTAAGTCGCGCGCCTGCGCCCCGCCAACCTCCTCCACCGAGCGCCATCGCCACCACGCCACCCCGCCACTGTGCTGCCATCACCGCCACGTGCCGCCTCGGCCCATCACCGGCGCCGGACGCCCCCGCATCCGCCGCCGGTCCCGCTCCACCTCGCCGCTCTGGTCGGTCCCCGCGCCACTCCGGCAGAGCCCCGCCGCCCCGACCACCTCACCACGCCGCCGGCCACTGCCCTCGTCGCTCCGGCCACCGCCTCCTCGCCGGATCCGCCGCCGCCTCGTCCCGTTTGGATCAGGACGAGATCCACCAGTTCCAGGATCCAACCAACGCGCCCTCATCCCAGATATCTTCTTCCCGGTTCCTCTCCGTCCCGTTGACTTTTCGCGAGGGTATATTTTCACTAAGTTCCGAAATCCCCATATTATGTGCCCCTTTTCATCATGTCATATCTCCATGCATGTAGCTCCGACTCGGGCATATGATAAATGGAAATGTTCGTCTCGAAGTGCTCTACGTGTTGGCATGAGTTTTGTGCATGTTGTGATCTATCTAGATGTCTTAATCTTGGTTGCCAAACTGCTATGTGATGTTACTGGTCAGCTCTAGTTGTCTGTTAACAATATGTTAGCATGTTTGTGAGGTCGTATCTTTGTGCATGTTGGTCCAAATGAAGTGTATGATATGTCAAAATGCTCGTCTTGTGATGATCTTCATGATGGATGCATTTGCATACATGTTAGGTTGCATTATGCCATGATTATCCCTGTTACAATAGTTCTTGACGCGGTTAAGTTGCTAAAATTGTTATAACTTGCTGTTTTGTCTTTTTCGTAGTATTTTGTTTGATTTTCTTTTGAGACACATGTCAACATGTTTTAGGAGCATAATCATGTTATCTTTGAAGTGGTGTATTTGGTTTTTCATGATATGCCCTGTGCTGACTTGAACAAGCTTGTAAATATGCCATGTTAATGTTGCTGTTTTTCACACTTAGTGAAAAACTGTTAAGTCTGAAATCTGTTATAACATGTTGCCATGTAAACTTGATGCCATAATCGTTTTGTTGACACCTGATTTTGGCAAGATACAGATTGCAATGATATGGCGCGAGGTACCAGACACATGTCTGATGGTCGCGCAAGTCATTCGGTCTTTGCCGGCCGAATGAAGCTTGCCGGGGTAGAAACCTTTTCGGGGTGGAGACCTTGCCGGCGTGGAAAGCTGGCCGGCGCAGAAAGCTTGCCAGTGAGAGCTTGCCGGGGTAGAAACCTTGCCGGGGTGGAGACCTTGCCGGCGTGGAAAGCTTGCCGGCGCCGAAAGCTTGCCGGCGTGAAAGCTTGCTAGTGAGAGCTTGCCGTGGTAGAAACCTTGCATGGGTGGAAACCTTGCCCGGAGTGAAAGCTTGCCAGGTGGAGGCTGTCAGAGTCAATCGACCAGAAAGTTGGAGATGAGCTCGAAAGGTTATAAAGATGGCTTCAAATGGAAAAGTTCTCAAAGGGAGAAAGTTTCGTATCATCAAAAGGATAAACTTTGATATTTGGGCCATAGCCATCCGGTCTTATCTTTAAGGACGAAGTTGTGTTTAAAGTACTGAGATTTTGTATCCAGAATACTATTCAGCTGATTACACCCCCAAGATGTCCTCAAATGAGAAAATATTCTACATGAATTGTCTTCGTCTCGTCGAGACGATTGATTTTGATATAAAAATTGTATCAATCCGAGTGTAAAAGTTACAGCCACCTGAGTGCAGCCCTGTCACGGGGCAAAAGTGGCGCGTCCCATCAGACACACGTGTGATGGGTAGCGCGAGTAACAACCTGTTTTGCGCGAGTGAATCGGCCCTGAAGATGGCCTCAAATTGAAAAATGTTCAACATGAAAGTTGTTCGTATCGTCGAAACATACAAATATGCTTTTGGGCTCATCTTCATCCGAGGTCATTTGTGGCATGTGGGACCTAAAAACCAAACTGACGTTCTAGACTTACCTAAATCCAAGTTCGGTTAATTTTGGAAAGATTTGGATGTGATTTGGATTGATTTTCTTGTACGGGAAGTCCATCCGCCTCTTATATACCTAAGGGGTGACGGCCGATTGGACAACAAACAATCGAAAAAACACATCTACAACCTTTATCTTTTCTCCTTAACCCTAGTTTTTCTTCTTCCTCGTTCTTCGCTCGTTCTCCGTTTGCAGGGCGGCGAACCTCGAGGCCCTAGGGGTGGTCAGGCCGACCTTGGGAAGCCCATAGCCGCCGCGCGTTCAGATGGGGTCCCTCCCGGGCGCGTGGTGTTTCGGGTCTACAAAAGCGCCCGCCGGATTGCTTGCGTACCGTGCTTCCGGACGGGTCTCCTTCGACGTGAGCTGCGGTGCATCACCCTCGGTGTTGGAGGTACACGGTGACGTGTTCGTATGCGAACACACTTTTTGGCGACTCCGCAGGGAAAGAAAGATCAAGAATCATCATCAACCATGTCGGATATCCCCAAGCCCTCAGAAGTTAGCACCGATAAAATCATTAAGCCCGGTCTTGATGAACTATCAGATGAGCATCGCCGAGCCTACGAAGCACTCAAGAAGCAGCGTGAGGAGCCTTTTGAGGCGCTCAAGAAGAAGCGCGAGGAGGAGGATTTGCAGGCGTTTCTTTCAAGTTTCAAGAAGGACCGTCAAGGCAACATCACTCCGGTTGGAGACGTCAATTTCCCTCCTCTCATTGATGAACAAGATGAAATCACTGTGAGTAAAGTCTTTTCTCTAGAACAAGTGGCTGTGATTGAGAGTCTTGTTAGTAAGGGTAATGTGATGGCAAACAATTCTTTTGTCGCTAGTGCTAATGCTCAGAAAAATATGCCTCCGTCATCTCGTGGTACTGTTGGTATATCTGAAAACCCTATTCCAACTTTACCTATTTCATCAACACCACCTATGCAACAACAATATAATACGCCGCTGGAATTTTACCCTACTCAAACCAACCAGCTTGTTGCTGCACCTACATATCCTAATCCTATTATGAGTGTGCCCAATTCGGCATCAACGCCGAATCACTTTATCACACCGCCTATAGGCGCAATCATGTTTGGTCTTCCGCCGAATTATGTTTCGGCGCCCATCCCACAAGTTGCACCACTACCTAGTACTCAGGTTGCTCCTATGTCATTGCCACAAACATCTTCATCTACTTCAGATCCAATTTTAGTCAAATTAAGAGAGGATTTGCATAAGATGTTTCAAGAAACTTTCGGAAACAAGCCAAAAGTAAAGAGTCGTGTATACCAAAAGCCTTATCCTGAACACTTCGATACAGTTTTGTACCCTCAAGGTTATAAGGTTCCTGATTTTGTTAAATTTAGTGGAGAGGGAACAAAAACAACTTGGGAGCATGTGAGTCAGTATCTAGCACAGTTGGGTGAAGCAGGTTCCATAGAAGAGTTGAAAGTGCGTTTATTTCCCTTGTCTTTAACTGGCACCGCATTTTCATGGTTTGCTGCTTTACCACATGGCTCAATTCTCTTATGGTCGCAATTGGAGCAAATGTTTCGGTCACCGATTATGTCAAGAGATTTAGAGATATAAAAAATCGATGTCATAGCTTAGTGATAACTGAGAGAGACTTGGCGGATCTTGTCCTTAATGGTTTGAAAACTCACATTAAAGAGAGGCTAGAAAGTTATGAGTTTTTGAGCATTAATCAAGTCTTACAAAAAGCTTTGGCCCAAGAGAGTCGAAGTAAAAAGGTTCATAGGTCAGCAACCGATCGTCTTAGAATGCATATGATTGAACACAGTGGTGATAATTCGGACGATGAGGTTGATGTCTATAGTACTGAATTTGTTTGGTCCGCAAAAGCCAAACCCTATATGTGCAATGCTCTTAAGCCGATTCGCAAGAATCATGATGAAGAGATGAGGTTTACTTTTGATATATCAAAGTGTGATAAAATATTTGATGCTCTCTTGCAAGACAAGATGATTAGAATATCACACACCATACCGATGTTCGAGGAGCTAAAACGGCGTGCCTATTGCAAATACCATAATTCATTCTCTCATGCTACTAATGATTGCAATGTTTTTAGACGACAGATACAATCGGCCATTAATGAATGACGATTGAATTTTGCTGAGATGCAAGTTGATAAACAACCCTTCCCGATAAACACCATGGACTTGGAAGGGAAGAAAATGTTAATTCGGCCTAACATAGCCGAATCCGCTAATAAAGATAATGTTGTTATTGGTGAACCCAGGAATAGCAAGGAGGGTGACAAGGTCTTGGAAAGAAAGATTGTGCTTGAGAAGCAACCCGATGGGAAGGAAGTGTTGAAGATCACTATAAAAAATGCTACACTCGGGGGGCAACCACAAGTGCAAGAGGATACTCATGTTAAATTGGTCAAGCCCAAGAATTCGGGAGTTGGCAAGTGGAAAAAGAACAAAACTAAGCACAAGAAAATCAAGCCAACTTTTGATATGTTGTTATCCAAATATGCGAGACAAGCGGCTGGTTCTAGCTCTAATTGGCCATCACATTCAAAGCATTCAAGATCGCCTCCGGAGCAAGAGTTTCGACGCTATGCAAGGCCATATGGGTCATGGACACCGACACCATGGGTGTCACAACCCCCCTATGCGCCATATTACACGGGAGATTTCAATGGAGGATGGAGGCAGCCCCCAATGGCTCCTTATGCTTTTCGTATGGAGTGGGCAGCACCTAGAAGGCCTGTTCATGAGAGGCTTTATTATCCCACACAAGGCCGTTTGAGCCATGTTGCTAATCGGCCAACAAAAATTTCTCCAAGCAAGGCCAACAAAAAAGTGTGGCGTGTTAAGTCACCTAATGCGGAAATTGTAGAACGTGACAACCAAAAGGAGGTCGAAAAGCCGGTTGTTGGTAATCTGGCTACTTCTAATGGTGATATTGTTATTGTTCAACAGGGTTCCATGGTTAATGATCATGAGGCGAGCACAAGCAAGGCCAAACCAAGGAATCCCAAATATACTCAACCTAGGTGGTGTCCTCCAGGTTTAACTAAAACAATGAAAAGGAGATTACAACGCATGAGGAACCTTAAGAAGGTAGACAGCCAAGTTCAGAAGCAAAGGGACGAATTGTTCAAATAAATTTGTCCCATGGTGCTCACAAAACAAGTGTGGAGGCCTAAACGGAAAGAAAACTCAGATGCTTCTACAGTAGCTGTAGCAACACCTTCCCCACCAAAAGAGGATGATGCGACCCACATTACATCGTCCACACCACTTGAAACATCCCCTTCAATTGAGGAAGCTTTAAGCTCAATATACACATTGGGAGATGAAGATGAGATGATGGATTACGAATCTGCGCCGGCAATGAACATGGTCGATATATATTTATCGTCCTAAGCACCTATAAATGGCCGATGGAGTGTTGACATCGTCCTTAGGTCAAACATGGTATAAGTTATTTTTAGGCACGCTAGCTTTGCCGAAAAACAGGGGGGCATGTGTTGACACCTGATTTTGGCAAGATACAGATTGCAATGATATGGCGCGAGGTACCAGACACATGTCTGATGGTCGCGCAAGTCATACGGCCTTTGCCGGCGGAATGGAGCTTGCCGGGGTAGAAACCTTTCCGGGGTGGAGACCTTGCCGGCGCAGAATACTTGCCAGTGAGAGCTTGCCGGGGTGGAGACCTTGCCGGCATGGAAAGCTTGCCGGAGTGAAAGCTTGCTAGTGAGACCTTGCCGGGGTAGAAACCTTGCCTGGGTGGAAACCTTGGCGGGATAGAAAGCTTGCCGGGTGTTGGCTGTCAGAGTCAATCGACCAGAAAGTTGGAGATAAGCTCGAAAGGTTATTAAGATGGCCTCAAATGGAAAAGTTCTCAAAGGGAGAAAGTTTCGTATCATCAAAAGGATACACTTTGATATTTGGGCCATAGCCATCCGGTCTTATCTCTAAGGCCGAAGTTGTGTTTGAAGTACTGAGATTTTGTATCCAGAATACTATTCGACTGATTACACCCCCAAGATGGCATCAAATGAGAAAATATTCTACATGAATTGTCTTCGTCTCGTCGAAACGATCTATTTTGATATAAAAATTGTATCAATCCGAAACCGTATGTAAAAGTTACGGTCACCTGAGTGCAGCCCTGTCACGGGGCAAAAGTGGCGCGCCCCATCAAACACGCGTCTGATGGGTAGCGCGAGTAACAGCCTGTTTTGCGTGAGTGAATCGGCCCTGAAGATTGCCACAAATCGAAAAACACTCAACATGAAAGTTGTTTGTATCGTCGAAACGCTCAAATATGCTTTTAGGCTCATCTTCATCCGAGGTCATTTGTGACCAGTGGGGGCTAAAAACTGAACTGACGTTCCAGACTTACCTAAATCCGAGTTCGGTTAATTTTGGAAAGATTTGGACGTGATTTGGAGTCCTTTTCTTGTACGGGAAGTCCATCCGTCTCTTATATACCTAAGGGGTGATGGCCAATTGGACAACACACAATCGAACAAACACATCTACAACTTTTATCTTTTCTCCTTAACCCTAGTTCTTCTTCTTCCTCGTTCTTCGCTCGTTCTCCGTTTGCAGGGCGGCGAACCTCGAGGCCTTAGGGGCGGTCAGGCCAACCTTGGGCAGCCCATAGTCGCCGTGCGTCCAGAAGTGGTCCCTCTCGGGCGCGTGGTGTTTCGGGTCTACAGAATCGCCCGCCGGATTGCTTGCGTACCGCGCTTCCGGACGGGTCTCCTTCAACGTGAGCTGCGGTGCATCACCCTCGGCGTTGGAGGTACACCATGACGTGTTCGTGTGCGAACACTTTTCCATGCATGTATTGGAATAATTAGTGAGCATGTATTGATTTCCATGTATTTTTCTATCAATGCATGCCTTTTTTTGCATATATGCCGTGCTATAGATTGTTGTTATCTTGCTCTCAAAATGCTTGAAATTTGAACTGTCAGCCTGTTAACAGAATATTCATTTTGGCAAAGCTCATGTTAATCAACCCTTGCATGGAATGATCTGTTTCTCTGGATGAATTGGAAGTATATTATGTCTTCTTCATGCTCATGTAATTTTCATGCTTGTTATAATTGTTTTGCTTGCTGTTATGTGCCTCCAAAGGCAGCAACTTATTGTTCCTGTTTGCATGTCCAGTAATTTTCACCAAGTCTGAAAACCTGTTAACTTATTGAATATTTCCATGCTAGTTTAATTGTGTTCCATTAAGTTTTTGGGTGTGCTCTGAGTCCATTTATGTTGAGAATCATGTCTACTTCACATCCATTCCTTTTGTCATCATGTTTGGGTGATGTAGCATAATTAAACTTTGCTCAAAAGTGGCCATGTTGTTGTTAACTTCAGTTTTGCATTACATTTTGTTTTGCTTGCCATTTGCAAACCGTGCATCCGATTCCGATGATCCTTATATCGATTTCGAACAAAATATTTCAATCCATCCAGTGGCATGCTTGGTTTGCCAAGATCTTGCCCACATCCATCATATCTTCACATGTCCTTCCCGGCTTCATCTCCTTTCATACCGGTGGCTCCGTAGCATCATACTTGCATCTCTCTTGCATAGCATGTGTTCTTGTCTTGTCAAGTGTGTTTATTTGGATACTTGTTTATGTTGGGTAGCACCGGGAGAAGAGTTCGAGTCCGAGGTCGAGACAGCCGTTGAGTACGATTACGAAGAGCAAGGTCCCGATAACACCCAAGACTTACCAGGCAAGATGACCATTCCTTGATATCACCTCTATTGTTGCTATGCTAGATGCCTCACTCTATTGCTTTATCCCGATACCTATCCTTTTGCATGTCAGCCCCCGCCTTGCCATGAAACCTCTAACTACCTACCTAGCAAACCGTTGTTTGGCTAACATATGATTTTGCTCAAGCCCCCTCTTATAGTGTTGCTAGTTGCAGGTGAAGATGAAGTTTGCTCCATGTGTATTGGGTTTTTGGGAATAACACAATATCTATTATTTACCTTAATGCACCTATATACCTGGCAATGGGTGGAAGGCTTGGCCTTTTTCTCGGTGTTTTGTTCCACTAATGCCGCCTTAAGAACCGATAAACCGGTGTTATGTTCCTTGATTTTTGTGTTCCTAATGCGGTTGGGCATATGGGGACCCCTTGATAGTTCACTTCGAATAAAACTCCTCCAGCAAGGCCCAACTTTGGTTTTACCATTTGCCTAATAACTAAAAACTTGCATAGGGACCGGCTAGCACCCGGGGACTTAATTAACAACCCCGGCCAGTGCTCCTCATGAGTGTTGGTCCAACCCAGAGTCGTTTGTGGCACCGCTCCTTGGCAACTTGGGGTATTTTGGTAACTGTACGCTGTGCTCATCTGATCGTGGCCTGAGACGAGATACGCGCGGCTCCTATCTGGGTGTCGGCACGTCGGGAGGTCTTGCTGGACTTGTTTTACCATTGTCGAAATATCTTGTACACCGGGATTCCGAGTCTGATCGGGTAGTCCCTAAGATAAGGGGTTTTGCCTTCTGTTGATCGCGAGAGCTTGTGATGGGCTAAGTTGGGACACCCCTCTAGGGTTATGATCTTTCGAAAGCCGTGCCCACGGTTATGTGGCGGATTGGAATTTGTTAATATCCGGTTGTAGATAACTTGACATAAAACCTCGAACATAATACACTACCTTGTGAGTAGTCGTGATGGTCTCTTTTAGAGGGAGTTCGGGAAGAGAACACGGCTGGTTTATGGATGACTCGTAGGTAGACATGATCATCTAGTGATCATGATTTAGCTCACGATCGATGGCTTTCACTTCTCTTCTCGCTCTGATGATACGTAAGCTAGCCACCTCATCTACGCTCAGTGCTTGAAGCAGCCCACTTAAACACTTTCTCCTTATCCAAAGGCTTTGATAGTTTTAATACCCGTGAATGGGATTGCCGAGTCCTCGTGACTCACAGTTTACTACAAACACATGTGCAGGTACAACCGAGTACGATTTAGTTGATGGCCAGGAACTCAAGTGGGAGTTCGATGAGGAACGTGGGCGAATGTATGTGATGTTTCCCGACGATCAGTAGTGGTTCCTACTAGGGACAATCGGGCATAGTTGGTGGTTATCTTCTTTTCATTTGGATTTGTCCATAGTCGGACCATGTTTGTACTTGGATGAATGTATGACTTATTTATGCATTGTGTGAAGTGGCGATTATAAGCTAACTATGTATTTTTATTTGATCTTGTACATGGGAATGTGTGAAGATGACCATCTTATGATCATACCAAAATGTGATTATGCCTCTAAGTCATGCCTCGGCACAAAGGAGATATAGTCGCATCTTGGGCGTTACAGGATTGTTTTGCCGCATGGAACAAGACCTTTCCCGAGCGGTCGTGGTCACCAACACTGGGACACGGCAATAGGACTCGACGCGGCAGCGATCGCGCTTCATGCCGAGTTGGGCATCGGGCCAGGTGACATGTCCATTAGGCCCTTCCACCCGCAATATTCTCTGGTTATCTGCACGCACCCCTTCATCCGCCAGCTTATCATTGACCGTGGACACACCCCTGGCCTGGGTTTCTCTCTCTCCCTCCGGCCATGGACGCGCTAGGCGCAAGCTACCGGCGCCACTCTGCCTTTTTTTGTCCCTCTGGAGTTGATCGGCGTGCCGGCGCATGCGTGGACTAGGGGGACAGCCGAGGTCGTTCTCAGAGGTTGTGGATTTGTGGTTCAGGTGGCGGACCGCATGGTGCACCGCCACGACATGGGGTCATTCCGTGTTTGGCTGAAGACGGCGGATCCGGCGAGGATCCCTTCCCGACGCGCCCTGTTCATTCCCGAGCCGATGGACGGGCATCAATCCCTGTGTGCCGGGCGCACCAGACGCACTATGGTACCTAGTGGACATTCGATGCCTCTCGCCGCCGGTGCGGGTTGATGGCATTGCGATTGCGGTGTAGCTGCCCCCACCTTCCCCATCACCGCCTCCCTCGCCGCCGCCAGAGGAGGACGGGCAGAATGGAGGTGGCGCGCCTAGGGATCGCGCCGCCCATAGTGGAGGCCGGGCTGCGGATGCTGGAGACGGCGACATGATACATCTCCAACGTATCTATAATTTTTTATGGTTCCATGCTATTATACATTCTGTTTTGGAGGTTTATTGGGCTTTATTATACACTTTTATATTTTTGGGACTAACCTACTAACCCAAGGCCCAATGCAAATTGATGTTTTTTTTGCCTATTTTAGTGTTCCGCAGAAAATGAATATCAAACAGAGTCCAAACGGAATGAACCCTTCGGGAGAGTTTTTGGGAACGATATCTTCACGGGAGACTTAGAGTACAAGCCAGAGAAGAAACGTGGTGCCCACGAGGGGGCAGGGCACGCCCCCCACCCTTGTGGGTCCCATGTTGCTCCACCGACGTACTTTTTCCTCCTATATATATATCCACGTACCCTGAAAACATCGAGGAGCATCAAGAAACCCTAATTCCACCGTCGTAACATTCTGTTCCTGTGAGATCCCATCTTGGGGCCTGTTTCGGAGCTCCGCCGAAGGGGGCATCGATCACGGAGGGCTTCTACATCAACACCATAGCTCCTTCGATGAGTTGTGAGTAGTTTACCATAGACCTTCGGGTCCATTGTTATTAGCTAGATGGCTTCTTCTCTCTGTTTGGATCTCAATACAAAGTTCTCCTCGATCTTCGAGGAGATCTATTCGATGTAATCTTTTTGCGGTGTGTTTGTTGAGATCCGATGAATTGTGGGTTTATGATCAAGATTATCTTTGAACAATATTGGATTCTTTTCTGAAATCTTTTATGTATGATTATAATATCCTTGCAAGTCTCTTCGAATTATTGGTTTGGTTTGGCCTACTGGATCTATAGTTCTTGCAATGGGAGAAGTGCTTGGCTTTGGTTTCAATCTTGCGGTGTCCTTTCCCAGTGACAGCAGGGGCAGCAAGGCATGTATAATATTGTTGCCATCGAGGATAAAAAGATGGGATTTATATCGTATTGCTTGAGTTTATCCCTCTATATCATGTCATCTTGCTTAAGGCGTTACTCGGTTCTTATGAACTTAATACTCTAGATGTATGCTGGATAGCGGATGATGTGTGGAGTAATAGTAGTAGATGCAGAATTGTTTCGGCCTACTTGTCACGGACGTGATGTCTATATAAAATGATCATGCCTAGATATTCTCATAACTATGAGCTTTTCTATCAATTGCTCGACAGTAATTTGTTCACCCACCGTAGAATTCTGCTATCATGAGAGAAGCCACTAGTGAAACCTATGGCCCCCGGGTCTATTCTCATCATATTAATCTTCCATCTACTTTACTTTGCATTATTTACTTTCTGTTTCTATACCAAAAATACCAAAAATATTATCTTATCATATCTATCAGATCTCACTCTCGTAAGTGACCGTGAAGGGATTGAAAACCCCTTATCGCATTGGCTGCGAGGTTCTTATTTGTTTGTGCAGGTGCGAGGGACTCGCGCGTGGTCTCCTACTGGATTGATACATTGGTTCTCAAAAACTAAGGGAAATACTTATGCTACTATGCTGCATCACCCTTTCCTCTTTGAGGGAATACAACGCAAGCTCGAGAAGTAGCACGACACTCCGGTGTCCTCGGCAGCCACGCCTTTGGTGGCGCAGCGGAATGTTCAAACGAGGCGGGCGGGTCAGCATGTCGACACCAGGCTGACACTCGATTCCGTCATTCATGACGAGGAAAGCGTTGGCTAGCTGTCATCTGTTCTGCATGGGGAACTTTTGACTGCCCAAGCTGGCCAGCCTGATGGGGCCATCGACCAGAGCAGGGTGGGCCCAGCAGAAGTGGGGTCCGTCGTCTCGTCTTGCGGCTCGGAGACACACCGCTTGGCCCCTTCCCCACCTTCTATGGCCCTGCAAAGGTGGAAGGACCGTACGGGCCATGTGGCCCCCTACGGGCGGATGCTGCCCTCTGCATGCAGCTAGCGTAGGAGCCGAGGCCTCGACCAGAGCGGTGTGCGTGGGTTCTTTGAACCTGCTTTTGGATGGTACAGCGGCCGCGCTGTCGAATGGGATTGGGTGCCAGAGCGACCACCTGCTCAGCCCAGGACAAGACAGACTACCGGACTATTCGATTGGTGGGACTGCTCCAACGAGTGTTGGCGGATGCAATTCGGTGGACTCGCCTCCACCAGGACACATGCAACTAGGCAGCACTTTTTGCGTGCCTATCAGACAAAGCGGTGGCCGACACATGCGCCGCGCCAACTGGTGGATCACCATGCAGCCCATGCAACGCGGTACGGCAACATAGCCCAGTAGACGAGTTGTGCGACGAGCTCAGAAGGGCCCTTTCACCAATTCTCGCAAGCATCCGAAGCAGAGCTGCAGTACAGACCAAACGTAGGCCACGCAGATAGAGAACACCAGTATCCAACCCCAGACGGAGCGTTAGAATCGCAAAGGGCGTCGGCTGTGGCTCTGCAGCCACCAAGCAGCAGGCGGTTCTCATGCAAAAAATGTATATCGCAAACGAGGGGGAGATCATCAGCGACGCCGCGCTACAGGCTTATGCTTTTTGGGTGGGATGCGTCGGCCCTACCCTTGATGGGCCAGGACGGGATGGTGGATTATAGGTGCTAGTCTGGACTGGTTGGCGTGGATCGCTCGGTAGGCTGTCAACATGAATACGCTGCCGCTTAAGGCTCTTGTGTGGAATGTGCATGGGCTAAACTCACCCGCACGTAGAAGTGCCATATCCCAGGTGGTGAATGCAGCGAAACCTAGCATTGTCTACTTCCAAGAGACCAAAATGGAGGATGTAACAACTAGTGTGGTGTGCCATTGTCTTGGCAATAAATATGAATCTTTTTACTTCTTGCCGTCGGTTGGAACGCGAGGTGGAATCCTACTTGCTTGGGATGCCTCGCTTGTCCCCCACTATACAGATAACACATTGACTGCGTTGGTGAAACCCATGGAAGGAAGAGAATGGTGGATCACAGGAGTCTACGGGCCACAGCTTGACCACCAAAAGGTGGAGTTTCTACTGGAACTCGTAGATATCAGAGAGCTTAAAGCGGGACCTTGGGTAGTGCTGGGTGATTTTAACCTATTGGTTAACCCGGATGACAAAAGCAACGACTGTATCAATAGAAGGATGATGGCGTGGTTCAGAGCAAAGTTGAACGCTCTCGAGCTCAAGGAACTATACCTTAATGCTCGCCGGTATACATGGTCAAATGAAAGGGAAGAGGCGACACTTGAGAAAATTGACCATGTCTTCAGCTCCATGTGCTGGGAGGATCATTATCCGACGTGCCAATTATCGTCTTGAGGCTCCTCTGTTTCGGATCAATGCCCGCTACTGCTGGATGCAAATGCGGACCTCCGTATGGGACGACGCTTTAAATTTGAAGCATTCTGGATCAAATTAGACCACTTCTCTGACATAGTGGCAAAGGCGTGGAATTCAGTACCCCAAGAGGGGAACCCCTTTGTGGTCCTCAACGCAAAGCTGCGGGCTACTGCCAAAAAAGTCAAACAGTGGAGTGACCGCATTGGCAATATTAAGCTGCAGATAGCAATTGCAATGGATGTTATCTTCCGTTTGGATAAAGCTATGGACTCGAGAACTCCCTCGCCACAAGAGCATGATCTACGCAAGATCCTTAAAAGGAAGCTCATGGGTTTCAGCTCACTGGAAAGAACTATAACAAGGTAGCAATCGCGGATTTTCTTTCTTCGTGAAGGGAATGCTAGTACCGGCTTCTTCCATCAACAAGCGCGCCACCGGCAGCGGAGAAACTGGATCGCCACCATCCGAAATGGCGATGTGATTGGCACAAGCCATGAAGAGATAGCACGCGAGAGGGATTCATACTACACCCACATTCTTGGCGAGATACAAACACGGAGCCACTCCCTCGACTTGAACATGCTGCAGCTCCCTACGACAAATCTGGATCATCTAGAGGATCCGTTCACAGAAGAGGAAGTGGAAAGGGTGGTCAAGTACATGCCACCGGACAAGGCCCCTGGGCCTGATGGTTTCACTGGGCGGTTTTATGCGACATGCTGGCACCTAATCAAGGCAGACATCATGCGTGCGATGGATGCATTCTATCGTGGCGACATGAGAGGGCTACCAGCCATCAACAAAGCCATTGTTTCTCTCCTACCCAAGAAAGATGGAGCGGTGGACATCATCGATTTCATGCCAGGCAGCCTCTTCCATGGTGCAATAAAAATCTTTGTCAAGACTTTGGCAAATAGACTGGCGCAAGACTTGCCAGAACTGGTGGGAGTGCACCAAAGTGCATTCATGAAGGGTAGATCAATCCATGATAACTTCATGCTTGTGCAATGCATGACACGTCGCCTTCACGCACTCAAAGAGGAAGCCGTAATGCTAAAGCTAGATATCTCCAAAGCGTTATATTCGGTTCATTGGCCCTTTCTCTTAGAAGTGCTGCGGACCATGGGTTTTGGCCCTAGATGGCTTGCGTGGGTTTGTGGACTGTTGTCACATCATCCACGAGGATTATGGTGAATGGCGCCCCGGGACGACCAATCTTCAGCAGCAAGAGTTTGAGACAGGGTGCCCCCTCTCTCCGATGCTCTTCATTCTAGTTATGGAACCGCTGCAACGAATTTTTGAGCTTGCCACCTCACGTGGAATTCTGGCCCCGCTAGCAAGAAGAGGGATGAAGCATCCCGTTTCGATGTTCGCTGACGACGTCATAATTTTTCTCAAGCCATTCGACCAAGACTTACAGGCGTGTGCGGCACTTCTTTAGATCTTTGGCGGTGCTTCTAGACTGCATGTCAACCTCAACAAAAGCGCGGCTTTCCCAATCCGCTGCACGCCAGCCACTTTGGGAGAGAGTTACTACGATAATTGGATGCCCGACCGGCACCTTTCCTTGCAAGTACCTAGGATTGCCACTCACCATCCGCAAGCAATCTGCAGTTCAGCTTTCAGGACTCATGGATCAGCTGGCTGCGGCCTTGCCAAGATGGAAGGCAGCCACCATGCCCAAAAGTGGGCGCCTCCTCCTTGTGAAATCTGTCCTATGCGCGATCCCACTCCACGCCATGCTTGAGCTGGACATTCCGCAAAAAATGATCACAACGATGAACAAAGTCTGTAGTGGTTTCCTATGGTGCGCCAAGGCTGAAGCAAGTGGTGGAAAGTGCACTGTCGCTTGGGACACAGTTTGTACACCTATGTGGGCAGGAGGCCTCGAAGTACCGAACCTTGGCTGGTTAAATACGGCAATGCAGTTGAGGTGGCCATGGCTACAAAGATCGGACCCAACCAGGCCATGGGCGGAATTCAACATCTCGGTACCAAAGGAATCGTGGCAACTGTACAGAGCCGCTTCCATGTCGAAAACTGGAAACGAACGGAACACGTTTTTTTGGGAGGACAGATGGCTGCAGGGACAACAGATTCAAGAGTTTGCGCCAAACTTATATAGCCGAGTCAGACGCAAGGTGCGCGCCACGCGAACGGTACAACAAACACTCGAGCATAATGCATGGGCCACAGACTTAGGGCCAGACCTTGACCAAAACTTTCTTTGGGACTACTTGACTCACTGGACTGCAGTCTCCGGGGAAGTTCTTCATGAGGGCCAGGAAGATTCTATCACTTGGGCTTGGGAGCAGGACGGCCGACACTCGACCAAATCAGTTTACGCAGCGAAGTTCTAGGGCCGGGAGGTGGCCCCAACAGCAACTTTCACGTGGAAGTCCAGAGCCCCCCTATAATGTCGCTTCTTTGCTTGGCTAGCCCTACGAAACAGGTGCTGGACTTCCGATCGCCTGGCCCGGAGGGGCCTTGATCACCAGGAGGCGTGCCCGTTATGTGATCAGGGAGAAAAAATAATAATAAACCACATCTTGATGGATTGCGTGTTCACGCGGCAGGTTTGGACGACGGTTTGCGGTGCCCTAGGCAAGGCCGACTGGGCGCCGGCGAGGGGCGAGAGGCTTCAGGATTGGTGCCACAGCAAGACAGGCGCAGGACGTGCCGGAAAGGATGCCAGAGCATTAGTGATCCTGGTTATGTGGGAGGTATGGAAACACTGGAACGCGACGGGGTCCAGCTCCAGCCATCCCTACAACTTGTAATCAGTAGGATAGAAGCCGAATCGACGATGTGAAAGCAGGCCAGCCTCATCAAAGGAGACGTAGCCCCTTTCCTGGGAGCGTTATCGGCATGGGCTAACACGAGTAGGTAGATTAGCGTGTGTCTCTTTGGAGTTGGGCTCGCATAATTGTAACTCCAACGTGGAGTGGCTCTTCCCCCTTGTTTCCTCCCTTTAATATATTGTACGCACACTCGTGCGTATTCGAGAAAAAAAAAACAAGGACGGAGGTAGTATCTTATATTAATAAGAAAACGTCTTATTTTATGAAACCAAAGAAGTATTGTGATTAGCAAGTTTCACAGATGTGTTAAAATCGTAACATCCAGTCGACCATCAAGTAACTGTTCATCAGGAATTGGGCTGTCCTGTAGATTTTGGGCCCGGCAGATAAGATATGCACTGATACATTGAAACATTTTTTTCGAAAAGGATACATTGAAACATGCGTTCATTAGGGTTAACTTTGTGCAGTGCCGCGGCAGATCGAATTAATTAATTTCTGGTGCCTGCTCATTTGGCTGCTTTTCACTTAAGTGTACAGTCCCGCGGGAGATCCCTTGAACGCTCCACCCATCGCACCTCGCATGCTTTTTTCTTTTGGCTGTCCAATTTGAATCTGTTATATCTTCTGAATCAAAAGTTCAATTGATGTTACGTTTGCATATTTGTTTTTTTCATGTTTTTCATTTAAACTTTTAAATTTATCATTCATTTATCAAATATTAATATTTGAAACTCGCAGAAGTTTTAAAAACTAACCAAAACGTATTAAAAATGATCTTGTTTCAAAGACCTCATCGCAAGGAATCCTAATATGTAAACGAAACATAAATTAGACTTTTGGTTGAAAAGATTAAAATTTGAAACTAAAAACAAAAGCATGTGAGGTTAGATGGGTGGAGTTGCCACGAGTTGCCATGTGTGGACCTCATGTAAGGAAATTATAAGGGTGAAAGCACATGCTAAGATCAAACCAATTTCTAAATCGTCAGGCAAACAGACAGCCCACAATATCCGTGCCCCTGCCCCTATGTGCCACAATTCTCTTCCTCAATCGACCCACTTTTTTTATTGGCAAAAATACTCAGTCGACCCACTAGAATACCTGTTTTGTAGTACTAGTGTTGATTTTCACTACATTTCCTTTTATTTGAACACTGGTTTTCAATACATTTCCTAACAACATGTGCCGAACCTGCTTAATTATGTGATGCATTTTCACTCCTTTGAAATGGTGTCAGAATGGATTCTTGATTTTGTAGGAGAAAAATAGAGATCGACTGTGTACAAGGTATAATTTACTACTCTTTATTTGGTTATATCTGGCGATTCTACTGGAGAGACTTTAACAGGCTTAAACGTATATCCTAAAAAAGAAACTACTCGTCGGCCAAGCTTCTGGTGATTTATTAAATTACTTGAACTATTTTTTCTTCTTTGTTGAATTATTTATTTCTCTTTTGGTATGTTGGTGACCATATCACTTGAAAATTACATTGATGCGTTTTACATGCGCGATGGACGAGCGGTCACTCTCTTATCCGGAGTTGTGGCTACATCGGCAACTCAAGAAGATCCTTGGCCTAGCTTCGCTACGCGCGATCACTCGTCAGCAGTCACGCCTGACTTGGATCAAGGATGGTGCCGCCTCCACGGCCTTCTTTCACCTTCATGCCAACGGGCGACTGCGGCGGAACTACGTCTTCAAGATGCGTGATGGGCCTAGGGAGGAATCCTCCTAGCAGGGCATCGATGACCCGGCGGCAAGGCACTTCGAGGGACTCCTTGGCACCCCGACTCCTCATGCCTAGGGTATTAAGTTTGAGCACCTGGAGCTGCCAGTTGTCTCCTCTGCTTCTTTGGAGGCGCCGCTCGATGAGGCAACAATTTGGAAGGTCATTGGAGAACTGCCGCCAGACAAGGCACCGGGGCCAGATGGCTTCATGGCTAGGTTCTACTAGTCCTACTCACCTATCAGTCACGAGGTGGTAATGAGAGTTGTTCAGGCTTTTGACAGTAGGTGCGGGCGCGGATTTGAGCGCCTAAATGGTGCTTATATCACTTTGCTCCCGAAGTATGACGGCGCCTGCGACATCCACGATTTCCAGCCGACCAGTCAAGTCCCCAACTTTGGGATGATAATCTCCAAGGCAATGGCTTCACAACTAGGTTGTCCCTGCCTTCTCTTGTCACTTGCAACTAGAGCACGTTTATCGGTGGATGATCCATGCTGGACAACTTTCTGTTCATCCAACAATCCATCAAGAAGATGCACGGAAGAGTGTGGTCTCTCTCATGTCAAGCTCGAGATCGTGAAGGCCTTTGACTGGGTCTCATGGCTGTTTCTTTTTACGGTGCTGCGTGCGCGCGGTTTTGGCCCAAGATGGCTGATACGTCTCCAACGTATCTATAATTTTTGATTGTTCCATGCTATTATATTATCCATCTAGGATGTTTTATACGCATTTATATGCTATTTTGTATAATTTTTGGGACTAACCTATTAACCCCGAGCCCAATGCCAATTTCTGTTTTTTCCTTGTTTTTGAGTATCGCAGAAAAGAAATACCAAACGGAGCCCAATTGACATGAAACTCAACGGAGGATGTTTTTGGACCAGAAGAAGCCCAAAGAGTACCGGAGATGGACCAGGGGAGTCCCGGGCTGCCCACGAGGGTGGGGGGCGTGCCCGCCCCCTGGGCGCGCCCCCCTATCTCGTGGCCCCCTCGGGGACCCCCTTACTTGTTCCCGACTCCAACACCTTTTATATATACAGAAACCTCCAGAAAATAACCTAGATCGGGAGTTCCGCCGCCGCAAGCCTCTGTTGCCACCGAAATCCAACCTAGACCCGCTCCGGCACCCCATCGGAGGGGGGAATCCCTCTCTGGTGGCCATCTTCATCATCCCGGTGCTCTCCATGATGAGGGGGTAGTAGTTCACCCTCGGGGCTGAGGGTATGTACCAGTAGCTATGTGTTTGATCTCTCTCTCTCGTGTTCTTGAGATGGCACGATCTTGATGTATCGCGAGCTTTGCTATTATTGTTGGATCTTATGATGCTTCTCCCCCTCTATATTCTTGTAATGGATCGAGTTTTCCCTTTGAAGGTATCTTACCGGATTGAGTCTTTAAGGATTTGAGAACACTTGATGTATGTCTTGCATGTGTTTATCTGTGGTGACAATGGGATATCACGTGATTTACTTGATGTATATTTTGGTGATCAACTTGCGGGTTCAGTGACCTTGTGAACTTATGCATAGGGGTTGGCACACGTTTTCGTCTTGACTCTCCGGTAGAAACTTTGGGGCACTCTTTGAAGTTCTTTGTGTTGGTTGAATAGATGAATCCGAGATTGTGTGATGCATATAGTATAATCATGCCCGCGGATACTTGAGGTGACAATGGAGTATCTAGCTGACATTAGGGTTTTGGTTGATGTGTGTATTCAGGTGTTATTCTAGTATGAACTCTAGGATAGATCGAACGAAAAGAATAGCTTCGTGTTATTTTACTACGGACTCTTGAATAGATTGATCATAAAGAATAACTTTGAGGTGGTTTCGTACCCTACAATAATCTCTTCGTTTGTTCTCCGCTATTAGTGACTTTGGAGTGACTCTTTGTTGCATGTTGAGGGATTGTTATATGATCTAATTATGTTATCCTAGTTGAGAGAACTTCCACTAGTGAAAGTATGAACCCTAGGCCTTGTTTCCTAGCATTGCAATACCGTTTACGCTCACTTTTATCATTAGTTACCTTGCTGTTTTTATATTTTCAGATTACAAAAACATATATCTACCATCCATATTGCACTTGTATCAGCATCTCTTCGCCGAACTAGTGCACCTATACAATTTACCATTGTATTGGGTGTGTTGGGGACACAAGATACTCTTTGTTATTTGGTTGCAAGGTTCTTTGAGAGAGACCATCTTCATCCTATGCCTCCCACGGATTGATAAACCTTAGGTCATCCAATTGAGGGAAATTTGCTACTGTCCTACAAACCTATGCACTTGGAGGCCCAACAACGTCTACAAGAAGAAGGTTGCGTAGTAGACATCAAGCTCTTTTGTGGCGACGTTGCCGGGGAGGTTAGTGATTGAAGGTATATCTTTAGATCTTGCAATAGAATCTTTTAGTTTCTTGTTTTATCACTAGTTTAATTTATAAAATAAAACTACAAAAAAATAGAATTGAGGTTGCCTCATATGCTTCATCTTTTTAAAACTTTCGTGAAAATGATGGGAAGGAAAATTGTGCTCAAGTAACAGAAGAAGAATTACATAGAATGCTTGGCATACAATATGTGAATGATGAGCATGATTGCAATGTTATTAGTATGAATTCTTTGAATACCCAAGATACTAATGATATACAAAGCCACAAGCTTGGGGATGCTATGTTTGATGAAGATGACATGTTTAGCCCCCTAAGTTTTGATGAGCAAATTTATTATGGTGAAAGCATGCCTCCTATTTATGATGATTATTGTGATGACATGTATTCTATAGATAATAAAGATAACCATGAAACTTGTCATCATGATTTTAATTTTCAATTGGATTATACTTCACATGATAGTTATTTTGTTGAATTTGCTCCTCCCGCTACTATGAATCAGAAGAATTTTGCTTATGATGGAAGTAGTAAAATTTCAATGAAAGTAGTTAATGAAAAGAATGCTTTATGTGCTGGTTATATTGTTGAATTCATTCATGATGCTACTGCAAATTACTATGAGGGAGGAATATATGCTTATAATAATTGCAATAATATCAAGTTTCCTCTCTATGTGCTTAAAGTTTTGAAGTTATGTTTGTTTTGCCTTCCTATGCTAGTTGATTATTGTTCCCATATGTCGTTTGCTCAAAAAATCCCTAGGCATAGGAAGTGGGTTAGACTTAAATGTGATAGTTATATTCTTCATGATGCTCTCTTTATGTTTCAATTCTTATCTTTTACGCGAGCATCATTGAAATCATTGTGCCTAGCTAAAAGGCATTAAAGAAAAGCGCTTGTTGGGAGACAACCCAATATTTACCCCTACTGTTTTTGTGTGTTCACATGATTAATCTACTGTAGTAATCATATTTTATAGCTTTTGCTTCAATAAAGTTCCAAGTAGAACCTTTGGGAAAACTTGGGTGAATGTTAATGTGATCTTGCTGTAAAAAACAGAAACTTTGCGCTCATGAGATTAGCAGCCATTTTTTACAGAAAGGTGCTTTTAAGTTGATTCTTTTTGCAGTAGATTCATAGAGAAATTCCTCACGTCCACCAATTTATTTGAGAATGTTTAGAGTTATATAAGTGTTCGAAAGTTATAGATTGCTACAGACTGTTCTGTTTTTGACAGATTCTGTTTTTCGTGTGTTGTTTGCTTATTTTGATGAATCTATGAGCAGTATCGGAGGGTATGAACCATAGAGAAGTTGGAATACAATATATATTACAACAATATGAATTTATAATGAGTTCACAACAGTACCTAAGTGGTGGTTTTATTTTCTTATACTAACTGAGCTTACGAGTTTTCTGTTGAGTTTTGTGTTGTGAAGTTTTCAAGTTTTGGGTAAAAATTCGATGGACTATGGAATATGGAGTGGCAAGAGCCTAAGCTTGGGGATGTCGAAGGCACCCCAAGGTAATATTCAAGGGCAACCAAAAGCCTAAGCTTGGGGATGCCCCGGGAAGGCATCCCCTCTTTCGTCTTCGTCTATCGGTAACTTTACTTGAGGCTATATTTTTATTCACCACATGTTATGAGTTTTGCTTGGAGAGTCAATTTATTTTACTTTGTTTTGCTTGTTGTTTGAATAGTATCCCAAGATATCAAATTCTTAAATGTTAGAGAGTCTTCACATAGTTACATAATTATTCAACTACTCACTGATCTTCACTTGCATCTTTCGGAGTAGTTTGTTATTGCTCTAGTGCTTCACTTATATCTTTTTAGAGCACGGAGGTGGTTTTATTTTGAAGAAATAGATGAACTCTCATGCTTCACTTATATTATTTTGAGAGTCTTTTAGAACAGTATGGTAATTTTCTTAGGTTATGAATTTAGTCCTAATATGATAGGCATCCAAGAGGGATATGATAAAAACTTTCATATAAAGTGCATTGAATACTATGAGAAGTTTGATGCTTGATGATTGTTTTGAGATATGAGGATGGTGATATTAGAGACATGCTAGTAGAGTAATTGTGAATTTGAGAAATACTTGTGTTGAGGTTTGCAAGTCCCGTAGCATGCACGTATGGTAACCGTTGTGTGACAAATTTGAAGCATGAGGTATTTCTTTGATTGTCATCCTTTGTGTGGAGGTCAGGATTGCGCGATGGTTAACTCCTACCAACCCTTCCCCTAGGAGCATGTGTGTAGTACTTTGTTTTGATGACTTGTAGATTTTTGCAATAAGTATGTGAGTTCTTTATGACTAATGTTGAGTCCATGGATTATACGCACTCTCACCCTTCCACCATTGCTAGCCTCTCTAGGGCCGTGCAACTTTCGCCGGTACCATACACCCACCATATATCTTCCTCAAAACAGTCACCATACCTACCTATTATGGCATTTCCATAGCCATTCCGAGATATATTGTCATGCAACTTTCCACCGTTCCGTTTATTATGACACGCTTCATCATTGTCATATTGCCTTGCATGATCATGTAGTTGACATAGCATTTGTGGCAAGGCCACCATGCATAATTCTTCATACATGTCACTCTTGATTCATTGCACATCCCGGTACACCGCCGTAGGCATTCATATATAGTCATATTTTGTTCTAGTATCGAGTTGTAAGTAAATAAAAGTATGATGATCATCATTATTAGAGCATTGTACCAAAGAAAAAAAGAAGTAAGGCCAAAGAAAAAAAGAAAGGCCCAAAAAAAGAAAAAAAAAGAAAAAAAAGAAAAAAAGAAAAAAAGAAAAAAAGAAAAAATGGGCAATGTTACTATCTTTTTACACACTTGTGCTTCAAAGTAGCACCATGATCTTCATGATAGAGAGTCTCTTGTTTTGTCACTTTAATATACTAGTGGGAATTTTCATTATAGAACTTGACAAGTATATTCCAATGATGGGCTTCCTCAAATGCCCTAGGTCTTCGTGAGCAAGTAAGTTGGATGCACGCCCACTTAGTTTCTTTTGTTGAGATTTCATACATTTATAGCTCTAGTGCATCCGTTGCATGGCAATCCCTACTCACTCACATTGATATCTATTGATGGGCATCTCCATAGCCCATTAATACGCCTAGTTGATGTGATACCATCTTCCTCTTTTGTCTTCTCCACAACCACCACTCTATTCCACATATAGTGCTATATCCATGGTTCACGCTCATGTATTGCGTGAAAGCTGAAAAAGTTTGAAAAAAATTTAAGTATGAAACAATTGCTTGGCTGAAACCGGGGTTGTGCATGATTTGAGTACTTTGTGTGACGAAGATGGAGCATAGCCAAACTATGTGATTTTGTAGGGATGAACTTTCTTTGGCCATGTTATTTTGAGAAGACATAATTGCTTTGTTAGTATGCTTGAAATATTATTATCCTTATGTCAATATGAACTTTTTTCATGAATCTTTCGGATCGGAACATTCATGCCACAATAAAGAAAATTACATTGAGAATTATGTTGGTTAGCATTCCACATAAAAAAATTCTGTTTTTTATAATTTAGCTACTCGAGGATGAACATGGATTAAGCTTGGGGATGCTTGATACGTCTCCAACGTATCTATAATTTTTTATTGTTCCTTGCTATCACTACAAAAAAAGACACATCCGTGACATTTTGGGCCGAATGAAACTTTTTTCTGTCATACTTATGACATTTCTATGACGATAATTATGACAAAACCTGGTACATCATAGATGTGGTGGGGTCCTACTTCTATGACAAAAAATCATGACAGAAAATGGGCTTTTTGTCCTGGGCGGGCCGGAGACGCAGCTGCATGACATTCTTTGGGCCGTCCATGACGGAAAAAACCATGGTAGAAGCGAGGGAGAGGAAAATATCGGGGTGTTCCTGGTTACGGTGGGTGGTCGGGGCTGAGCGATGCACGTTTCTCTCGTACACGCACGCGCGTGGGTGCGAGGCGTTGGGCTCTAACTGAACCCGAGCGAGACATTGGGCTCTAACTGAACTCGAGTGATTGCACTGCAGGCTACGCGTTACTGAACCCAAGCGATCGATCGATGGCTGTTAACTGAACCCGATCGGGCGATTCCTTCGCTATTGCTACTAACTGAAGCCGAACGATGTCGCCTCTACATGAATAGGGGGCGTTACTGGGGGGGTTTGGATGAACAGTTCCCGGTGGGGGTGGATGAACATGACCCCGTGGTGTTGAACAGGACCCCGATCGATCGAGCCGGTTTGGGCTGCATGAACAGGACCCCGTGGAGGGCTGGATGAACAGGACCACCCCGTGGAGGGCTGGATGAACAGTAAACGGTGGAGGGGTGGTTGAACAGGAGCCCATGGAGAGGGCTGATTGAACAGTAGCTGGTGGAGTAGCACGCGGTGGAGGCTGAACAGTCGCAGGTGGAGGCAGGATGAGGTCGACGGTGGGTGAAACAGTAGCCCGTGGAGGCTGGAGGGGTCAATGGTGGAGATGAACAGTATCCCGTGGAGTCCTGTTTTGTGGTACGCCACACCCCTCCCGATGAACAGGACCCCCGTTTCGACCGTAGCGCTCTAACACAAGTCCGTTTCCTTCGTTTTGCGGTACGCCACACCCCTCCCGATGAATAGGACCCCCGTTTCGACCGTAGCGCTCCAACACAGGTCTGTTTCCTCTGTTTTGCGGCACGCGACACCCCTCCCGATCAACATGACCCCCGTTTCGACCGTAGGAGGTCCGTTTCCTCCGTTTAGCGGTACGCCAGACCCCTCCCGATGAACAGGATCCCGTTTCGAACTGGCCGGTCGAACACAAGGCCGTTTCCTCTGTTCTGCGGTACGCCAGGCCTCGTTTCCATTGGCTGTTCCGTCCAAGACCTCCCGATGAACAAGACGACGTATTCCGTTCCGACCCAGCCGGTTGGCTCCCCATGAACACGATGACGACGCTGTTTCTCCGTTTCGACCCAGCCATGTACACAAGCCCTGGCCGTACGTACGCGCGAGTAGGCGTTCGAGACCCCGCCCGTATGTACGTACGTGGCCGTATTTACTTTCTTGCACCCTGGTTGATGTACGTACGTGTGCATGCTACGTGCGCGCCTCTGCTACGACACGTGCGCGCCTCTACATCGACCAGTATGTACATACACGTTCGCGACCAGAATGAAAACACTATGTACGCTTCGACCAGGTGGGTCCCGACTGTCAGGCACTTCCTTGCGTTCGAAGATTTAGCTGGTGGGTCTCGGCAGTCAGGGGGGCGAATCGTTGTTTTTGCCTGGACGCACTTCCTTGCGTTCGAAGATGTAGCTGGTGGGTCCCAGCAGTCAGGGGGAAACATTTTTTCGTGAAATACGATGGCCTCTCCGGTGGCTCCCCGCTGTCAGGTGGTGGAATAATTATTTTGTGCGTGATAAGGAGGCACTTCCTTGCTGTGGCCGTGGACCCAGCTGTCAGCCTCTCCACGTACAGTCCACGTTCGATGGAAGCCGTTCCTTGACCACATTGACCACGCCGCGCCGAGAGCACCAGGGCGGTGGACGATGGCGAGGCCTAGGAAGGGGACGACGTGGAGCCGGGGAAGACGCGACAGTGGATGCCCCCACGTAGAGGAGTACGAGGGTTCACTGGTTCGCTGCGGTGTGAGGCTGCCGTCGCCGCAGAATAACAGGGGGTGTGGGTGAGTAGAGGGATGGCCTGGCCAGCTTTGGGAATAGTAGGGGGCGGTGAGGCCTCCGCGGTAGCACAGCCGGCCACGGGAGGCAGGAGCATGCGGCACGACCGATGCTGCTTTGGGCGGCTTGAGCAACAAGACCAGAGGTTGAAAAAGCACTACGACCGTTGGATGGACATCGTACGATCAATGGAGCTAGAATCGTTCATATTGACTAAGTTGACAAAGCACACCGTCCCCGTCAACTTAGTAGGCCCACAAGTTAGCCTCCCACCAAGGTGGGTCCCAACCAGTAGGGGCAGTATTCATTTTTATGTGCGTAATAAGGAGGCACTTCCAGTGGGTCCGAGCTGACAGCGGGGAGAACGTTTTTTTGCGTAATACGGTGGCCCGTCCGATGGGTCCCAGTAGTCAGGGGGGAAACTCTTTTTCACGAAATACGGTGCCCCGTCCGGTGGGTCCCTGCTGTCAGGTGGAGGTATTATTATTTTCCGCGTAATAAGGAGGCACTTCCTTGTTGTCGTCGTGGACCCAGCTGTCAGCCTCTCCACGTATAGTCTACATCCGATGGAAGCCGTTCCTTGACCACGTTGACCATGCCGCGCCGAGAGCACCAGGGCGGTGGACGACAGCGAGGCCTGGGAAGGGGACGACGCGGAGCCGGGGAAGACGCGGCAGTGGAAGCCCGCGCGGAGAGGAGTACGAGGGTTCACTGGTTCAGCTGCGGTGTGATGCTGCCGTCGCCACGGAATAACAGGGGGTGTGGGTGAGTAGAGGGATGGCCTGGCCAGCGATGGGAGTAGTAGGGGGCGGTGAGGCCTGCGCGGCAGCACAGCTGGCCACTGGAGGCAGGAGCAGGTAGCACGACCGGCGCTGCTTTGGGCGGCTGGAGCAGGAAGACCAGAGGTTGAAGAAGCACGATGGCCGTTGGATGGACATCATACGGTCACAGTAGCTAGAATCGTTTATATTGACTAAGTTGACGAAGCCCTTGGTACGCGTCAACTTAGTAGGCCCACAGGTCAGCTTCCGAAACGGTGCGCCCCAGATGTCAGGGGGAGGAATCGTTTTTTGGGCGGGTGAAGCTAGAATATCCGAGATTGAAGAAGAAGCACGACATCCATTGGATGGACATCCAACGGCCACTGCTGCTAGAACCGTGTGTTGACTATAAGTTGACAAAGCCTTGCATATGCGTCAACTCTTTTTTTAGGGGACGCGTCAACTTAGTAAGGCCACAAGTGTATGGCAGAGAACTTATAGCCCATTTGAGATTTGTAAGAACGTGCAGTCAATTTTCGAATTCTAATGGAGTTTACTACAACCCATTTATAGTTTGTTAAAAGTACAACCCATTTCAACCAACCGTTCAAAACAGAATTCAATAAAATTTCCCACATTTTGATGGGATCCGAAATATTTTTATCCCGAAATTTCTAGTCAGATTAAATACAATTTCAATATAAATTTATATTACGTAAAAATCCAATGAAACATTGCGCTCGCAACAATTAATGAAATTAAATTTTTCAATATCCAAAAGTAATATTTTATAAAGTAATTACGTGTTTGGTGCATTTTTATAGTTACTGCCCAGTTTTTATAATTACATCCCATTTATTATTTCTTAAAACCCATTTTCTTGTTAAGCCTAATGCATCCCTCCTAGGAAAGATTTGCAGCCCAGCGGGGCGGAGAAGAACAACTTGACCTTGCCTAGGTATTCCTAAAAAAAGTATAGCTGAGCTAGCAATTTTCAGCTTAAACAAAAATAATATCTGGGCTGGATATCTGGCCTGGGCTAGACGAGCCACATCCCGCCCAGTTAATAGCTTCAGCGATGTTTTCGTTGTTGTTTCAGAGGAGAAAAATTAATATCTGGGCTAAACATCTCTCAAGAAAAACTCTGCAGTGCTCACACCTCAAAAACACAAATACTGCTCGAGCTGCTTGGTCCCAACTGTCGGCCGCTTCTTGTGCAATTATCTCGTTTATTGAGTACATAGGTTGACAATGGTGTGGGACCGTGATGTCAGGAAACCAGGAGGAAGCAAAAAAAATTATAGTTTTATATACTTATAAGGAGGCACTTGCATACGTGCGGCTATGGCCGTGGTGGGTCCCCACTGTCATCCTCTCCAAGTAAAGTCATCTCCCCATCCTCATGTCCGTTGACCATATTGACAACGCGAGATGGCGGCGCCACATCGAGTGCAACAACTTGAAGGACGACGGAGAGGGCCTCATGGGCCCTACGGATGTTCTGATACAGCGCCCGCTGCTCATTCGGGAAGCCAGGATCATAGGGCCACATGTCCGCGACGGCATTGTCGTTCGCTTATTCACCGATACTTGTTGAGGAGACGGAGGTTGCAGCACAGGTCCTCCTGCGCTGGTAGCTCTTCCGCCATTAGGGGATCGAAGTGCGGCCACACCTGCTCTATGATGAACACGGCATGAACCGGCTTGGACAGTGGCACCGGCTCCTGGTCGAAGCTACGTCCATCGTCTGATTGTCATCGCTCAGCTCGGTGAGGTAGCTGGCGAGTCAGCATGTCCGGCTGTTGGACCGACCCGCTGCCAAGCACGAGTCTGACTGCCCTGGCCCACCCAGACCGCCTCCCTCGCTCGCGCGCGCTTTCCGCCCGAAACGGTCAGCGTCGCCCGCCCCGCTTCCCGGTGCATGCGATTGCTCCGCTTTCAAACGACACAAGTGCCGTCCGTCCGTCCTTCTGCTGCCCACATTAATGATACGCGGTTGCCAAGGCGGCTACTCCGGCACCACATGTCTGTCCCTCCGCCGCCCACCATTGCTATATAAACTGTTGCACCCACCATAGCCGCAGTCATCCGCATCCGTTCCTATTCTCCTGTCCACACCACTACTGCCCGCCATGGTGTCAGGACCGGTTTCTCGGGATATTAATTTTCCCAAAGAGCGGACCTTGTGCTCACGAGCCCCAGGATTACTGTTAGCTGATGAGGCACCAACTTGTTACAGAAACTCCAAGCAAAGTGCAAAATATGTAGTACAAGACCATTCTGGCCTGTGAGTACAACACAAGCTTTTAGTGATTGATGGCGGAAGTGGTTTGTGGATCGTTGGTGACTATAGGACTCCATCTCCCACAGGAACGGCTGACCGGGATAACACCTATCTTCGCGAGGCTGCTAACTCCAATAGTGTAGGCTTCGGGGTGGCATCACGTCGTTCCTTCCCACGCAAGGAATCTGGCCAAGACAATAGCCAGGGACAAGCCAGTGAGTACTTTGAATGTACTCACAAACATTTTGAATATGGGTGAGACTTAAACATGCTCGAGGATAAATTATGATTAATAGGATAAAAATGATATGACAGACTATAATTGCAAGCAGGACATTCGAGTAAAAGGCATATGCAATCAGAAAGTCGTAACAAAATAAATAACGAGCATGCCGCAGTCGGGCGTCTGAGCGACACCACAGAAAGGGCTTATAAATAAAAAGAATGCCACAGTCGGACGTCTGAGCGACATCACCTAACGGGCTTATAAATAAAAAGAATGCCACAGTCGGACGTCTGAGCGACATCACCTAAAGGGCTTATAAATAAAAAGAATGCCACAGTCGGACGTGTGAGCGACATCACATAAAGGGCTTATAAA
>LR738714.1:115322435-115357358 GCA_902687465.1 Secale cereale | reverse complement strand
GACATCACATAAAGGGCTTATAAATAAAAAGAATGCCACAGTCGGACGTCTGAGCGACATCACATAAAAGGCTTATAAAAAGAATGCCACAGTCGGACGTCTGAGCGACATCACATAAAGGGCTTATAAATAAAAAGAATGCCACAGTCGGACGTCTGAGCGACATCACATAAAGGGCTTATAAAAAAAATAACCGTGAATATCCCGGGGGTAGAACCGTCCCAGGGATACTCATTGTTTCAAATAATACGATTGGTTAGTCCATAATAATGATAATTCACAGTCACCACCTGTCACAGGTCATAAATAATGCTCTTGGTTTAATAGTTCCTCCTCCGAAGACCGACACTCGACCCATCCCAGACTGTAGTCCTTAACCATGGACACGGCTATTCGAATAGGTTTTATATCTCTACAGAGGGTGTACTCTTTACCCACGGATAACGGATTTTCTATAGCCCCTCTAGACTAATTCTGCCTACGGTCTTTTAATTTCAAGACGCACCTGACTGCACACACCAGCCTAACTTATCGGTGTCTGGAATCACCCACGACACTAGCTAAGCCAAACTTTAAGTAAGGAGGCTACAACCTCGACTAGCATGGGATCACAACAATTTATAACGCGCGCGAAAACTGGGGAAGCTATCCCCTTCGGCTCCAACCGAAACACCCATGCCCGCGGACCAGGTGGCCTGCCTACCGGATGCAGCCGGTATCTTCCACCGTCGCCTCTATGTACGGTGTGTGATAGAACAGGGATCGACAAATTTACTATACCGCACCCTACCTGTAGCAGGGACACGTGGTAGCACGAAACCAGTATGGGGGTTACTGGAGCAAGACTCGATCAAGGGTCGACTCTGCAGGTTTCAGCTTTGCTATATGGTTAGTGTCGTATCGCTTGACACCGTTCTCTGACAGGGTCACCACCCCTCATGCTTCATCCTGCCTTAGTGCACATCATTCGTCACCACGAGATGTCAGTCACTCAGCTGTGCTTACCGGAATACAACTTTCCTTCGGACTCCGTCCAAACTATCATCAGGCATATGAGGCATGAGAAGTGGTTACTGCCACCAATATCACAAACATAACAGAAAAGACATTTCACCACAAGTAGATATGCAAGAGTAAGACTTCTACATGAACTAATGATACTCCATGTTGGCATGTCAATGGAGTTCTTGAGTTATAACAAACAACACACAAAGTGTATTATCACGGTGTTCAAGATGCTTGCCTTCAAGTAGAGGGGAGGAGAAAAACATTCCAAGAATTTTGGAAGTTTTCTCCGTCTTCAAAATCCTAATAGAAAGAGTATAAAATTAATACATAGAATCACAACAACACAAACAAGTTGTCTGGAAATTTTTCAAATAAATTTGAAAATAAACTAGACCAAATTTGAGGAATAGCAGAAAAAGAAGCAATTCATTTGGAGCTACAGTTAAAAAGTTAAAGCCAGTCAAAGTTTGGTCAATTTCTGATTTTTAAACTAAAACAGTAAAGAAAATGTTTTGGCTGGGAATACGCCTTCGAGCTAGGGAATACGTACTCTGCGTTTTACGCCTTCACTTAAAAGTGCGTGGAGGCGAAGCTGGGTCACTGACAGTGGGTCCAGGGGGCCCACTGGTCAGGTTTGACCAGTCGTTCCCCCTTCCTCTTCTTCTGCCAGAATGGAGGCGGGGCTCCGGCGATCGTCGCCGGCTAACGAAGGCTCCTTGAGGGATACTGAGTGCGGGAATGGATCCGCTACTCCTAGGCGGTCCTCCCGGTAGTCGACTGGTCGGAGGGGACAGAGGGAGTCGCCGGCGGCGAGCTCCGCGGCGGAGGAAGCTTCGGGTGGGTTTGGGGCTTTGCGATGCAGTGGTTCCCGAGCGAGTATGAGGTGATGGGCGGCTCCACAGGATCATATGGAGTCGGATGGAGGTGTTGGCTGGACGGGAGGGGCGCTGGTCGTGACGAATTGGACTGGAGCGTGACGGCGGCCGTGTTCGCCGGAGATGAAGAAGAAAGCTTCCCGGGGACGAATGGCTGCCACGGGGCTGCTCCGCGGGATGTCTAGTGATGGTCTGATGCTGCGGAGAGGTTCAGGGCACCCTTAAATAGGCGAGCCATGGCGGTTCTGCGGCGGCAGGGGATAAGATCGCCGACGACCGCCATTTTGTAGCAGCCGGAGACGTGGCGGCGACGACCGCTAGCGGACGGGCCTGCGGATGAGCTCGCACTGCTCCAGGGGGCAGCTGGCGAGCGCGCGTGGCTTGGGCGGCGCCGACCGTGGTAGAGATCCACTGTGCTCGCCGGCGTGCCGCCAGAAGCGCTCTGACGGCGGCGCTGTGGAGTCCCAAAGAAAGCTTGGCGTGTTCTTGGGTGCGGATAAGGCCAGGCGTGGCTTCGCAGGTGAGCTGGGGCCAGGGGCGCGACGCGGCGACCCGAGCGCACGCACGTGCAAAACGCGTGCTCTGGGCGCGCCCAGAGCACGCACGCTACGTGCTCGGCGATATGCCAAGGTGTGCTAGGAAGCTCCAAACCGCAAGGGGTTCAGCAGGGTGGGGCTATAGGCTGGAACAAACTCAAGAGACATGCTGGTCTAGATAGGGGATCAAGTTCATAACATGAACCAGAAACTAAGCCAAATATGGTCATGCCCTCAGGGTGTTTGACACAATGCCAGTGGCATCTAGCTAACTCTTGGGGTGGCCAAATTTACCAGATGGATGTCTCCTTGGATGAGTAAGAAGGTGGTGAGGTTAGTTTATCAAGAGCAAAAACTTGTTAGTGCAAGTTTTGCAAGATCCCAATTCTGGACATAAAATGCAGAGCATTGTTTCCTGAACCGAAACTATCCCAATAGGCCCAGTCTTCTGGACTTAAGGGTTTTGCAAGAAAGACTATAATCATGAGGAAGCTTAAAGGCAATAGAGCAAAATAAACTAGGGTTGCAGTGCAAAATACCAAACTGAACCAGAATAGAAAAGAGGTTGGTTCACTCAAAATTTCCAAGGGGCCAAGATGGGTTTTTGCATAAAGTTGATTAACATACTCCTATGAACATCCCATAATTTTGGTGGAAGCATTACATGAATATTTAAAGGGGTTGTAGTGCAATTTGGCCTACTGAACCAGATTAGCAAACTTGTTGTGGAGCTTAAAATATTAAATTAAATAGTTATATTCTTGCATAAAAGTGATCTAATAGCATTACTTGACATCTCCAATTTTTGGTTGAAATTATAATTAAATTAATCATGTGGTTGCAGTTCAAATGAGGCCTTAAAATAAAAGGGAAATCAAATATATATGGGCAGATAATTAGGGGGACAATTATATATTTAATCCTGCTGATATAAGCAAAGTTTTAATGGGTGCAACAGAGAATTTAATATTAATTGGAAAGTTTTCACCAGGGGTAAAAACTCCAACATATCAGAACAAGAATGGTCCTGGAATCCAAGGAACATCCAGCAAAAGGCAAAATTTTAAAACACTGGCAAAAAAATTATTTAACAAAACATTGCTAAATTTTTGGGGTGTTACACATGGGTTCCTCGCGCTCCAGCAGTCTTTGGGACGGATGGACGACAGACCACAAGGAGATGGCAGCCATTGCTGCCAACTGGCTGGCCGGTAGGCAGCCGGAGGACGACGATGTCCCAATGGAGAACATGGTAGTCGACGATCCGGCGCCAACCCCCTCCTCCGCGCCATCCTCGCCGGGGCATTGCACCATGACCATCGGCGAGGCCTGTGCCCAATATATGGACATGGTGAGGCAGAAGCGTGAGGAGCAGTTCCGGGAGGCGCAGGCCGACGCCGCCTACAATCACCATCTCCTCCAGGAGTACCTACAGGCGGAGGAGCAGATCGCCGCGGAGCGGGCAGAGCAGGAGGCGCTGCTCGACTTGTACCGCTCCGCCCGCGAGGGCCACCTCGAGCAATTGCGGTACGGCATGCGGGGGGCGGAGGCTGCGGCCGCCTACAAAGAGGGTGATGAAGCGAGCGAGGCGCTGTTTGGCGTGACTGAGGACGAGGCAGAGGACAATGCCGGCTCCGACGAGTCCCCGCTCCGCTGGTGACGACGAGGCCCTACTCCGCCGAGGCCCCGCGGCGCCAACAACGAGGCAGAGGACACCGCCGTCTCCGCCAAGGCCCCGCGGCGCCAACAACGAGGCAGAGGACACCGCCGGCTCCGCCGAGGCCCCTATGTCAGGCCCAAGATGCAATTCTATCCCGATCACGTGACACTTACATGATTGGGGCACAAACGCATTTCGGGCGCTTAGCAAGATGGATATCATTACATCGTACCATTACATACATACATACATGGGGATACAACAATACATACAAGTCACATGAATACAACATCATCAATACAAGGCATCCGACTGCGGATGCAAACATGAAAAACACGATGACATCCATCTGCTATCCCAGGCTGCCGACCCGGAACCTAACCCAAGACTGAAGAAGATGAAGAAGAAAGAACTCCACACAACGATCATCGCTCTCACGTCAAGACATCGGAAACCTGCACCTGCAACTGTTGATATAGTATCTTTGAGCCACGAGGACTCAACAATCCCATAACCATGGGTAACAAGACTATCACAGCTTAATGGGTAGGAAGAAGTAAAGTGGTGAGGTTGCATCAGCGGCTAAGCAATATATGGTGGCTAACTTACGAGTACAAGAATAAGATGAGCATCTAAGCAAACGGTCGCAAACTAGTAGTGATCGCTAAAGATCCTGAACTACCTACGATTCAAACATAGCCCCACCGTGTTCTCTTCTCAAAATGAAAAGAGACAGTGACGGTTACTCACACAGTTGTGTGTTTTACTTCGGATCCTCTGTCATGTTTTCTACAACCGGACATTAACAAATTCCAATCTGCCACATAACCGCGGGCACGGCTTTCAAAAGATCATAACCCTGCAGGGGTGTCCCAACTTAGCCCATCACAAGCTCTCACGATCAGCAGAAGTAATAATAATATTATCACCCCTTATCTTAGGGACAATCCGATCAGGCTCGGAATCCCGGTGCACAAGACATTTCGACAATGGTAAAACAAGTCCAGCAAGACCTCCCGGTGTGTCGACACCCTGATAGTAGCCGCGCGTATCTCGTCTCAGGCCACGACCGGATGGGTGATGCTACAGGTTATACCAGATACCTCGGGTTTCCCCAAGGCGGCCCTGCAGGACCCCCGTTTGGGACCAACACCATCAGCACTGGCCCCCCCCTACTATGTAGAAAAGAATCTCGAGGGCGCGACCTCCTATGCAATTTTATTTAATTTATTAAGTTGTTATTACGAGGCAAATTAAAACAAATGTTGGGCCTTGCTGGAGAAGTTTTATTCCAAGACGAACTGTCAAGGGGTCCCCATATACCCAACCGTGTAAGGAACGCAAAATCAAGGAACATAATGCCGGTTTATCGGATCCTAAGTTGGCATGAGTGGAACAAAACACCGAGCAAAAGGCCAAGCCTTCCACCCATGTCCAGTATATAGGTGTGTTAATGTATAATAATAGATATTGTGATATTCCAACAACAAGTTCCAACATGAAATGATCTTCATCTTCACCTGCAACTACCAACGCTATAAGAGGGGCTGAGCAAGCGGGTAACATAGCCAAATAATGGTTTGCTAGGAAGGTGTCAAGGTTAGAGGTTTCATGGCAACAAGGAGAGGCTGACAATAATGATGGGTAGCGCGACATATAACGATAGCATGGAGACAACTAAGCATGGCAATGATAGTAAAGGTATCCAAGGTGGTGGTCATCTTGCCTGAGATCCCGCAAGGAAGAACAATAAATCCATGAAGTAGACGAAGAAGAAGCCTTGAAGACGAACCAAGCGAAGACGAACGAATCCTCACAATCGCAACAGAAAAGAACTAGCGAGAAGAAAGCACATGACAAGGTAAACACACAACACACGAACATGACAAGATGCTCAACCAAGTACGATGCAAGACAAAATCTATATGATGCAATACATGGCAAGGGATGAAGCACACACGAATAACAACAAACAACCAGTTTAAATTAGGCCGGAAACTACATATAACACATCCGGTAAGTCCTCATATGCATATTTTGAAATTAGTCCAGATCTGAACGAACCTCAAGTTAAAGTTGTTAAACAGCAGGTTAACATGCACCATGATGATCTACACGAAATTCTAGTCAAGTTTCATATAAAATTTGTTTAATTCGGAGCTACGGTCTAGAAGATATGAGCAAAACAAGACAAGCAAGGCAACGGTGCAAGATGCACCCAAACATCAAGCAAACACACTCCAAACATGTAAACAACATGATATTATGATTCTACATGCAAAATCACACAAGTTTCATATAGGGCACACTCAAAACGGAGCAACGGATCAACACATACACACGAAACAAGATACAACAACAAGCTGAAGTTAACAGCCACATAGCAACTTTGGAGCAAGGTAAATATAAGCTACAACACTCAAATATGATAAAAAGAAGCATGGATGTGAAGTAGACATGATACTTAACAAGCAAGAACTTAGAACACACCTAAAAGCTTGCTGGATCACAATTAAACAAGCATGGCAAGTTGCAATAAAATTATCCAGGCTTAGTCAAAATCTGGGAAAGCAAAAACATCATCACGATGCTGCCTTCAGAGGCACAAAATAACAAGCATATCAACTCTACTAAGGATATAAAGAGCATGGAAATGTAGTAGACATATCCTACATCAAACAACTCCATTGGAGCAACTTCATAGGAGGCATGGATCAATAGCAACAAGCTCCACCAAATTGAATATGCTGATAAAAACCTGATAGGTATAATCTATAGCAACTTGAGAGCAAGAAATAATTAAGCTACAACAGGCCATATGAGCAAGTAAGGGCATGAATGGATAGACAATAACATGGACAACAAGACATGATCATTGGCCACTCCAAAACAAGCATGGATTGGAGTGGGGCATCAAGCAAACATAGCATCAGGTTATAACAGATTCCAGACTTAGCAGTTTTTTCACTAAGTGTAAAACAGCAATAACGACATGGCATGTTTACAAGCTTGTTTAAGTCGCCTCAAGGCATATCATGGAAATTGGATTGCACCACAACAAAGACCATATGATTGTGCTTCTAAAACATATAGACATGTGGCATGAAGACAAACACATCAATAGCAATGGGCAAGTGAAATCAGCATCTCATAACAAGTTTCAGCATTTAACAGCCAAATGCACTTTTGCAACAGAGATTAACATGGCAATATGACACCTAACATGAATGCTACAGAAACCAACATGTAGAGCACTTCGCAATGAACATTTTGACATATCATATACTCCATTTGGATAAACATGCACCAAGTTATCATATCTCAAACATGGCATCAAATTAACAAGTAACACCAGTTTATAACAAGTAGCACTCTTGTCATGATGATTAGGTCATCAAGATGATCTCAAACAATCATGCCACAATGGAACAAAGTGAAGAGCACATCACCACAATCATTTTGACATATTATTCACTCAATTTGGACATACACACAAGAAGTTACAGCCACATGAACATAGCAACATATTATGCAAAAACTGGGACTTAGCCAAATTTCAGACGACATGAAAAAAAACAACGGTGAGCGGGAGATAACTAAGCTACGCCTGGGCGGGGAATAGGGCCGGTAGGGGGTCTTCACCAGAGTGGGCTCGACCCAGTTGGAGGGTGGTGGAGGTGTCTTACGGGGAGACGGGCCGGCTGGCTTGGCGGCCTGGCCCATGCGGCGCGCTGGCCCGGCGACTGGAGGAGGCCCACGAGTGGGCGAGCCAGCCTAGGCACTGGGCGGAGGCGAGCGGGACGACCCTCCTGCTTGATCCCGCTCCATGGCGAGCGGCGGCGACTGGCAAGGTCTTGCGCCGGCGACGGGGAGGGTCGGGGAGGTCGGGGCCTACCGGATCTGGCCGGGGCAGCTCCGTGCGGCGGCGGCTGAGGAGAAGGAGCAGCGGTGCGGCTCCGGCAGTGGAGCTCGCCGGCGGGCAGCAGGGCACGGTGGCGCGGTGCCGGCGGCGGCGCGAACGTCGAGGCGGCGGGGAGGAGCGGGGCAGGAGCGGCTCGGTCTGCGGCGCGGCGGCGGTTCGGGCCAGGAGGGCCTCTCGGGCCCTGGCCGGCGAGGATGTGGGTGCGGGGGCGCGGCCAATGAGGAGCTGCCACGTGGCGGTGGGAGGTGGAGCGGACACGTCCGGCGGCGGGGTGCACATGCCCGACGCGCGGAGGAGGAAGAAGCTAGGGTTTCGCTGCGAATTTGGACGGGGGAGACTCTTTTATAGGTAGAGGGAGCTAGGAGAGTCCAAATGAGGAGCGGTTCGCGGCCACGCGATCGTGATCGAACGACCAAGACATTGGAGGGGTTAGAATGGGCTTGGTGGGCTGTGTGAAAGGGGTGCTGGGACAAAAGAGAGAAGGCTTTCGGCGGTGAACACGGTTAACCGTTGGACTATCAAACGAACTCTGAACGCGACGAAACTTGACAGGAGGTCCACCTATGCTATAATAAGACCACACGCCAAGTTTCAACCCATTCCGAGAATGTTTTCCGGCCACTCATAAAATAAATATTCGGATGCACCGCGGGCGCGTGCGAGTGTGTCTGGGCTCAGAACGGACAACAGAGAGGACGATGGAACTCGTAAGGATGCAAGTTTTGAAAACATGATGATGCACACACATGATGAGAAGACAAAGATGCACACGCAAGCGGATGACATGGCAACGACGACGAATAACTGGCTGACACCTGGCGCACCGGTCTTGGGATGTCACAACACTCCCCTACTAACAAGAGATCTCGTCCCGAGATCATAGGAACGAGACGGGAGGGAAAAAAGGAAGATCAAAGTTCTTCGAGGACAAAAGAGTGAAAACAAAGAACCTTGAGAGGTTGAACAATTCGAAAGAAAGAACACAATGGAGATGAACGAAGTTGCAAACACTTCGTTAAACAAGAGGAACAAGGGATACGACGAGAATCAAGGAGGTTGAAAGGCACGAAACAAGAGCTGAAGGAACTAGAATGAATTCGAAACACTCCGGTTAATAAGGGATAGAAAAGAAATTCGAACGAAGGATTTTAAGCAGCACTCCGACTGAAACTGAAAGAAATAGCACACTGGTTGAACATGAATGAAATAGGACAAGACCCTGAGAAGATGAAACGAAAACATGACTAGATGGCCAAGACATTGCCTCCAGAATAATTGAAATGACGGAGTTAAGAGAATGGAGAAGAAGATGACAACTTTGAGCACTAGTGACATGAACGAGAGTTTATAAGAGAAAGACTCGAACGGAGTTGTTGAGAAAAACAACAACAAAAAAATAAGCTTGTTGTGGACTTATGGAAATCATCTCAAAACTTGAGGTGAATTACCACCGCAACGAAAAGATGGATTAACTGAGAATGAAGAATTGCAAAACTCCACTTCGGAAGAATACGGAGAATTATTTGCATCCCAGTATACAAAAGAATAAGTTTGAGCTGCTCGAGAAGAATTAGATGAACATTTGAAGAATAAATTGAATCACGGTGAACCACCATGAAGATCTCCGGTGACGAAAGGATGATGATGACGGATGAAAAGAATAAGATTCAAGCATTGTGATGATTCGACGGGGTCCGACGAGAAAAGCCGAGAAAAACTTTGAACTCCGGGAAAGAAAAGATTAAGACACTTGGAACTAAAATTTATTCATCAAGAACAAACTCCGAAGGAAGGAATTGAATCGACTTCACGAGATGAATAAGAATTATGTTATGCTTATCCTCCATCAATTAAATTGATGAGAAGTAACGGATTGCATACCACTTATTCGTGTTGAAAAAGATTAAAGAGGGATATAACTTGAACTCAGGAAAAACTTCATGAAACACCGGTATGATTGGAATAAAAAGAATGGATTGATATGATAACACCAAAAAAGAACTCTTGAGTGAACCACCGTAAGAATTAAAGCCGAGTGAGGAAAAGAAATGAACCACCGTAAAAATTGAAATTTGGGTGAATACGATGAATCGCCGGAAAGAATAAAGCACTTGAGGAAATTAAGATATAAGAGAACGAAGAGATCGCGAACTGACTAAAGAATGCTTGAAGGAAGCACCGGACAAATGTGAGAAGAACGCAGAGGCAATGATGAAGAATATTTGAAGGACAAAGCTGAAAACTGAGAGCGAAGAAATCTTCTGAAATGATGGCCTTAGGAGGAACACAAAGAAAGAATTCATGAAATACTCCGGAAGAATTAAAAGAGGAAAGGTTGAACCAATGGTGAAAAGAATTAAAAGTGAACTTGGGGAAGGCATATGACTGATGGAATCCATACTTCCGTCACACTTGAAAGAATTTGGGAACACTCCAGGAAATTAGAAGATCCAGGTAAGATCCTGGGAAAAGACCTGTGGGTTATGAGCCCACCGAAGAGAAAACACCGTTGGAAAGATCGAAAGGAGATGAAGCACCGGAACGATTAAAAGACTCAAAGGGGTGACAACCTCGAATTAATTAGAACACAGATGAATCTCCTGAGATTTCTTCGGAACTCCGGAATAATTAAATGGCGAGAGGTAAACAAGCAAGGGGAATAGCCGAGGCGAGGGAAAAGAATATTAACAACACCGAAAACTTGAATTGATTCCACCTGAAAAGAAAAGAGATGAAGAATGATGAACTAGACGAGAATCACCAGTTGAAACAATTGATGAAAGAAAGCAAATACTTCACACGAGTAGGATGGATACTCGATTAGAACTCCGGTCCGAGAAGCAAAAGGTTGGGTGGGTGGGCAAAAAGAAAGACAACTTCGGACCGGGAAAAACACCGTCGGTTGAAAGAACTAAGGGTTGAAGCAAAAGACGAGGAGGGTCAAAGGAACTTGACGAGAGATGCACCAGATGAAAGAACTGACAACGCAACAAACGAAAACTAACCGCGTGATCCTAAAAAAAATTGAAGAGGAAGAGGAGCAATTCAAAACACCTACGTCAAGATTCCTCACCAGAGCGACGAAGGGGCAGAGGAGTAAAAAAGAATTCCTACACTCCGATATAACTAGACTCCAAAAAAGTTTTATTCTAGACTCAACAACGGCCAAGCTACGATCAATCAAGGGGGCTCCTATGGTCGGTCGAGGCTCTGATACCAACTTGTCAGGCCCAAGATGCGATTCTATCCCGATCACGTGACACTTACATGATTGGGGCACAACAGCATTTCGGGCGCTTAGCAAGATGGATATCATTACATCGTACCATTAGATATATACATGGGGGATACAACAATACATACAAGTCACGTGAATACAACACCATCAATACAAGGCATCCGACTACGGATGCAAACATGAAAAACACAACGACATCCATCTGCTATCCCAGGCTGCCGACCCGGAACCTAACCCAAGATTGAAGAAGAAGAAAAAGAAAGAACTCCACAAAACGATTATCGCTCTCACATCAAGACATCGGAAACCTGCACCTGCAACTGTTGTTGTAGTATCTGTGAGCCACGAGGACTCAGCAATCCCATAACCATGGGTAACAAGACTATCACAGCTTAATGGGTAGGAAGAAGTAAAGTGGTGAGGTTGCAGCAGCGGCTAAGCAATATATGGTGGCTAACTTACGAGTACAAGAATAAGATGAGCATCTACGCAAACGGTCGCAAACTAGTAGTGATCCCTAAAGATCCTGAACTACCTACGAGTCAAACATAACCCCACCGTGTTCTCTTCTCAAAATGAAAAGAGACAGTCATGGTTACTCACACAGTTGTGTGTTTTACTTCGAATCTTCTGTCAAGTTTTCTACAACCGAACATTAACAAATTCCAATCTGCCACATAACCACGGGCATGGCTTTCGAAAGATCATAATCCTGCAGGGGTGTCCCAACTTAGCCCATCACAAGCTCTCACGATCAGCAGAAGCAATAATAATATTATCACCCCTTATCTTAGGGACAATCCGATCAGGCTTGGAATCCCGGTGCACAAGACATTTTGACAATGGTAAAACAAGTCCAGCAAGACCTCCCGGTGTGTCGACACCCTGATAGTAGCCGCGCGTATCTCGTCTCAGGCCACGACCGGATGGGTGATGCTACAGGTTATACCAGATACCTCGGGTTTCCCCAAGGCGGCCCTGCAGGACCCCCGTTTGGGACCAACACCATCAGCACTGGCCCCCCCCTGCTATGTAGAAAAGAATCTCAAGGGCGCGTCCCCCTATGCAATTTTAATTAATTAATTAAGTTGTTATTACGAGGCAAATTAAAACTAATGTTGGGCCTTGTTGGAGGAGTTTTATTAAAAGACGAACTGTCAAGGGGTCCCCATATACCCAACCATGTAAGGAACGCAAAATCAAGGAACATAATGCCGGTTTATCGGCTCCTAAGGTGGCATGAGTGGAACAAAACACCGAGCAAAAGGCCAAGCCTTCCACCCATGCCCAGTATATAGGTGTGTTAATGTATAATAATAGATATTGTGATATTCCAACAACAAGTTCCAACATGGAACGATCTTCATATTCACCTGCAACTAACAACGCTATAAGAGGGGCTGAGCAAGCGGGTAACATGGCCAAACAATGGTTTGCTATGAAGGTGTCAAGGTTAGAGGTTTCATGGCAACAAGGAGAGGCTGACAATAATGATGGGTAGCGCGACATATAACTATAGCATCGAGACAACTAAGCATGGCAATGATAGTAAAGGTATCCAAGGTGATGGTCATCTTGCCTGAGATCCCGCAAGGAAGAAGAACAGATCCATGAAGTAGACGAAGAAGAAGCCTTGAAGGCAAACCAAGAGAAGACGAACGAATCCTCACGATCGCAACGAAAAAGAACTAGCGAGAAGAAAGCACACGACAAGGTAAACACACAACACGCGAACATGACAAGATGCTCAACCAAGTACGATGCAAGACAAAATCTATATGATGCAATACATGGCAAGGGATGAATCACATAAGAACAACACCAAACAACAAGTTTAAATGAGGCCGGAAACTACATATAACACATCCGGTAAGTCCTCATATGAATATTTTGAAATTAGTCCAGATCTGAACAAACCTTAAGTTAAAGTTGTTAAACAGCGGGTTAACATGCACCATGATGATCTACACGAAATTCTAGTCAAGTTTCATATAAAGTTTGTTTAATTCGGAGCTACGGTCTAGAAGATATGAGCAAAACAAGACAAGCAAGGCAACGGTGCAAGATGCACCCAAACATCAAGCAAACACACTCCAAACAAGTAAACAACATGATATTATGATTCTACATGCAAAATCACACAAGTTTCATATAGGGCACACTCAAAACGGAGCAACGGATCAACACATACACGCGAAACAAGATATAACAACAAGCTGAAGTTAACAGCCACGTAGCAACTTTGGAGCAAGGTAAATATAAGCTACAGCACTCAAACATGATAAAAAGAAGCATGGATGTGAAGTAGACATGATACTTAACAAGCAAGAACTTAGAACACACCCAAAAGCTTGTTGGAACACAATTAAACAAGCATGGCAAGTTGCAATAAAATTATCCAGACTTAGTCAAAATCTGGGAAAGCAAAAACATCATCACGATACTGCCTTCAGAGGCACAAGACAACAAGCATATCAACTCTATTAAGGATATAAAGAGCATGGACATATAGTAGACATATCCTACATCAAACAACTCCATTGGTGAAACTTCATAGGAGGCATGGATCAATAGCAACAAGCTCCACCAAATTGAATATGCTGAAAAAAACCTGACAGGTATAATCTATAGCAACTTGAGAGCAAGAAATAATTAAGCTACATCAGGCCATATGAGCAAGTAAGGGCATGAAAGGATAGACAATAACATGGACAACAAGACATGATCATTGGCCACTCCAAAACAAGCATGGATTCGAGTGGGGCATCAAGCAATCATACCATCACGTTATAACAGATTCCAGACTTAGCAGTTTTTTCACTAAGTGTAAAACAGCAATAACGACATGGCATGTTTACAAGCTTGTTTAAGTCGCCTCAAGGCATATCATGGAAATTGGATTGCACCACAACAAATACCATATGATTGTGCTTCTAAAACATATAGACATGTGGCATGAAGACAAACACATCAATAGCAATGGGCAAGTGAAATCAGCATCTCATAACAAGTTTCAGCATTTAACAGCCAAATGCACTTTTGCAACAGAGATTAACATGGCAATATGACACCTAACATGAATGCTACAGAAACCAACATGTAGAGCACTTCGCAATGAACATTTTGACATATCATATGCTCCATTTGGATAAACATGCACCAAGTTATCATATCTCAAACATGGCATCAAATTAACAAGTAACAGCAGTTTATAACAAGTAGCACTCTTGTCATGATGATTAGGTCATCAAGATGATCTCAAACAATCATGCCACAATGGAACAAAGTGAAGAGCACATCACCACGATCATTTTGACATATTATTCACTCAATTTGGACATACACACAAGAAGTTACAACCACATGAACATAGCAACATATTATGCAAAAACTGGGACTTAGTCAAATTTCAGACGACATGAAAAAAAACAACGGTGAGCGGGAGATAACTAAGCTACGCCTGGGCGGGGAATAGGGCCGATAGGGGGTCCTCACCAGAGTGGGCTCGGCCCAGTTGGTGGGTGGTGGAGGTGGCCTACGGGGAGACGGGCCAGCTGGCTTGGCGGCCTGGCCCATGCGACGCGCTGGGCCGGTGACTAGAGGAGGCCCACGAGCGGGCGAGCCAGCCCAGGCGCGGGGCGGAGGCGAGCGGGACGAGCCTCCTGCTCGATCCCGCTCCATGGCGAGCGGCGGCGGCTGGCAAGGGCCTGCGCCGGCGACGGGGAGGGTCGAGGAGGTCGAGGCCTACCGGATCAGGCGGCACCTCGCCGGATTTGGCCGGGGCGGCTCCCTGCAGCGGCGGCAAGCTGCGGGATCGGCGGTGGCTGAGGAGAAGGAGCAGCGGCATGGCTCCGGCGATGGAGCTCGCTGGCAGGCAGCAGGGCGCGGTGGCGCGGTGCCGGCGGCGGCGCGAACGTCGAGGCGACGGGGAGGAGCGGGGCAGGAGCGGCTCGGCCTACGGCGCGGCGGTGTTTCGGGCCAGGAGGGCCTCTAGCGGGCCTCTCGGGCCCTGGCCGGCGAGGATGTGGGTGCGGGGGCGCGGCCAATGAGGAGCTGCCACGTGGCGGTGGGAGGTGGAGCGGACACGTCCGGCGGCGGGGTGCACATGTTTGACGCGCGGAGGAGGAAGAAGCTAGGGTTTCGCTGCGAATTTGGACGGGGGAGACTCTTTTATAGGTAGAGGGAGCTAGGAGACTCCAAATGAGGAGCGGTTCACGGCCACACGATCGTGATCGAACGGCCAAGAGCATGGAGGGGTTAGAATGGGCTTGGTGGGCTGTGTGAAAGGGGTGCTGGGCCAAAAGAGAGAAGGCTTCCGGAGGTGAACACGGTTAACCGTTGACTATCAAACGAACTCCAAACGCGACGAAACTTGACAGGCGGTCCACCTATGCTATAATAAGACCACACGCCAAGTTTCAACCCATTCCGAGAATGTTTTCCGGACACTCATAAAATAAATATTCGGATGCACCGCGGGCGCGTGCGAGTGTGTCTGGGCTCAGAACGGACAACGGAGAGGACGAGGGAACTCGGATGGATGCAAGTTTTGAAGACATGATGATGCACACACATGATGACAAGGCAAAGATGCACACGCAAGCGGATGACATGGCAACAACGACAAATAACTGGCTGACACCTGGCGCACCGGTCTCCTGGTGTCACACCCAACCTGCCAGCAACAAGGGGGAGGATTTCCCCCGCTCCGTCGGCAACGAGACAGAGGACATCGCCGGCTCCGCCGAGGCCCCGCCCCGCTGCCAATGAGGCCGCGCCACACAGAAAATGAGGAAGAGTAGAACATGGTAGGTCACCGCCGCTTGGGTCCAAGTAAGGCCACCGCTGCTACGCTCCGGCCGGTTAGCTTCTTGGCGGCGATGTGGAGTCAGAGATCTATGTTGGAGAAGGACGCTGCTTCTACTTAACTGCTGGTGCAGTTGGCTGACTGACACATGGGCCCAACAGGCATCTGGGCCACATGTCAGTTACGCAACTGCACCTGCAGTTAAGTCACTGAAGCTTCTGTTTGGCTCAGCCGGACATAGGTGGGTAGCTTCGGTTAATTAATTATACCTCCAGCGCACCCTTTTTAGTTGAAGAATGTATGAAATGTAATGAAATCCGGCATGTTTATATGAAACCCGACCGTGTATGAATGAATTTATTTCGATTAGTTCGAATTCTTTTATCACTCGCACTGGATGAACATGCAAAACAATACGTACTAGCATCATTCCCAGGGTGATCACCTCGTTTGCAGCAGTTTCACATGTACTCCCTCCGGTCCTTTCTAGTCAGCATACAAGTTATGTCTACAGTCAAAGTGTCTCTACTTTGACCAATCTTATAGAAAAATATGCACTTTCACAATGTGCAAAGTAAAAAGGAACAGAAGGAGTACAAATAGTTTGAGCAGCTTTTTAGTGTTCCTGTACATTGCAATCAAACACACAGGCCTGGCAATTCATAGAGAACATTCAAAACAATCGATGATTATGCATCTCAGCGATTCACATGTCAGAGCCAATATTTACTTCACAACTAAAGAATAAAGAAAAATTGGATCGATGCTGCTGACAGCAAAGGGCGTCCCATTCTAAAATATCAAACGCATGTCTTCTTGCTAAAATCAATGAGCAAAATTTGACAAGGTTTTCCCATTCCAAAATATCAAATGCATACGATTGTGGAATGGGCAGGGTTTGCCATCAGTTCGGACATTGACATGGCACCTCCTGCTAAATAAACCACCTGTTCTTTTCGTGCAGTTCCACCAAAATCAACCAAATTCACCCGTAGCTTGGATGATTTCGCCCTTATATGTTGCAACATCTTGAAGTTATTGGCACCTCCTTTCTTGTGGTGGAAATGAATGATTCAATGTATTCATGAACATTTTGTGCAGTTCCCATTGAAATTAAGTTGAGCACCCCTGGTTGCACAAATACAAAAAAAGTGATTAGTATAAAGCAAACTGTACTATGAATTGACAGTTTAAACAGACACCTACATGGTCCATGTAGAGCACACTTTTAGAAAAATGGAACTCACCGGAAAGAATCCTAGAACAACATTGTACTCGCGCATCACAGCAAGAAAATGGAGATTTGTCAGTCCTTCTGAGCTGAAGTTAGTTTGGTCTTGTGGGGGGGGGGGGTAATGTAAGCATCCTTCAACTGCTCCTTCTAATGAGAAGATAGACATGGCTTCTTCATCCTGGCATAATCGGAACTAGTCACTTCACGTACTCCATAATCTTCTTCAGAGGAGGATGATCCTATTGTGCAAAGACAAGAGGATAATTAAATGCTAGAATCCCCGTTTGCTCAAAAAAAAGGAAAGGAAATATTTAAAACAACACAGATGAAGCACTTCTCAAGGACAATACCACTTTTTGATGACAGTATCTAAACAGCAGCACAACACCAATAGAGATGACAAAGCTCAACCATATGGATGAAATTAGTGGGCGAGTACCAACCTTTGTCAGGAGGCTTATTGTGTAGAGCATACAGATGAAGCACTTCTCCGGAACCATCTGTTGCTATCTACTGTGGTGGCCATGCTTACTATATACTGCTCGATTAGATTAATGTTTCCAACATCTTCTTGTGCAGTTCCACTAAAATATATGGTATCTTCAAAGAAGATCCCTGTTTGCACAAATAGAGATAATTATGTATTACATTAAGAGTGGCGTCAAATCAGTGGCAAAACAATTGCTCGTTCCAGCCATAGCAATAAATTAAGATGCAAAACCATATCATTACTTGTGTCATCATAGTTCCACTGCTTCTTTACAGCACCAAGAGTTGATTTTTGTTTTTCTTCCGCTTGTTCTTCCCCTTCATCACTTGGTTCAATAACAGACAAGCTTCGCCTTCAATGTGAAAGAAGGCTAGTACTGACCTCTCATGACGCGGAATTCAAACAACTCAGAAGAAGAAGATCTGAACCAAATTTGCCAACACAGATAGGAAGTAAGATCTCGTCTTGTGCAGCTCCACTAAGATCAAGCAATCAAGCAACGTTGTCGGTGTGACATTTTGGTTGAACTGCACAAAACACTCTTAAAACAGAAGTGTTTTGTGCAGTGCAACAAAAGGTCACAATGGCAATGAGGTGAAGTAGATAACCCTGTTTACACAGAGGTGCAAAGGAAACAACTAGTGGTCAATAACGGTGGATGACACAGAAGCCAGCAAAAAGAAGCATCCACCTTATCTAAATGGGAAAGAAAGCAAGACAGTAGCATTTCTCAAACAGTGGCATTGATTAATATTAACAGAGAGATTATATTAACAATAAAGTTCGTTAAACATGCAATTTGCTTTTAACTGTGGCATTGCATCAATTTTCCAGCGGCATTATTAGAGAGTGCTTGTTACAGGGACATTTTTGTCGAGGGACTAAAAAAACTCTGTGTTAGTCCCATCTAAACCAAATAGGAGGGACTTTTAGCGACTAAAAGTGGGCATTTGGGCCTAAAGAAAGAAGACCCCGAGGGAGAGTCTTTTTGGGACTTTTTCCAACAGTTGCCCCTGCCACGCATGGTACCTTGTCTCTATTAGTTCATTACTAGGGGTAACATGGTCTTTTAGCATGTGATTTAATAACCTCTAGTCCATGTTTAGTCCCTGGAACCAAGCAAGTAGGGACTAGGGAGTTTTTAACCAAACAGGGCCTTAGATTAACAACAGCTAAAGAGTTGCACGGGACAGTGGATGCACCAGCACCATGTGCATCTACCGATGTACTGGGCTGATGCACAGTCTGTTGCAACAAAGAACAAACAACCAAGGAGCATATTTGTATTGGTCCCGGTTTTCTTATCTTTAGACACCTTTACCTATGTGAGCGCAGCAAATCTAGTCCTGCTCAAACTCTACAGCCTTGTCCCCCAAAACGAAAGTGTTGGGGAACGTAGCAGAAAACATAAAAATTACTACGCTTCACCAAGATCAATCTATGGAGTCATCTAGCAACGAGGGAGAGGGGAGTGCATCTACATACCCTTGTAGATCGCGAGCAGAAGCGTTCAAGAGAACGTTGATGATGGAGTCGTACTCGTCATGATCCAAATCACCGATGATCCTAGCGCCGAACGGACGACACGTCCGCGTTCAACACACGTACAGAGTAGCGACGTCTCCTCCTTCTTGATCCAGCAAGGGGGAGGAGAGGTTGATGGAGATCCAACAGCACGACGACGTGGTGGTGGAAGTAGCGGGATTTCGGCAGGGCTTCGCCGAGCGCAACCGGAGGAGGAAGGTGTGTCACGGGAGGGAGAGGGAGGCGCCAGGGCATAGGGTGCGGCTGACCTCCCTCCCCCACACTATATATAGGGGGCCTAGGGGGTGCGCCGGCCCTAGAGATCCCATCTCTAGGGGGGGCGACGGCCTAGGGGGGACTTGCCCCCCAAGTCATGTGGGGCGCACCCCTACCCCTAGGGTTCCAACCCTAGGCGCAGGCGAGGTCCATGGGGGGCGCACCAGCCCACTATGGGCTGGTTCCCCTCCCACTTCTGCCCATGGGGCCCTCCGGGATCGGTGGCCCCACCCGGTGGACCCCTGGGACCCTTCCGGTGGTCCCGGTACAATACCGGTGACCCCCGAAACTCTCCCGGTGTCTGAAACTGGACTTCCTATATATAATTCTTTACCTTCGGACATTCCGGAACTCCCCGTGACATCCGGGATCTCATCCGGGACTTCGAACAACTTTCGGGTTTCCGCATACTTATATCTCTACAATCCTAGCGTCACCGAACCTTAAGTGTGTAGACCCTACGGGTTCGGGAGACACGTAGACATGACCTAGGCGACTCTCAGGTCAATAACCAACAGCGGGATCTGGATACCCATGTTGGCTCCCACATGCTCCTCGATGATCTCATCGGATGAATCACGATGTCAGGGATTCAATCAATCCTGTATAGGATTCCCTTTGTCTTACGGTATAGTACTTGCCCGAGATTCGATTGTCAGTATACCGATACCTTGTTCAATCTCATCATGGCAAGTCTCTTTACTTGTTCCGTAATATATCATCCCGTGACCAACCCCTTAGTCACATTGAGCTCATTATGATGATGTCTTACCGAGTGGGCCGAGAGATACCTCTCCGTCATACGGAGTGACAAATCCCAGTCTCGGTTCGTGCCAACCCAACAGATGCTTTCGGAGATACCCGTAGTGTACCTTTATAGCCACCCAGTTATATTGTTACGTTTGGCACACCCAAAGTATTCCTACGGTATCCGGTAGTTGCACAACCTCATGGTCTAAGGATAGGATACTTGACATTGGAAAAGCTTTAGCATTACGAACTACACGATCTTATGCTAGGCTTAGGATTGGGTCTTGTCCATTACATCATTCTCCTAATGATGTGATCCCGTTATCAATGACATCCAATGTCCATGGTCAGGAAACCGTGACCATCTGTTGATCAACGAGCTAGTAACTAGAGGCTTACTAGGGACACGTTGTGGTCTATGTATTCACACATTCATCACTGTTTCCGGATAATACAATTCAAGCATGAATAACATACAATTATCTTGAACATGGAAATATAATAATAACCATTTTATTATGGCCTCTAGGGCATATTTCCAACAGTCTTCCACTTGCACTAGAGTCAATAATCTAGTTACATTGTGATGAATCGAACATCCATAGAGTTCTGGTGTTGATCATGTTTTGCTCGTGGAAGAGGTTTAGTCAACGGATCTACGACATTTAGATCCGTATGCACTTTACAAATATCTGTGTCTCCATCTTGAATATAATTCCGGATGGAGTTGAAACGGCGCTTGATGCGCTTGGTCTTCTTGTGAAACCTGGGCTCCTTGGCAATGGCAATAGCTCTAGTGTAGTCACAAAAGAGCTCATCGGGCCCGACGCGCTTGGAATAACTCCTAGGTCGGTGATGAACTCCTTCATCCAGACTCTTTCCTGCGCTGCTTTGGAAGCAGCTATGTACTCCGCTTCACATGTAGATGTCGCCATGACACTTTGCTTGCAACTGCACCAGCTGACTGCCGCTCCATTCAAAATATACACGTATCCGGTTTGTGACTTGGAGTCATCCAGATCTGTGTCGAAGCTAGCATCGATGTAACCCTTTACGACGATATCTTCGTCACCTCCATAAATGAGAAACATATCCTTAGTCCTTTTGAGGTACTTCAGGATGTTCTTGACCGCTGTCCAGTGTTCCATACCGGGATCACTTTGGTACCTCCCCACCAAACTAATGTCAAGGTTCACATCAGGTCTGGTACACAGCATGGCATACATAATAGAACCTATTGCCGAGGCATAGGGGATGGCACTCATCTTTTCTCTATCTTCTGCCGTGGTCGCGGATTGAGCCGTGCTCAATCTCATACCTTGCAATACAGGCAAGAACCCTTTCTTGGACTGATCCATATTGAACTTCTTCAATATCTTATCAAGGTATGTGCTTTGTGAAATACCAATGAGGCGTCTCGATCTATCTCTATAGATCTTGATGCCTAATATGTAAGCAACTTCTCCAAGGTCCTTCATTGAAAAACTCTTATTCAAGTAGGCCTTTATGCTTTCCAAGAATTCTACATCATTTCCCATCAACAATATATCATCCACATATAATATGATAAATGCTACAGAGCTCCCACTCACTTTCTTGTAAATACAGGCTTCTCCATAAGTCTGTATAAACCCAAACGCCAAACGCTTTGATGACCTCATCAAAGCGAATGTTCCAACTCCGAGATGCTTGCACCAGCCCATAGATAGAGCGCTGGAGCTTGCATACCTTGTTAGCATTCTCAGGATCGACAAAACCTTCCGGCTGCATCATATACAGTTCTTCCTTGAGGAAGCCATTAAGGAATGCCGTTTTGACGTCCATTTGCCATATCTCATAATCATAGAATGCGGCAATTGCTAACATGATTCGGACGGACTTCAGCATCGCTACGGGAGAGAAAGTCTCATCGTAGTCAATCCCTTGAACTTGTCGATAACCTTTAGCAACAAGTCGAGCCTTATAGATGGTCACATTACCATCCGCGTCAGTCTTCTTCTTAAAGATCCATTTATTTTCTATGGCGTGCCGATCACCGGGCAAGTCCACCAAAGTCCAAACTTTGTTTTCATATATGGATCCTATCTCGGATTTAATGGCTTCAAGCCATTTGTTGGAATCCGGGCCCGCCATTGCTTCTTCATAGTTCGAAGGTTCACCGTTGTCTAACAACATGATTTCCAGGACAGGGTTGCCGTACCACTCTGGTGCGGAACATTTCCTTGTGGACCTACGAAGTTCAGTAGTAACTTGATCTGAAGCTTCATGATCATTATCATTAACTTCCTCCCTAGTCGGTGCAGGCACCACAGGAACATCTTCCTGCGCGGTGCTACTTTTCGGTACGGAAGGGGTGACTGTCACCTCATCAAGTTCCACTTTCCTCCCACTTACTTCTTTCGAGAGAAACTCTTTCGAGAAAAAGGATCCATTCTTGGGAACGAAGACCTTGCCTTCTGATCTGAGGTAGAAGGTGTACCCAATAGTTTCCTTAGGGTATCCTATGAAGACACATTTTTCCGATTTGGGTTCGAGGTTTTCAGGTTGAAGTTTTTTGACATAAGCATCGCATCCCCAAACTTTCAGAAACGACAACTTAGGTTTCTTGCCAAACAAAAGTTCATACGGTGTCGTCTCAACGGATTTAGACGGTGCCCTATTTAAAGTAAATGCGGCAGTCTCTAAAGCATAACCCCAAAAATATAGCGATAAGTCGGTAGGAGACATCATAGATCGCACCATGTCCAACAGTGTATGATTACGACGTTCGGACACACCATTACGCTGAGGTGTTCTAGGCGGTGTTAATTGTGAAACAATTCCACAATTCCTTAGGTGCGTGCCAAATTCGTGACTTAAATATTATCCTCCACCATCCGATCGTAAGAACTTTATTTTCTGTCACGTTGATTCTCAACCTCATTCTGAAATTCCTTGAACCTTTCAAAGGTCTCAGACTTGTGTTTCATCAAGTAGACATACCCATATCTACTTAAGTCATATATGAGGGTGAGAACATAACAATAGCCTCTGCGAGCTTCAACACTCATTGGACCGCACACATCGGTATGTATGATTTCCAATAAGTTGGTTGCTCGCTCCATTGTTCCGGAGAACGGAGTCTTGGTCATCTTGCCCAAGAGGCATGGTTCGCACGTGTCAAATGATTCATAATCAAGAGACTCCAAAAGTCCATCTGCATGGAGCTTCTTCATGCGTTTGACACCAATATGACCAAGGCGGCAGTGCCACAAGTATGTGGGACTATCATTATCAACTTTACATCTTTTGGCATTCACAGTATGAATATGTGTAACATCACGTTCGAGATTCATTAAGAATAAACCATTGACCAGCGGGGCATGACCATAAAACATCTCTCTCATATAAATAGAACAACCATTATTCTCGGATTTAAATGAGTAGCCATCTCGCATTAAACGAGATCCAGATACAATGTTCAAGCTCAAAGCTGGTACTAAATAACAATTATTGAGGTTTAAAACTAATCCCGAAGGTAGATGCAGAGGTAGCGTGCCGACGGCGATCACATCGACCTTGGAACCATTCCCGACGCGCATCGTCACCTCGTCCTTCGCCAGTCTCCGCTTATTCCGCAGCTCCTGCTTTGAGTTACAAATGTGAGCAACTGCACCGGTATAGAATACCCAGGAGCTACTACGAGCGCTGGTAAGGTACACATCAATAACATGTATATCGCATATACCTTTGACGTTGCTGGCCTTCTTAACTGCTAAATATTTGGGGCAGTTCCGCTTCCAGTGACCCGTTCCCTTGCAATAAAAGCACTCAGTCTCAGGCTTGGGTCCATTCTTTGGCTTCTTCCCGACAACTGGCTTACCGGGCACGGCAACTCCTTTGCCGTCCTTCTTGAAGTTCTTCTTACCCTTGCCTTTCTTGAACTTAGTGGTTTTATTCACCATCAACACTTGATGTTCTTTCTTGATCTCCACCTTCGTTGATTTCAACATTGAATACACCTCGGGAATGGACTTCTCCATCCCTTGCATATTGAAGTTCATCACGAAGCTCTTATAGCTAGGTGGGAGCGACTGAAGGATTCTGTCAACGACTGCTTCATCTGGGAGGTTAATTCCCAATTGAGACAAGCGATTGTGCAACCCAGACAATTTGAGTATGTGCTTGCTGACAAAACTATTATCCTCCATCTTACAACTGTAGAATGCGTCGGAGACGTCATATCTCTCGACTCGGGCATGAGCTTGGAAAACCATTTTCAGCTCTTGGAACATCTCATATGCTCCGTGGTGCTCAAAACGCTTTTGGAGCCCCGATTCTAAGCTGTAAAGCATGCCGCACTGAACCAGGGAGTAATCATCACAACGCGACTGCCAAGCGTTCATAACGTCTTGGTTCACTGGGGCTGGAGTGTCACCTAGCGGTGCTTCAAGGACATATGTTTTCTTGGCGGCTATGAGGATGATCCTCAAGTTACGGACCCAATCCGTATAGTTGCTACCATCGTCCTTCAGCTTGGTTTTCTCTAGGAACGCGTTGAAGTTGAGGGTAACATGAGCGTGGGCCATTGGATCTAGAAGACATATTGTAAAGAATTTAGACTAAGTTCATGACAATTAAGTTCATCTAAACGTTTTAATGTACTCCCACTCAGATAGACATCTCTCTAGTCATCTAAGTGATACATGATCCGAATCGACTAGGCCGTGTCTGATCATCACGTGAGACGGACTAGTCGTCAACGGTGAACATCTTTATGTTGATCGCATCTTCTATACGACTCATGTTCGACCTTTTGATCTTCCGTGTTCCGAGGCCATGTCTGTACATGCTAGGCTCGTCAAGTGAACCCTAAGTGTATTGCGTGTGTAAATCTGGCTTACACCCGTTGTATGCGAATGTTAGAGCCTATCACACCCGATCATCACGTGGTGCTTCGAAACAACGAACCTTAGCAATGGTGCACAGTTAGGGGGAACACAATTCTTGAAATTTTAGTGAGAGATCATATTATTTACTACCGTCGTCCTAAGCAAATAAGATGTAAAAATGATAAACATCACCATCGTCACCGTCATGACACCATGATGTCCATCATCATGATCTCCATCATCGTGTCTTCATGAAGTTGTCTCGCCAAACATTACTTCTACTACTATGGCTAATGGTTAGCGAAAAAGTAAAGTAATTATATGGCATTTTTCATTGACTCACAGGTCATACAATAAAATAAGACAACTCCTATGGCTCCTGCCGGTTGTCATACTCATCGACATGCAAGTCTTGATTCCTATTACAAGAACATGATCAATCTCATACATCACATATATCATTCATCACATCCTTTTGGCCATATCACATCACACGGCACATGCTGCAAGAACAAGTTAGACGTCCTCTAATTGTTGTTGCAAGTTTTTACGTGGATGCTATAGGTTTCTAGCAAGAACATTTCTTACCTATGCAAAAACCACAACGTGATATGCCAATTTCTATTTACCCTTCATAAGGACCCTTTTCATCGAATCCGATCCGACTAAAGTGGGAGAGACAGACACCCGCTAGCCACCTTATGCAACTAGTGCATGTCAGTCAGTGGAACCTGTCTCACGTAAGCGTACGTGTAAGGTCGGTCTGGGCCGCTTCATCCCACGATGCCGTCGAATCAAGATAAGACTAGTAACGGCAAGAGAATTGAACAAATCTACGCCCACAACTACTTTGTGTTCTACTCATGCAAGATACTACGCATAGACCTAACTCTGATACCACTGTTGGGGAACGTAGCAGAAAAAAAAATTCTACACTTCACCAAGATCAATCTATGGAGTCATCTAGCAATGAGGGACAGGGGAGTGCATCTACATACCCTTGTAGATCGCGAGCGGAAGCGTTCAAGAGAACGTGGATGATGGAATCGTACTCGTCGTGATCCAAATCACCGATGATCCTAGCGCCGAACGGACGGCACCTCCGCGTTCAACACACGTACGGAGCAGCGACGTCTCCTCCTTCTTGATCCAGCAAGGGGGAGGAGAGGTTGATGGAGATCCAGCAGCACGACGGCGTGGTGGTGGAAGTAACAGGATTCCGGTAGGGCTTCGCCGAGCGCAACCGGAGGCGGAAGGTGTGTCACGGGAGGGAGAGGGAGGCGCCAGGGCATAGGGTGCGGCTGCCCACCCTACCCCCACTATATATAAGGGGCCTAGGGGGATGCACCGGCCCTAGAGATCCCATCTCTAGGGGGGCGGCGGCCTAGGGGGGGGGACTTGCCCCCCAAGTCATGTGGGGCGCCCCCCATCCCTAGGCTTTCCAACCCTAGGTGCAGGGGAGGCCCATGGGGGGCACACCAGCCCACTATGGGCTGGTTCCCCTCCCACTTCAGCCCATGGGGCCCTCCGGGATAGTTGGCCCCACCCGATGGACCCCCGGGACCCTTCCGGTGGTCCCGGTACAATACCGGTGACCCCCGAACCTCTCCCGGTGGCTGAAAGTGGACTTCAGATATATAATTCTTTACCTCTAGACCATTCCGTAACTCCTTGTGATGTCCGAGATCTCATTCGGGACTCCGAACAACTTTAGGGTTTCCGCATACTTATATCTCTACAACCCTAGCGTCACCGAACCTTAAGTGTGTAGACCCTACGGGTTCGGGAGACACGTAGACATGACCTAAAAGACTCTCAGGTCAATAACCAACAGCGGGATCTGGCTACCCATGTTGGCTCCCACATGCTCCTCGATGATCTCATCGGATGAACCACGATGTCAAGGATTCAATCAATCCCGTATAGGATTCCCTTTGTCTTACGGTATAGTACTTGCTAGAGATTCGATCGTCGGTATACTGATACCTTGTTCTATCTCGTCATGGAAAGTATATTTACTCGTTCCTTAATACATCATCCCGTGACCAACCCCTTAGTCACATTGAGCTCATTATGATGATGTCTTACCGAGTGGGCCCAGAGATACCTCTCCGTCATACGGAGTGACAAATCCCATTCTCGGTTCGTGCCAACCCAACATATGCTTTCGGAGATACCCGTAGTGTACCTTTATAGCCACCCAGTTACGTTGTGACATTTGGCACACCCAAAGTATTCCTACGGTATCCGGGAGTTGCACAACCTCATGGTCTAAGGAAAGTATCTTGACATTGGAAAAGCTTTAGCATTACGAACTACACGATCTTGTGCTAGGCTTAGGATTGGGTCTTGTCCATCACATCATTCTCCTAATGATGTGATCCCGTTATCAATGACATCCAATGTCCATGGTCAGGAAACCGTGACCATCTGTTGATCAACGAGCTAGTAGCTAGAGGCTTACTAGGGACACGTTGTGGTCTATGTATTCACACATGCATCACTGTTTCCGGATAATACAATTCAAGCATGAATAACATACAATTATCATGAACATGGAAATATAATAGTAACCATTTTATTATTGCCTCTAGGGCATATTTCCAACAAAAAGATCAGTTCGTTACAGATGTGCGTACTGCGTTTGTCATTGTCTTCCCTTTTCGACCAATGTAGGTGTTGGATAGCCAGTCTGTACTAGTACTTTCCCCCCTTCCTTTCCTTCGTGAACCACGTCCTAGATTTATGCTATACAACTTTCCCCACTACTTTCCCCCATTCCTGTCCTCTTTAAACCACGTCTTAGATTCATGCGATACAACTTTCCCCACTACTTTCCCCCTTCCTTCCCTTTTTGAACCACATCCTAGATTCATGCTATACAACTTTTCCCACTACTTTCCCTCATTCCTTTCCTCTTTCAACCACGTCCTTGATTCATGGTATACAACTTTCCCCACTACTTTCCTGTTTGATCCAACACCTAGATTCGAGTGCAGAAGAGGAAAAAGCCCACATGAAACTAGAGCAATGCATGTGGAATAAGTAAATTATACCTTAAGGTTCTTGGGGTGTGGTTCGGTGGGTGACCGGAGGCCGTTCGACCCACACTATGTACGGTGGCGAAGAAGAAGGGGTCGGAGGCCCTCCCGTGCCGCCGCTTGGTGAAAGTGAACAGCTGCAACGGTAGTGGATTCCCTCCCTCGCCGATGGCGACAGGGTTAAGCCTCCTTCCCTTCCCGGTGAACGGATCCTATGGGCTCTTTGACCAATAGTGAGGGGAGAGAGAGAGGCCAACGAAGTCTTGTTTAGATCTGGAGAGGGTGAGAGAGTGTGAAGATAGCAACTACAAGGAGACTAGCAGTGAGGGGGAGAGAGAGAGGCCAACGAAGTATTTTCGTTTAGATCTGGAGAGGGTGAGAGAGCGTGAAGAGAACAACTACAAGTGCTGAGACTCCAGCGTGTATATATATACTGGAGAGAGTGTGAAGAGTGCAAACCCTAGAAAACAAGCATCGAGGCTGCAGCTTATACGTGATGAGGTGATTATATGGTCACTACGAGATCGTATAGCTCCATATCCATCCATTTTGACCATTCAAAGAATCCTCCTGGCATGAATTATGCTCAAGTGTAGTTATCGAAGCCGAGACCTCAAGTTTGATGAGCGAACATGCTAACCAGCCACACACCCCACGCTATGTTCAACGAGAGGAAAATAACCTTTATACATTCCTGCATTCGTGTGACAAGCTTGCCGTATTTTTTTTTGTGTGTGGGAGTCATTGGGATTTAAATCATAATCGTGTCATGTGGCTTTGGTGGTAAGACTATCCACATTGGTGCAAAAATAATGCAGCCTTAGTCACCTTACCTCTCTCCACGTAGTACGTCGGGTCTCACCAGTCAGAGGGTGAAACAAACAAATTAATAAGAAAAATTAAAAGCGACATCGATGTATCTTACCTCACACATCTCGCTACTGCTCGGGAACACTGTCCAATTGATCCCTCTGTTCGCTCACGTACTATTTTAGGTGAATCCTTATTATAACATGCACACAATTTTGGACGCTTGTATTCGACCTAAGTTAGTGTGCCACCGTATCTCGTACGACTCCCTTCGTCTAGGTGTAATAAGTCACGTAAGAAGGTGCAGCGGGACCAAGGTGCAAGCAGATTGGAAGAGAAGGAAAAAGTTGACCGGTCATTCCTCCAATCAAAGCCCCGATTTCCGTCTCTAAACGTAACAATTGATCCAAACAACTAAGGGCCTCTTTGATTCATAGGATTTCCAAAGTGCAGGAGTAGGAAAAACGTGGGATTGGGGTGGCATGTCATCTTGAATTCTACATGATTCTATGAGTGTTTGATCGTGCACAGCAAAAACGTAGGATTCTTTCAAAGATGTTAGTGTGGATTGAAAATTTTCTATGAAATCTAGTGCAAATGAATCCTATGGAAAAGTTCCTATAGTTTAGAATCCTATGAATCAAACAACCCACATAAGAAAAAAAACCTAAGGAATAGAATCCTTCAAAATTCCTTTGAGAATCCTTGGAATCAAAGAAACCCTAAGAGATGCCGTTTTAGCTACCTTCAGGGCCACGCACTAACTCGCATGCAAGCAGACTTTGATTTCTTGACTGATCAACGCGTAGTTGCGCTCCATGCATTGGGTTTTCGGGGGAGATAACAAGGCAGAGTAAGGAGCATTTGGTTAAATTGCATAGGCTGGTCATAGTTTGTACATACTCCATTTGTATCTCACTTCATGTGGCTTCGCACTCGCACGATTTTCCTATTCTACGAACCTGTGTGTGCGTGTGCGTGTGTTTGTTTAACATCATGTGTGTGTTAGAGAGAGCGATAGATTGACCTACTCCTACAGAGAGATGGTGTGTAGTGTACGATTTTAGCCGTGAGAGTCGGTGCATCCTCCCGTTTTCGGGCGTCTGGTAGGGACAGGCGGACAGCTGCCACGCCCGCTCCTGACCAGCCTGGCCCGCCCCTCCATCGCTCGCGCGCGCTTCCCACCCGAAACGGCCACTGCCGCTCCAAAGAATCGGTGCCGCATTCATGCCCGGGCAGAGCGGACGCGACCTCTCACTGGCGCCTGCGTTGAAGGGAGAAGCGGATTCAAGAGTGATGGTTTCTTCGTTCGTCCAACTTACTGCTGGGTCTATGTGATTTAACGACTCATTGGTCATTATTACTGAGGTGGTAGGACTGCTGGATGTCCCACGCTTTCGGCGAAAGGAGGTACTACTAGATTACAATTTTCTTCATTCTTAAGGCGGAGGAGTGCAAGAGCAGTGAAAACACACAGGCTCAGTGATTACATGGCCCACCTCACACTATCACTATATTTTCTGGATACCGTGCGACACCTAACTCTTTACATAGTACTCCCTTTGTTCCTAAATATAAGTCTTTGTAGAGATTTCACTAGGTTGACTACATATGCAACAAAATGAATGAATCTACACTTAAAATGCATCTATATACATCCGTATGTGGTTCATGGTGAAATCTCTACAAAGACTTATATTTAGGAACGGAGGAAGTACTTGTATAGTACGTACTGTAATTTATCAGCAAGATAGTACAATGCTATGAAGCTTCCAGCTTCTGTTACATGTATCTTGCGTCCAAGGTTGCCCGTTGCAACATTTCATCAAATACAAAGGAGACTAGCATGCCTGCTATTGCATCTCAATGATTGACAGATCATAGCAAATATGTACTCCCTTCGTTCCAAAATAAGTGTCTCAACATTATGCTACATACGGAGCAAAATGAGTGAATCTACACTCTAAAATACGTCTATATACATCAGTGTTTGGAGTATGTACTAGTAGTTCATATTGAAATCTACTAAAGGACATATATATTCCAAAAAATATGATAATCTCTCTAACCAAGGTAGTAGGGACGAGGAGTAAATGGAGGGAGTAGTAAAATTTTCTCCTTGTCTTGCGAGCCACCGCGCGCGTGGGCGAGGGAGCGGGCGTAAGGCGTAGTAAGCAAGCTTCACCTCATCCTGCGAGCCACCGTGCCCGTGGGCGGGGGAGACGGCGTACTAAGCAAGCTTCTCCTCGTTCTGCGAGTTGACGGGCTATATCAAAAGTACTCAAGTGTATAGAGCCTTGCCTCTAAGGTAGGCCCCAAATGGTTTGCCTCTTTTTTAACATAACGCGTCAAGTTGCATTTGTTTGTTCACCCGTGGTAGACGATCCTCCCTCCATCTAGTGGACAACCAGTACATGTGTGAAGTTACCACGTGGGCTGCCTTTTCGTACAGAAATGAGGTCCACTGTGTATCCGTGCGGGTGTGGTTGGGAAAGAGACGGGAGTACGTGCGTTGTGCGTGCACCTCTTCTCTTCGTGCAGGTCCCCCACCTACGCGGGTGTGTGTGGAGATACAAACCTACACAAATGGCTTGTGTGTGTTCGTGAGTGTATTTTGTTTTTTTGGGGGGGAGGTTGATTTCGTGAATCTATTTGTGGGAATATGTGTCGATGACATCTCAAACAAAATTTTGCATGCAATGTGTGTGAAATGGAAGCCTATCCATATGATATATAGAGGGTCGGGTGATCCACGAGAAGAGAGGGAGGGGTCATAGATATCGATAGAGTCGAAGAGAGGATCAAGTGGGTGGGTGCGAGATCGATGAAGAGAGCCATAGTAATTGTGTGTGTGTGTGTGTGTGCAAGTCAAAGATATAGGGCGACTGACCTAGCTACCAGAACGTGAGAGGGCACATGTCAAGTTTGTGTGTGGCAGGGAGACATGACTAGAGCGCTCGATGTATCTGTGTGTGTGTGTGGGGGAGGGGTAGGCAGAGGCCTAACTATAGAGGTAGAACGACTCGTATATGTGTTGAGAAGGATAGACCCAACTATGTCTTGAGGGAGATCGGTCGACATCCATACATAACTGAAGAACGGGAAATAGGATGGGACAGAGAGAGAGAGAGAGGAGAGAGAGAGGGAGGGAGAGAGGGAGGGAGAGGGGTAGAGTGCTGGATGGGTGATGGAGTTGCTTCTCGAAGATGGTGGGAGAGGCCTACTAGACAAACTAAGGGTGGAACTGCAATATTATCAATAAGAGTGGGGATGTGTTTCTGTGTGTGCCTGTGCGTGATAGATCTGTCAGGACACATCCATGGATGATGAAGGGGAACCATGTGTTTGGTAAGGAAACCTAACTAGATCAGTAGATCAATTGTTGTTTGTCGGAGGAAGGGAGAGACATAACTAATGAGGTAGATCGATCGACGCATGGGAAAAAACGAGTTATAAGGACCTAGCTAGCTATATGTATAGCGGGAGATCGGTCGGTGTACGTCCATTTGTTAGAGGCAAATAAGGCCCGACGAGACGGATAGACAGAGAGAATGGAGCTAGGAGGTGGTGCGAGAGGCCCAACTACTAGCTAGATAGGGGGAGGAGTGTGCAGTTGTGAGATCGATGAAAAGAGGGGCGAGAGTTTACACGTGTGTGGGATCGTATGAGAGACACGAGGCAAGAACACATAAATGAGGAGATTGAAGGTGCGTGTGTATGTTGTAGGCAGACATCGCTGGAGACGTTTATCAATCGGTGTGTGTCGGAAAGGAGTTGTGGAGACTGTGAGAGAATGACCTAAAGAAAATAAAATGAATGTGCGCGATGGATAGAATGCCGAGGGAGGGGGAGGGCGAGGAGGGCGTGTGCATGTACGAGAGAAAGTTAGTGGTAGCTACAAAGGTTAGAGGATTGTGTGGGTGTAAGAGACTAACAAAGACCATAATTTGATATGAAAGTGGATTCATATATTTGAATAGGAGATCATAGTGTTTTAAACATATGCATGCATGAATATAGCGATGATACGCGTGTTGTGGTTTTGCACATGTTATACCATAATGTGAAAATGCATGGCGTTTGCAACTCACAGCTAAATCTCGAACAATCTAAACCATACTATACATCGAACAATCTCACATTTTATTTGAATTTGTGATAATGTGTGGCGTTTGCAGCTTACAACTAAATATCGAACAATCTAAACAATACTATATATCGAACATTCTCACATTTTATTTAAATTTATGGTAATGTGTGGTGTTTGCAACTCACATCTAAATACTTGTAGGCGTAGGGGCGGGGCACCATACATAATGTGATAAACACATTATACATATGAGACATGGTTTAGCTTGTGAAGATCTAGCTAGAGCTTGAAATGTACTATGATTTGAAATCAACATAAAGCGGATTCAAAAAATCGAGTTCGAGTTCATATAGTACACATAGTTCATATGTAACTCGAGACTAATCATGTGGTGTGCTGTGAAAATAATACACAAACGATGGTTTAACTTGACAATAATGACGATTGTAGATCTTATTAAAACAGAAAAACGAATTCAAATGCTTTGACTTCCCAACAATCAATATTGTAGATCTTATTCAAATAGAGAAACAAATTCAAATTTAGTTCATATTGAAGCGGTAGTATATACGTTTGGAATGCACTAACGTTCATTTGAGTACTAGGTTGCTTGCATTATACACGTAGCAAAATATTTTAATTGAACATAACATGAATTCAAAGTTTTGAATGACATTTGTAGTGCGAATTGATTTGGTACAATACACGTTAGGCTTGTCCGGAAATTTCAACCCGCGCCTTGTTAGCCCGAAATATTTAAGATATATCTTTGTCTCGTTGTGCTCCGACAACCCCCTCCATATCAACCCGTGCCTTGCTATTCCAACATTTCAACGCGCACAAAAACTCCCACCTCCTGTGAAATCCCGACACACAAAATGCCCGTGATACCCCTGAACCAAAAGAACCGCCTCAAATCGGTGGGGGTACTTTCGTAACTTACCCCACATTTCGGGCAAGCGCGTCCCTAAGCCATGGTTCCCCACTCCCGTCCCATCCGCCCACCCATTCGTACACCGAGGCCGGCAAAACCCTCGAAGCCCCACATCCTCCTCCATTCGCCACCCAGCCGGAGCCTCTTCCCCGATGACATCGTCCACAGCAACACCTCGACGTCCCTCATCCACCGTATTGGATGAGGATCCGTCGTCGATCTGGTCGTCCCGCCGGTTCAGCCACCCCGTCCTCCACCTCCAAGGAACTGCCCCGACGTTCCCCTCATCTTTCGCGCCACCTCCATTCCCACACTGCCGTATTCACCTACACCACCGGAAGAGCATCATCATCACCATTTCCTCGGATGAAGCTGCGGCCTAATCGGCGCCACCAAAGAGGTTGTACATTAATCGCCGCATTATCTTCTTGATTCGATCTCACGGTGCTGCCGGCGCTCGGTCCCAAGCCGACAAGGCGCGGCTCCATCCATGGCGGTGTTGTCGGCCACTTCCTCTATAGCGTCGCTCCCTCTGCGGCGACGTCCACATCAGTACGAGCTGCTGCTGCTTTAGCTCTCGCTCGCGCTGCTGCTCTGCTCTTGCTCTCGGTCCCCTACCTGGTCTGCTCTTGCTCTTGCTCTTGCTCGCGCTGTTGCTCTTGCTCTTGCTCTTGCTTGCGATGCTGCTCCGATTTAGCTACACTTCAGTCGACTGAATCGACTTTTGGGTCAGTTGATTTTCCGAGGGTGGGGGGCCCGCCGGAGTTATGGAAGAACCAGCTGCAGCGGGGAGGGGGGCTCGCTGGAGAGGTATCCTACTATCTATCTTAGGGTTCAGGGTGGGGGCGGTGGTCGCC
>LR738714.1:115297148-115320547 GCA_902687465.1 Secale cereale | reverse complement strand
ACCCCCCCCCCCCCCGAGGTGCATGCTCTAACTTGGCAGGGTTATGTTGCTCATATCGTGCGTATGGTATCTTGCATTGCTATGTCATTTGCTTAGTTTAGACATGATTTGTGTGAATGCCACCTGTTTAGTGTCTAATTACCATATATGTGAATTATGCAATGCCATCTTTTTGCAAGATATTATATATGTGAATTATGCAATGCTATCTTGTTTCAAGGCATTATATATGTGAATTATGCAATGCCATGCTGTTTAGCCAAGAGTCATATATGCGAATTATATCATGTTGTCTTTTTTTGTATTTCTCATTGCTTTTGTCGATAATGTTTGTATATTCAACAGGTCTTCCTATGCATCAGCCATTTGAATTGGTGATGGAGAAATCTGGAATGAAAACAAGGTCTTTAGAGCAGACAATGCTACCTGGTGAAGCAGATATCTTGCTGGTTACAGATAGCTCTTCAGAGGAGGATTCAGAGGTAGATGACCAATCCTATTATCCCCCTGAGGTGTATGCTCAAACTTGGCAGAGTTATATTACTCATATCATGCATATGTTGTATTGACATGCTTAGTTTTTACATCATATACATGATACTGAATGCCATCTCCTTAGATGACACATCATATATGCGATTGCCCTCTGCTCACTTCCTTAGTATATAAATCATATATTTGAATTATATCATGCCATGATGTTTAATAGACAGCATGTATCTGAATTATGGCATGGCAACCCATTTTCTAAAGACATAATATAGTTATATCATCTCATCCTATTCGCATAGTCATGATATTTTGAATTATGTCATTCTATCCGTGAATTATATCATGCCATCATGTTTCCATCGACGGCATGTTTGTGATTTCTGGCATGCCAACCACTTTAATAGACACATCGTATAGTTATATCATGTCATCCTGCTTACATAGTCATCATATTTTGAAGTATGTCATTCTATCCTGTTTAGTTAGCCATCATACATGTGAAATTGTGTCATGCTATCCTGTTTAATTAGCCATCATATATGTGAAATTATGTCCTTCTATTCTGTTTGGTTAGACAACATAAATGTGAATTATTTCATGCCCTGTTTTCTTCCCTACTATCCATTGCACCTGTCTATCTTACAATGTATGTACATTCAATTACTTTTCTTGTTTATCAGCCATTTCAATTGTAGGGGGTGATGGCAGTATCTGTGGGAGTAAAAACACGGTCTTCAGAAAAGATCGTGCTACCTCTCGATGGAGATAGAACCACGGTTGTACTTGCCCAAGAACCAGCCCCACCACACATAACCCAGACTCACGCAGATTGTACCCCTACCCAGTTGGACATAGAACCAGCTACACCCCTTCTAACCCCAACCCCAGCAGATAGTAACCCAGTTACCACTGACACAGCACCGTCTCCACCACACAGCACCCAAACACGAGCAGTTAGTAAGGCAACTGCAGTGCCCAAAGCACGATGACCACCACTTCGAACCCCAAGTCAATGCTTAAAGCAGAAGAAGAATTGTTCTCAGTTCAGGTTCCGTAGCTATGGTTCATACTACTTTGCTCTTGCATCACTGTATTTACTCATACCAACTAATTTCAAATTTGAAGGATGCAATTGAAACTCCAATGGCGCAACAGCTATGTTTTAAACCTGTTTCTTTAACATGTTTGCTGTTGTAACTTGCTCTATGTTGATTTCAGTTTTAATTGAATAAACAGTTATATTCTCATGCCAGGCACCTTACAAGTGTTGTTATTGTTGTGTAGTTTCCCACGCTTATATTCAGTCTAAGCTGCTTTGTCTTAAATAGATATGATTCAAACTGTATCTATCTTGATTTGGCAACATAAACTAGAATGATATAGACCATAGAGTGACCATACTACAAAGATATATGTTTGTTTCATGTTGTTATCCTGTCCACCTTACTACTTAACTGGTTTACCAAAATGAGTTTCATATACTACATTGTAAACCTGTGATGTGTTTGTTTGTTTCTCTTTTAGAGTGCGGATAATATATTGGAGAAGAGTACCCCGTTATGCAGTGGTACAGGAAGTATTGCAGATAAGGTTCAAGATAGTGAGACATCCCTGTTGGTCTCCAAGAAAGCTGATAAAAACTATATTGAAGACACCGAGACAACCCCAAAGTCCTGTCTTGATGTAGTGTTCGAGTTACTAGCTACTACTGCTAGCACCAGCTCTTCGAACTCGCTGCCTAAATCAGTTTGGCTTCTTGAGTCTCAACTTCAAGTTGAAAGACATCGATCGGATGTTATGCGATAGGAAGCTGAAGGACTGAGGAAGTCCCTGCATAATTCAGATGCATACTTTCTGGTGCAACAGCAAGTGCTGGAGGATTTAAGCGCCAAACAAGAGAAAGTTTACAAGCTTGCTAAGCATCTTGCCAACATTATGGGTACCCATGATATTGTTTCTTGAGCTCTTCTGAAGTGGTTTCAGTTTTGGACTAGTTTTGCTGCGGCGTTTATATGCTGCTTTGTTCCCTATATTTGCACTGGTGGCGAACTTTGATGCCCAGTGGATGTAATATGTGTAATAGCCATGATAGCCCAGCGTAAGTTGCTTGCCTATTTATTTTCTTATTGTCTTGTTTATTTGTTTTCTTGTAGTCAGTGCAGTTCTTTTTCCACGGTTTGCTAGTGGCCGCAATAGCCTATTTTTTAAAACTAGGCCACATTAACCATGGGCTACAAATTTACTGTAGTTAACATGGGCCTCTTACGGGCCATAGAAACAATGGGCCTTCTACGGGGCGTAGAAACAATGGGCCTTATACGGGCCGTGGACACAATGGGCCTTCTACGGGCCGTATGATCGGTTGGCCAAACATGGGCCAATAACAGACCACATTATGGTCGTAAATGGGCTAGAGTTGAAATCGTCCGTTCATGGGCCGACCATAACGGGCCGTCGTTAATCGGCCGTATTTGATGATGCTATGAAAACGGCCCAACGTATTAACGGGCCACAAACGGGTCGACTGTAACCACATGTTGAATTTGGCCCACAAGCAAAAAATGACAGTAACGGGCCGAAAGTAAACGAATGCTAGAAATGAGTCCAAGAATAAATGGGCCCTGAGAAGGCCGAAAGATAACATGGGGTGGAAACGGCCCAACGGAATAATGGGTCGTTAATGGGTATAAAGTGAAACACTGTTCATTACGGGCCAGTTTTACCACGGGCCGTTAATGGGCCGAGGGTTACTAAGGACCTCATATGGGCCGAAAGACGTCATGGGCCATACATGGGCCGGAAGTTAAAACGGGTTGGAATTATATTGGACGGCCCAGATGATGCTACTGGGCCTAATTCGGATAGGCCGTAAACGGGCCCTGGGTTAGCGGGCTGTAAATGGGCTATATGCGAACATGTCGTTAACAGGCTTGCCGTGGGCCGGCTCGTCACGTTTTGACCAAGTCAAATGGGCCGGCCTTTTCACAGGAATGGGCCTCTCTTGGGCACTGTTCATTACGGGCCAGTTTTACCACAGGCCATTAATGGGCCGAGGGTTACTAAGGGCCTCATATGGGCCGAAAGACGTCATGGGCCATACATGGGCCAGAAGTTAAAACGGGCTGGAATTATATTGGACGGCCCAGATGACGCTACTGGGCCTAATTCGGATAGGCCGTAAACGGGCCCTGGCTTAGCGGGATGTAAATGGGCTATATGCGAACATGCCGTTAATAGGCTTGTCGTGGGCCGGCCCACCACCTTTTGACCAAGTTAAACGGGCCGGCCTTTTCACAGGAATGGGCCTCTGTTGGGCCGTGTCACATGTCGACGTATGATAGGCGCTTTGGGTCCAATGAGTGGATGACATCTGTCCCAACGGCGAGCCGACACGTGTTCCCTCCAGCCAATGATGATTTTACACGTGGGAAATCCCCATTGGTCGGGGTTGTTAACGGGTTATCGGATCCAAAACCGGACCCGATAGCTTAACGGTGTTCTGTTACGGTGGATGCCACATGTCGGTCACTCTTGACGAAAGCACTTCTGTGGCGCGTGATGTCATGGAAGTGGACACTTCCGTGATGATAATTTTGGTAATGTCATGGAACACTTATACGACAACACATGTATGACTATCTTGATTCTGTCATAAATTTGTCATGGATGTACATGCATGACAGAAAACATGACCTACTGTGACAAACACGTATCATCACGGAAGTGAAATTTTTTGTAGTGTATTATATTATCCATCTAGGATGTTTTATATGCACTTATATGCTATTTTATATGATTTTTGGGACTAACCTATTAACCCAGAGCCTAGTACCAGTTTCTGTTTTTTCCTTGTTTTTGAGTATCGCAGAAAGGAATACCAAACGGAGCCCAATTGACCTGAAACTCAACGGAGGATGTTTTCGGACCAGAAGAAGCCCAAGGAGTACCGGAGATGGACCAGGGGAGTCCCGGGCTGCCCACGAGGGTGGGGGGGTGCGCCCTCCCCCCTGGGCGTGCTCCCTATCTAGTGGGCGCCTCGGGGACACCCCTTACTTGTTCCCGACTCCAAAACCTCTTATATATACAGAAACCTCCAGAAAATAACCTAGATCGGATTTCCGCCGCCACAAGCCTCTGTTGGAACCGAAAACCAATCTAGACCCGTTCCTGCACCCTGCCGGAGGGGGGATCCCTCTCCGGTAGCCATCTTCATCATCCTGGCACTCTCCATGACGAGTGGGGAGTAGTTCACCCTCGGGGCTGAGGGTATGTACCAGTGGCTATGTGTTTGATCTCTCTCTCTCTCTCTCGTGTTCTTGAGATGGCACGATCTTGATGTATCGCGAGCTTTGCTATTATAGTTGGATGTTATGATGCTTCTCCCCCTCTATCTTCTTGTAATGGATTGAGTTTTCCCTTTGAAGTTATCTTATCGAATTGAGTCTTTAAGGATTTGAGAACACTTGATGTATGTCTTGCATATGCTTATCTGTGGTGACAATGGGATATCACGTGATTTACTTGATGTATGTTTTGGTGATCAACTTGCGGGTTCAGTGACCTTGTGAACTTATGCATAGGGGTTGGCACACGTTTTCGTCTTGACTCTCCGGTAGAAACTTTGGGGCACTCTTTGAAGTTCTTTGTGTTGGTTGAATAGATGAATCTGAGATTGTGTGATTAATATCGTATAATCATGCCCACTGATACATGAGGTGACAATGGAGTATCTAGGTTACATTAGGGTTTTGGTTGATGTGTGGCTTAAGGTGTTATTCTAGTATGAACTCTAGGATAGATCGAATGGAAAGATTAGCTTCGTGTTATTTTACTACGGACTCTTGAATAGATTGATCAGAAAGAATAACTTTGAGGTGGTTTCGTACCCTACAATAGTATCTTTGTTTGTTCTCCACTATTAGTGACTTTGGAGTGACTCTTTGTTGCATGTTGAGGGATAGTTATATGATCTAATTATGTTATCCTAGTTGAGAGAACTTCCACTAGTGAAAGTATGAAACCTAGGTCTTGTTTCCTAGCATTGCAATACCGTTTATTCTCACTTTTATCATTAGTTACCTTTCTGTTTTTATATTTTCAGATTACAAAAACATATATCTACTATCCATATTGCACATGTATCACCATCTCTTCGCCGAACTAGTGCACCTATACAATTTACCATTGTATTGGGTGTGTTGGGGACACAAGAGACTCTTTTTTATTTGGTTGCAGGGTTGTTTGAGAGGGACCATCTTCATCCTATGCCTCCCACGGATTGATAAACCTTAGGTCATCCACTTGAGGGAAATTTTCTACTGTCCTACAAACCTCTGTACTTGGAGGCCCAACAACGTCTACAAGAAGAAGGTTGCATAGTAGACATCAATGGCTCTCGAGGCTTTCCTCATTTATGTCCTCATCTAGCACCAAGGTGCTCATCAATGGCAGCTCAGGCGAGCAATTCTTCCATGTGCGTGGTCTGTGTCAAGGGGATCCGCTCTCCTCGATGTTGTTCATCCTTGTCACGGATGTTCTAACAACGATGTTCTTTAAGGTGGAGGCAGCAGTGTAATGCCCAGGATGGGACTATACCTCCTACGTGTCGAGGCACGACTTAAAGGTATAATCCCATTCTAGAATGATCTCAAGTTCGGTATCTTTGCACGACTCGTGTAAAAATAGGGATGAAATTGCAAAAGGAGATAGTTGGCTTACACTCGCCACGTCACACAATACATTACATAGCAAAACATCATCCAAAACATCACAACCCGACTACGGGTGAAGATCCAAATGAAAGATACAAAAATACATAAAGCCACAGGTTCGAATCGCCCCTAGTAGAAACCACTACTGATCATCGGGATAGTGCACATAGTATCAGCTACCTTCTTCATCGTACTCCCAGTACAACTCTGTGCCGTCACCTGAGTAGTTCACCTGAGTACCTGCATCTGGTGTGGTGTAGAATCTGTGAGCCACGGAGGACTCAGCAATCCCGTTCCCGGGTAGCAAAACTATCTAAGCCTTGGGTGTGGAACAAGGCTAAAGAAAGAATAAAAGGCTACAGCTGCACTAGCACTAGCTTACGTATTAAGAGCGAGAAGAGAAGTTCCACGAGCGATAAGGTGATCACGAAGTGATCCTATCTAAGCACGGCAATCATAACCCCACCGTGTTCACTTCCCGAACACCTTTCGGAAAATGACCGTCACGGTTACTCACACTGGTAGTGTGTTCTGAACATGGTGTCAAGTTTTCTACAACCGGATATTAACAAATTCCCATCTGCCACATAACCGTGGGCACGGCTTTCGAAAGTTCAAAACCCTGCAGGGGTGTTCCAACTTGGCCCATTACAAGCCCACGATCCGCGGAGTCGCAACTCCAAGGTGGGAAGGCCCGAGTATTCTCGGAATCCCGTGCTCAAGATACTCCGACTAAGGTAAGACTAATCCAGCAAATCCTCCCGGCGTGCCGACACCCTGACAATAGCCGCGCGTATCTAGTCTCAGGCCACGACCGGATGGGCGATCCTACAGGTAAAACCAATCCTCGAGTTTCCTCGTGGTGGCCCCGCATAACCCCCAGTTTGGACCAACACTCATGTGGAGCACTGGCCCGGGTTGTTGATTAAGAACTCGGGTTTGCAAAGCCCTATGCAAGTTTTAGTTGTTAGGCAAATGGAGTACCAATGTTGGGACTTGCTGGAAAATCCTTAGCGCTAAGCGGTTTATCGAGGGGTCCCGTAACCCCAACCGTGTGAGGAACACATAATCAAGGAACATAACACTGGTTTATATGGTTCCTAGGGAGGCATGAGTGGAACAAATCACCGAGCAAGAGGCTTAGCCTTCCACCCATTACCAATATATAGATGATTTAGTATACGAGTTTATATAGTGTGATATCCCAACAAGCTTCAACATGAAGCAAGAATCTTCAAATCTTCTCCTGCAACTAGCAATGCTATAAGAGGGGCTGAGCAAAGCCTACGTAGCCAATCAAAGGTTTGCATAGGTTGGGTGGTTAGACAGATTCATGGTTACAATAGGAGGCTGACAGACAAACATGGGCATTGAGGCAATAAGCTAAAGAGCGAGACTTCTAGCAATAGGCAAAGATAGTAAAGATATCTGGGTCAGGTCATCTTGCTAGTCGATTCATCGATCGGATCGTAAGACGGCTCCTCGTTCTCAACCTCGGTAGTAACCTCGTTCTCGTACTCGGTCTCGGCTTCCGGCTCTACTCAATACAAGAACACACAAGGCACGAAATCAAACAAGGTGCAATGCGCAAACTACATGATGCATGTATGATGCACTTAGGAAGCACTGCGGATGCACTTAGGATGCACAACATGACAACACAGGAAGCACAGAGAAACAGCACAAGAACAAGACAATATACTCAAGCAAGTAGGATGCAAGACAAGTCTATTTAGGATGCAAAACATGGCAAGGTAGGAAGCACATGGAAACAACACAAGAAACAACAGGTTTAAATGAGGCCAGAAACTACTTAAGACAAATCCGGTAAGTCCTCATATGCATAGTTTGACATTAGTCCAGATCTGAACAAACCTTAAGTTAAAGTTGTTAAACAGCAAGTTAACATGCACCATGATAATCTACACGAAATTCTAGTCAAGTATCATATAAAGTTTGTTTAATTCGGAGCTACGGTCTAAAAGATATGATCAAAACAAGATAAGCATGGCAACGGTGCAAGATGCACCCAAAAATCAAGCAAACATACTCCAAACATGTTAACAAGATGATATTATGAATCTACATGCAAAAACACACAAGTTTCATGTAGGGAACGCTCAAAACGGAGCAAAGGACTAAATGATACACCCGAAACAAGAAACAACGCAAAGCTGAAACTAACAGCCACATAGCAACTTGGAAGCAAGATATATATACTCTACAGCACTCAAACGTGGTGACAAGAAGCATGGACATGAAGTAGACATATCCTACAGCAAACAACTCCACTGGAGCATCTCCATAGGAGGCATGGATCAATAGCAACAAGCTACAACATTTTGATCATGACAATAAAAACCTGACAGCAATATTTTATAGCAACTTGGGAGCAAGAATTAAATAAGCTACATCAACCCAAATGAGCATGTGAGGACACGGATGAATAGACAACAACATATACAACAAAGAGTGATCAATGGCTACCCCAAAACTAACATGGATTTGCCTAGAGCATCAAGCAAACATAGCGTCAGGATATGAAAGATTCCAGACTTAGTGAAATTTCACTAAGTGTTAAAACAGTAAAATTATCATGGCATGTTTGCAAGGATGTTTGAGTCACCTCAAGGCATATCATGGCAAATGGTTTGCACCACAGCAAATGTCACATGATGGGGAATCTAAAACATATGAGCATGTGACAAGGGGACAAACACATCAATAGCAACGAGCTCCTCAACTAGGCATCTCGTAACAAGTTACAAAACCTAACAGCCACATGCACTTTTGCAACAGAGATAAACATGGCAATATGAACTCTAACATGCATGCTATAGCAACCAACATGTAGAGCATCTCATGATGAACATTTTGACATATCATTTGCTTCATTTGGAATAACATGCACCAAGTTATCACATCTCAAACATGGCATGAAAATAACTAGTAGCAGCAGTTTATATCAAGTAGCACTCTTGTCATGAATATTAAGACATCTAGATGGACTCAAACAAGCATGACACAATGGAACAAAACATAGATCATTTCATCACGATCCTTTTGATATATCATATGCACAAAACGGACAAGCACAGTAAAAGTTATTGCCATCACAAGAATGCATCAGATAACAAAAATCAACAAAGACTTAGAGGAAAACGGGGTCAACCTCCTCGCGGGTCAACGGCGGATCGGGCCGGGAAATGGAGAGGGTCCGCGGGTTGCGGTTGCGGGACCCGTTAGGGTTTCGAACCCGGGCGCTCGGCTGGATCGGGATCGGCCCCCAATCAGATCGACTACGGGCGGCGGCGCTGGCTTCGACGCGCCGGCGACGGCGAACTCCGGCCGGCCGACGGGGATGCGGTGGCCGGCGTGGGCCCCTAGGTGCCCGGCGGCGAGGGCTGGTGAGGCGGCCGGAGGAACGGCGGCGAGGGCCTCCGGGCGGCGAGGTGTGGGCGTCGTCGGTGGCTGGGGCTCGGGCCGGCGACGAGCTCCCGGCGGCGGCGGCCGGCGCCGGCGATGGAGGAGATCGGCGGAGGGGCGCGCGGGGGCGCGGCCTGGGACGGCGGCGGCGGCGGGCCCGCGCTAGGCCTGCTGGCCGGCGCGATGCGAATGGTGGCGGCTGCCACGTGGCAAGCTACGGGTGGAGCGGAGGTCGCTGGACACGTCCGGCGGCGTACGGACGTGTCCGACGCGGCGAAGGAGGAGTGAAGCTAGGGTTTTTGGGCGAGAAAATGGACATGGGGACGTTTTTATAGGCACAAGGAGCTAGGAGACTCCAAATGGGGAGCGGTTTTCGGCCACGCGATCACAATTCGACGACCGAGATGATGGGAAGGGTTGTGCTGGGTTGGTGGGCTGTTGTGGAGGGGGTCTTGGGCCTCAAAGAAGAGGTTCTTTTAGCCCACTAGGTTAACCGTTGGAGTACCAAACGAACTCCAAACGTGACAAAAATTGACAGGCCGCCTACACGTACCAAAACAACATCGCACGACAAGTCTCACGTCATTCCGGAAACGTTACACGGTTACACACGTAAGAAGGACTCGGGGATGCCACGGGCACGTGTGAGAGCGTCGGAACTCGAAACGGACAACGGGAAGAGACGAGTGGGACCGGATGCAAGTGACAACACAATGCAATGCAATGCACATGACAACATGACATGGATGAAATGCACACACGCACACGACAAAACGAAGAACCCGAAAATAAAGAAGAACCCGGAATGGAATTGATGAAGCAAAAGTTTATATATTTCCATATAGGGAAAGTGTTATATCCGGGGCATTACAAACTCTCCTCTACTACGAAAGATCTCGTCCCGAGATCTAGGACTGGAAGAAGGAAGGATACTCGGAACGAAGGTGATCTTCTCGTTCCCACGTAGCTTCTAGGTTGGTATGGTGTGACCACTTAATTTTCAAGAACTTGATTGACTTGTTGCGGGTCTTGCGCTCGGTTTCTTCAATAATAGCAACGGGATGCTCTCGGTAAGACAAGTCTTGTTGAAGATCAATCTCCTCAAACGGAATAGTGCGTTCAGGTGTCTTGAAGCATTTGCGGAGTTGAGACACGTGAAACACATCATGAACATTAGCGAAGTTGGAAGGGAGCTGAAGTTGATAGGCTAGGTCGCCTCTTTTGCCAAGGATCTTGAAAGGGCCCACGTATCTAGGAGCAAGCTTGCCTTTGATACCAAATCTTTGGGTTCCTTTCATAGGAGAAACACGGAGATAGACATGATCCCCAATGTTGAAGGCCAAATCACGATTCTTGCCGTCATAGTAGCTCTTCTGACGCGACTGAGCGTCCTTGAGATTCTCACGTATGACTTTGCACATTTCTTCGGCTTCTGAGATCAAGTCATTGCCAAGAAGTTGACGTTCACCAGTCTCGGACCAGTTGAGAGGAGTACGGCACTTTCTGCCATAGAGGATTTCAAACAGAGCTTTGCCGGCACTTGCTTGGAAATTGTTGTTGTAAGAGAACTCGGCAAACAGAAGACAATCTTCCCACTTCATGCCAAAAGAGATGACACAAGCTCTGAGCATGTCTTCTAGGATCTGGTTCACTCTTTCGACTTGACCATTAGTCTGAGGGTGAAATGCAGTGCTGTAATGGATCTTAGTGCCCATGGCAGACTGGAAGGAGTCCCAGAACTTGGATGTGAACAAACTTCCATGGTCTGAGGAGATAACTTGAGGAATGCCATGTAAGGACACAATTCTGGAAGTGTACAACTCTGCCAGTTGAGTTGCATTGATGGATTCTTTGACTGGAAGGAAGTGAGCTACTTTGGTAAGCTTGTCAGTCACCACAAAGATAGAATCATTCCCCTTCTTGGACTTGGGAAACCCAGTGACGAAATCCATTTCAATGTGGTCGAATTTCCACTCGGGAATAGGAAGATGTTGGAGAAGACCGGCTGGACGTTGATGCTCTGCCTTCACTCTTCTGCAGACATCACATTCATTCACGAATTGGGCAATCTCCCTTTTCATGCGAGTCCACCAGTAAGATTGCTTGAGGTCTTGGTACATCTTAGAACTTCCAGGATGAATCGAGAGGAGGGAGTCATGTGCTTCGTTCATTGTGAGCTTCCTGAGATCACCCTTGGGAACCACAAGTCTGTCCTCAAAGAACAAGGTGTCTTTCTCATCAATGTGATGGCACTTGTATTTGGGAGTACCCTTTGCAATAACATGTTTCACTTTCTGCACCATAGCATCACTGAGTTGGGCCTCACAGATCTGATCTTCCAAGGTAGGAGCAACTTGAAGATTTGCAAGAAAGCCTTGCAGAAAAACTTGGAGGTTGAGCTTCCTTAATGCTTCACAAAGCTCGGGCTGAAACGGCTTGATAAGGAGACTGTTGCAATATGCATTTCTACTCAAGGCATCTGCAATGACATTGGCCTTGCCAGGTGTGTATTCGATGCTTGGATCATACTCTTGGATCATTTCAACCCAACGAGTCTGGCGAAGGTTCAAGTTCGGCTGTGTGAAGATGTACTTCAAGCTCTTGTGATCGGTGAAGATGTCGACTTTTCTGCCCAATAGAAGGTGTCTCCACGTGATCAAGGCGTGTACCATAGCTACTATCTCGAGATCATGTGTGGGGTAGTTCTTCTCACTTGGCTTCAATTGACGAGAAGTGTATGCCACAATCTTCTTGTCCTGCATTAACACACCACCAAGTCCTTGAAGAGAACCATCACAGAATACTTCGTAGGGCTTGGACTCATCTGGAGGGGTAAGAACCGGAGCAGAGATGAGCTTTTCTTTGAGAGTTTTGAATGCCACATCACAATCCGGAGACCAGTTGTACTTGACATTCTTCTGCAGCAAGTTGGAGAGAGGCTTGGCAATCTTGGAGAAGTTCTCAACGAACCTTCTGCAATAGCTAGCAAGACCAAGGAAGCTTCGGAGTTGCTTAACGTTCTGAGGGGGTTCCCAGTTGACAATCGCTTCAACTTTCTCGGGGTTGGCCGCAATACCGTCAGCGGAGATGATATGGCCCACATACAAGACCTTATCGAGCCAGAATTCGCACTTGGAGAACTTAGCATAGAACTTATGTTCACGGAGTCTATCGAGAACCAGACGGAGGTTCTTTTCGTGATCCTCTTCATTCTTGGAGAATACCAAGATGTCATCCAGATAAACAAGCACAAATTCGTTGGTGTAGGGGTTGAAAATGTAGTGCATCATTCTCGAGAAGGTAGGTGGAGCATTAGCGAGGCCAAAAGGCATGACTGTATATTCATATGAGCTGTAGCTCGTTCTGAAGGCAGTCTTGTGGATATCTTCTTCACGAATGTGAATTTGGTGATAACCCATCCGAAGATCGAGCTTAGAGAACACTTTTGCTCCTTTGAGTTGCTCGAACAATTCATTGATGTTGGGGAGCGGATACTTGTTCTTTATTGTCTTCTTGTTCAATGGCCGGTAATCAATGCAAAGGCGCTCCGTGCCATCCTTCTTCTTGACAAATAAGACACCACAACCCCAAGGAGAAGTGCTAGGCCTGATCAGACCCATACGCTCTTGCTCATCGAGCTGTTTCTTCAACTCCTTCAACTCTTCAGGGGAGAGCTTGTACGGACGCCGGCATGCTGGCTCGGTACCGGGCTCGAGTTCAATGACGAATTCAACTTGACGATGCGGAGACATGGCTGGAAGCTCTTCAGGAAAAACATCTTCATATTCATTGACCATCGGAATTTGAGGGATGGCATTAATCTCGCCCTTGTCATTGAGAGAGAATAGCATGATTGTGTTATCTCGAGAGGCGAAGATAATCACGTCTTTGTTAGGATGAGTAATCTTGACTTCCTTATTTGCACAATCAATGTGAGCATCATGCTGAGAAAGCCAATCCATCCCAAGAATAAGATCGATGTCGGAGTTGCCGAGAACAACCGGAGAAGACAGAAAGCGGTAATCACCCATGCGAATAGAAATATTCGGAGCATACACACGAGAATGCATCAGTTTCCCGGAGAAACAATTGATAACTCCCTTGGCAAATTTTTGGTGACAACATTGTGCTTGGATGCAAATGGATATGACATGAAGGAACATGATGCACCCGAATCAAACAAGACTTTAGCAGGTTTAAGATTGATTGGAAGGTTACCAAGTATCACATCTGAAGAATTCTCTGCTTGAGCTGCATTCATCAGATTCACTCTTGCTGACTTGGGGTTGTGCTTGACAATAGCAGTGCTGACAGGTCGAGGAGGCGGAAGGCGCCTCTGGTTGGTGCACTTGTTGGAATAATGACCCTTCTTGCCACACTTGTTGCAAACCACTTCTAAGAGAGGACGGAAATGAGGAGCACTTGACTTGGAAGCTTGAAAGTGATTCTTTGACTGATTGCTTGGGTTGGGTGGGTGGGAGAAACCACGGCCACCAGAATTCTTGTTGTTGTTGTTGTTGGGAGGTCGAATCACTGGAGGAGGTGGAAGCCAAAACTTCTGTTGCTTTGCGACCACTTGAGAAGAAGAGGAGGAGTGAACAGCGTCTCTGATCCTCTTTTTAGAAGCTTCCATCTTGAGGTGGGCTGCCTCTTGCTTAAGTGCCATGTTATAGAATTGATCAAACTCATCAGGCTCGAACAAGGTGAGAGCTAGTTGGAGTTCATCTTTCAGACCACCACGGAACTGATAGATCTTGCTCTTAGCATATGGGATGTCTTGCTTGACATAGCGGGCAAGGTTCTGGAACTTGACATTATATTGGTAGACAGTCATAGAGCCTTTCTTCAGGTTGCGGAATTGCTCACGCATACCCTCGATGACACTTGTTGGAATGTGGTGAGAACAAAAGTCCTTGCAGAAGTCATCCCAGGAGATCACACGTCCCTCTCTGGAATCTTTGTGCTGCTGCCACCAATCAGCTGCTTGGTCCTTGAGTTGGAAGGCTGCAAACTTCACATAGTCCTCGGGCCTGACGTTACTGCACTCGAAATGCTTCTTGATATCTGTTATCCAGTCTTCAGCATCTAGAGGGTCCACACAGTAACTGAATGCCTTTGGTTGGTTTGCAAGAACTGGTTGAGCGTAGCAAAGTGAGGTTGGTTGAACAAATTTCCTTGGCCTTGGTTCCCATGAGCACCCTGATTTGCTTGAATGTTCTGCATCATTTGCATAAGCATCTGGGTGTTCTGGTTCGTCGCTTGCATAATTGCTCTCCAGGCCTCAGACGGAGGAGGAGGAGAAGGAGGACGATCAGGAACCTCTTCACCCTCTGGGTTAGCGTTGGGAACCTTTTTAGGAGCCATCCTGAATAAGATGACAACTATTAGCCATTGATTGAAAGAATATATAAGCTGAATCAACGGCTGGAAATTGTAACATAGTCTTCACAAGCACATTCGAACGAGAATGAACGAATGTAATCCACAGTTTAATGATAACAACAATCTTCACGAGAAGCCACTTGGGAGAACAAAAGGTAAATAAAAAACAACAAGGAGCAGATAGTACAAATACAAGATAGAAGCTTTGTTCGACATATTCGTGCGGAAAGCTTATGGAACGTGTTACAAAAGGGTTTTGCAATCCCCGGATCAGCATAGCCAAGGACCCTTTAAGATGCAACTCCCGATCGGAACAACGCCCATAAAACCACTTCACTCAATGTAGAACCCCGAACTCCATATCATCCATTCGTTGGAAGAATGCCTGCGAGCTACTAGATGAACCCACCTATTAATTTCCGAAAGTTTCCAGTTATGCAATCAGGTGTTGGGGATACAGGGGAAGCATCGCGCACTCAACTCTAATCCTACATCCAGCTGTATCCATCCTTCAACACATAACCAGTTATTTCCGAAAACCGTCTACCTAGGACCTTCGAAACGCATCTACTATACAAGCTATGGCAATACTCCCGAACTACCTCCCCAGTACTGGGTGACGTCGGGGTTATCTTGCCACTAACCGCATAGGAGAGTTTTCGATGTCGGCTGTCTTAAGTATTCCAGAACTGATGCGATATATTTGTGACGACAACACCTCGAAGCTCAACTCCCCGGGACACTGCCACAACCCCTAAATGACAGGAGGAATCGAGAACAATGTTCTCGTCACAAAGACATCGGAACAATCCAAACAATACTCGCGAGATTCCAAATAAAAATTGGTGAAATTTTGAGAGATGAAGAGACAAGAGTAATCATCAGGAGTCCTCACCAGAGTGAAAAGAGATGAGGAGCAAAAGAAATCCTACTCTCCGATATATATATAGGACTCAAAACATTTTAAGTGTGTGTCTAGACTCGACCGTCAACGATTCGATCAATCAGTGAGGGCTTCTAGGTCAGAGAAGGCTCTGAATACCAACTTGTAATGCCCAGGATGGGACTATACCTCCTACGTGTCGAGGCACGACTTAAATGTATAAGCCCATTCTGGAATGATCTCAAGTTCGGTATCTTTGCACGACTCATGTAAAAATAGGGATGAAATTGCAAAAGGAGATAGTTGGCTTACACTCGCCACGTCACACAATACATTACATAGCAAAACATAATCCAAAACATCACAACCCGACTACGGGTGAAGATCCAAATGAAATATACCAAAATACATAAAGCCACAGGTTCGAATCGCCCCTAGTAGAAACCACTACTGATCATCGGGATAGTGCACCTAGTATCAGCTACGTTCTTCATCGTACTCCCAGTACCACTCCGTGCCGTCACCTGAGTAGTTCACATGAGTACCTGCATCTAGTGTGGTGTAGAATCTGTGAGCCACGGAGGACTCAGCAATCCCGTTCCCGGGTAGCAAAACTATCTAAGCCTTGGGTGTGGAACAAGGCTGAAGAAAGAATAAAAGGCTGCAGCTGCACTAGCACTAGCTTACGTATTAAGAGCGAGAAGGGAAGTGCCACGAGCGACAAGGTGATCACGAAGTGATCCTATCTAAGCACGTCAATCTTAACCCCACCGTGTTCACTTCCCGAACCCCTTTCGGAAAATGGCCGTCACGGTTACTCACGCTGGTAGTGTGTTATGAACATGGTGTCAAGTTTTCTACAACCGGATATTAACAAATTCCCATCTGCCACATAACCGCGGGCACGGCTTTCGAAAGTTCAAAACCCTGCAGGGGTGTTCCAACTTGGCCCATTACAAGCCCATGATCCGCGGAGTCGCAACTCCAAGGTGGGAAGGCCCGAGTATTCTCGGTATCCCGTGCTCAAGATACTCCGACTAAGGTATGACTAATCCAGCAAATCCTCCTGGCGTGCCGACACCCTAACAATAGCCGCACGTATCTAGTCTCAGGCCACGACCGGATGGGCGATCCTACAGGTAAAACCAATCCTCGAGTTTCCTCGTGGTGGCCCCGCATAACCCCCAGTTTGGACCAACACTCATGTGGAGCACTGGCCCGGGTTGTTGATTAAGAACTCGGGTTTGCAAAGCCCTATGCAAGTTTTAGTTGTTAGGAAAATGGAGTACCAATGTTGGGACTTGCTGGAAAATCCTTAGCGCTAAGCGGTTTACCGAGGGGGTCCCGTAACCCCAACCGTGTGAGGAACGCATAATCAAGGAACATAACACCGGTTTATACGGTTCCTAGGGCGGCATGAGTGGAACAAATCACCAAGCAAGAGGCTTAGCCTTCCACCCATTACCAATATATAGATGATTTAGTATACGAGTTTATATAGTGTGATATCCCAACAAGCTTCAACATGAAGCAAGAATCTTCAAATCTTCTCCTGCAACTAGCAATGCTATAAGAGGGGCTGAGTGAAGCCTACGTAGCCAATCAAAGGTTTGCATAGGTTGGGTGGTTAGACAGATTCATGGTTACAATAGGAGGCTGGCAGACAAACATGGGCATTGAGGCAATAAGCTAAAGAGCGAGACTTCTAGCAATAGGCAAAGATAGTAAAGATATCTGGGTCAGGTCATCTTGCTAGTCGATTCATCGATGGGATCGTAAGACGGCTCCTCGTTCTCAACCTCGGTAGTAACCTCGTTCTCGTACTCGGTCTCGGCTTCCGGCTCTACTCAACACAAGAACACACGAGGCACGAAATCAAACAAGGTGCAATGCGCAAACTACAGGATGCATGTATGATGCACTTAGGAAGCACTGCAGATGCACTTAGGATGCACAACATGACAACACAGGAAGCACGGAGAAACAACACAAGAACAAGACAATATACTCAAGCAAGTAGGATGCAAGACAAGTCTATTTAGGATGCAAAACATGGCAAGGTAGGAAGCACAGAGAAACAACACAAGAAACAACAGGTTTAAATGATGCCGGAAACTACTTAAGACAAATCCGGTAAGTCCTCATATGCATAGTTTGAAATTAGTCCAGATCTGAACAAACCTTAAGCTAAAGTTGTTAAACAGCAAGTTAACATGCACCATGATAATCTACACGAAATTCTAGTCAAGTATCATATAAAGTCTGTTTAATTCGGAGCTACGGTCTAAACGATATGATCTAAACAAGATAAGCATGGCAACGATGCAAGATGCATCCAAACATGTTAACAAGATGATATTATGAATCTACATGCAAAAACACACAAGTTTCATGTAGGGCACGCTCAAAACGGAGCAACGGACTAAAAGATACACCCGAAACAAGAAACAATGCAAAGCTGAAACTAACAACCACATAGCAACTTGGAAGCAAGATATATATACTCTACAGCACTCAAACATGGTGACAAGAATCATGGACATGAAGTAGACATATCCTACAGCAAATAACTCCATTGGAGCATCTCCATAGGAGGCATGGATCAATAGCAACAAGCTACAACATTTTGATCATGACAATAAAAACCTAAGAGCAATATTTTATAGCAACTTGGGAGCAAGAATTAAATAAGCTACAGCAACCCAAATGAGCATGTGAGGACATGGATGGACAGACAACAACATATACAACAAAGAATGATCAATGGCCACCCCAAAACTAACATGGATTTGCCTAGAGCATCAAGCAAACATAGCATCAGGATATGAAAGATTCCAGACTTAGTGAAATTTCACTAAGTGTTAAAACAGTAACATTATCATGGCATGTTTGCAAGCATGTTTGAGTCACCTCAAGGCATATCATGGCAAATGGTTTGCACCACAGCAAAGATCACATGATTGGGAATCTAAAACATATGAGCATGTGACAAGGGGACAAACACATCAATAGCAACGAGCTCCTCAACTAGGCATCTCGTAACAAGTTACAAAACCTAACAGCCACATGCACTTTTGCAACAGAGATAAACATTGCAATATGAACTCTAACATGCATGCTATAGCAACCAACATGTAGAGCATCTCATGATGAACATTTTGACATATCATTTGCTTCATTTGGAATAACATGCACCAAGTTATCACATCTCAAACATGACATGAAAATAACTAGTAGCAGCAGTTTATATCAAGTAGCACTCTTGTCATGAAGATTAAGACATCTAGATGGACTCAAACAAGCATGACACAATGGAACAAAACATAGAGCACTTCATCACGGTCATTTTGATATATCATATGCACAAAACGGACATCACAGTAAAAGTTATAGCCATCACAAGAATGCATCAGACAACAAAAATCAACAAAGACTTAGAGGAAAACGGCGTCAACCTCCTCGCGGGTCAACGGAGGATCGGGCCGGGAAGTGGAGCGGGTCCGCGGGTTGCGGTTGCGGGACCCGTTAGGGTTTCGGACCCGGGCGCTCGGCTGGATCGGGATCGGCCCCCGATCGGATCGATTACGGGCGGCGGCGCTGGCTTCGACGCGCCGGCGGCGGCGAAATCCGGCCGGCCGACGGGGATGCGGTGGCCGGCGCGGGCCCCTGGGGGCCCGGCGGCGATGGCCGGCGGGGCGGCCGGAGGAACGGCGGCGAGGGCCTCCGGGCGGCTAGGGCCTCCGGGCGGTGAGGCGTGGGCGTCCACGGTGGCTGGGGCTCGGGCCGGCGACGGAGGAGATCGGCGGAGGGGCGCGCGGGGGCGCAGCCCGGGACGGCGGCGGTGGCGGGCCCGCGCTGGGCCTGCGGGCCGGCGGCGGCGGGCCCGCGCTGGGCCTGCGGGCCGGCGCGGTGCGAATGGCGGCGGCTGCCACGTGGCAAGCTGCGAGTGGAGCGGAGGTCGCTGGACACGTCCGGCGGCGTACGGACGTGTCCAGCGCGGCGAAGGAGGAGTGAAGCTAGGTTTTTTGGGCGAGAAAATGGACATGGGACGTTTTTATACGCACAAGGAGCTAGGAGACTCCAAATGGGGAGCGGTTTTTGGCCACGCGATCACAATTCGACGACCGAGATGATGGGAAGGGTTGTGCTGGGTTGGTGGGCTGTTGTGGAGGGGGTCTTGGGCCTCAAAGAAGAGGTTCTTTTAGCCCACTAGGTTAACCGTTGGAGTACCAAACGAACTCCAAACGCGAGGAAACTTGACAGGTGGCCTACACGTACCAAAACAACATCGCACGACAAGTCTCACGTCATTTCGGAAACGTTACACGATCACACACATAAGAAGGACTCGGGGATGCCACGGGCACGTGTGAGAGCGTTGGAACTCGAAACGGACAACGGGAAGAGACGAGTGGGACCGGATGCAAGTGACAACACAATGCAATGCAATGCACATGACAACATGACATGGATGAAATGCACACACGCACACGACAAAACGAAGAACCCGTAAATAAAGAAGAACCCGGAATGGAATTGATGAAGCCAAAGTTTATATATTGCCATATAGGGAAAGTGTTACATCTGGGGCATTACAGGCAGGGTGTTCCCGCTCTTTGGCATCGCAAGGTGTCCGCCACCGCCTCTCACTCTACGCGGACTTCACGACTTTGCTACTCCATCCCTGTCTTGACGAGGAGGATGCGACGCTTGAGCTGCTAAACCTCTTCAGTGGGACACCTGGGTTGCACTGCAATTGGGCCAAGAGCTTGGTATCCCCGATTCGCTGTGAGTCTGAGGTGTTTGGGACGATCTTCGCCTTGCTAGGATGCCCCTTGTGGCTGTTCCTGGTCAAGTATCTCGGGCTTCCTCTCCCACCTTGGGGTCTGAAGAGAACTGCAACCGCAGGTGGACAAAATCGCGAACCACATCCCGACTTGGAAGGCCAGGTTGCTAAAACACGGTGGGCGGCTGATGCTAATTGATACGTCTCCAACGTATATACAATTTTTTTATTGTTCCATGCTATTATTGTATCCACCTTGGATGGTTTATATGCAATTATATGCAATTCAATATCATTTTTGGGACTAACATACTAACTTAGTGCCGAGTGTCAGTTGCTGTTTTTGCCTGTTTTTGGCTTTCCAGGAAATCAATATCAAATAGATTCCAAACGAACAAAAATACTTTACATTAATTTTTTAGGACCAAAAGAGACCCTAGAAGGTTTAGGAGAAGACCCGGCGAGCCACGAGGGAGCGACAAGCTCGGGAGGTGTGCCCCAGGGGGCGCCCCTAGCCTTGTGGGTCCCTCGTGGCACCTCTTGACCTAATTCCGCCTCTATAAATTCTCAAATATTCCCATCACATTAGAGAGCCATCCGAAATACGTTTTCCTTCGCCGCAAGTTTCTGTTCTTGTGAGATCCCATCAGGAGGCCTCCCTGGTACTCTACCGCAGGACAAATCAATGTAGCAACCAGACCTCAAACAGTCCGATCTCTGTGCATCAGTGTCATCCCTGGATCAGTAATGCTGACACGCACAGTACTTGAAGGATTTATAACAGAGTGGCAATCACACACTTATTACATCGATAGTTCCAACGATGAACTTATTACAATAAAAATGGCTTAAGGCCATCTAACAACGATAACAGCGGAAGGCTTGGAAGATAAGTGAGTCCATCAACTCCAACGGCATCACTGAGTATAGAACCACGACCTAAAAGGCACCTTACTCGTCGTCTTAAAAGTCTGCAACATGAACGTTGTAGACCGAAAACGGGCCAGCACATGGAATATGCTGGCAAAGTAACACATAGAGAGTAACAAAAGTAAAGCTATACTATATGCAATATGGCTGGTGGAAAGCTGTATGGTTACAGTTTTTGCGTAAAGCCAATTTTTCCCTACTGCAAATGAATATATTTTAATTAACTATCATGGTAGTTGAAACATCATTGAGAAGGTTCACCCAACTCAATCCCAATTAAACTAAACATTAACCCAACAATATTAATTAAATTAACATGATGAGAATCACACGATAATTCAAGTACTAGATACTCAAGACGTCCGTAACCGGGGACACGGCTAATCATGATCAGTTTATACACTCTACAGAGGTTTGTGCACTTTTCCCCACAAGACTCAATCTCCTCCGTTGGGATTCACGCACTACATGTTGTTTGAGAAACAGATGACCGAGACATAGTCTTTCAGAAGCACTAGCACCTTACGAACGGGTGGACCGTACGAACCTACATCCCTTACATCTGCTAGTCCACCTCTGCAAGAGTTCGCACAACTTAGTCAACTATGCTAGAGCCCATAATAGCTTGTGGCTGCACACGGAAGTTTCTAGTATGAAAAATCTCATGATCCCTTTGAGCCTGGGTGGCGGTCCATAAAGAAAAACAGGCAATCGCTGGAATACCCAGGTGCCTCAATCCACCCAGATGTGTGTTAAAGTTGCCACCTTAAGTTGAACCATTAATTAACAATCTCACATCTGTCATGGATACACTCACCCAATCCACGTCTACGAGCATAGCATAACCTAATAGCAAACGTAGAAGTAACTCCAAAGTGTTTGAAAATAATGCAGGTAATAGGTACTACCTCAATCTACTTCCCAGTCCCACATGTTATTGGATCCTACTCATGCAATGTGTTTGAGGATAATACTAATGCAAGGAAAACTGGGTATTGGAAAGTATGATCAAAGTGTTACTTGCCTTGCTGATGATCCGCAAAACCTAGAGATTCAAAGTAGCAAGCGGCGCACTCCGGGTACTCTATCGCAAACAAACAAGCTCACAATAAGTACTTAACTAATGCACGGGTAAAACTCAAATAAGAGATCTAACCAGAAAGTTCAACTTAAGAACTCCGGTTTGCAAAAGAAACAAACCAAACGTAACAACGAAAGTCAAACGACGAAAAAAGAAACAACTACCGTACCAATCTGGACCTAAGTCCAAATTTAACAGTGGCAAACGCTTGGGTGACTAGGTTAAACGGAAAGAGGGTTTCGAGACAAAACTCCAGACGCTTGAATCACCTGATTCTGATAAACGAGCAAAAGATAAACTAGAACGAAGATCGGATCAGAAATCGCGATCAGAAAAATTATACGAAAAGAAAACTAAAAACAGCTTAACGAACGGACGTTCGTCAGCTGAGACTAACGACGAACTCGTTCGTTAAAACGAACGAACGGGTGAACGCTCGCTAAACAACTAAACCGAGAAAAGAAAAAAAACGATCTAACTAAAAAACGAACTAGGGTTCTAAAAAATACCAAGCGGTTTTACTACGGAGAACTGGCGGCGGCGCGGCTACCTCGTCGGGTCCGGCGGGAGGGCGGCGGCGGCGGGCGGCGGCAGGCGGCGGGGCTGCGGCGGCGGCTGCTGCTATGGCAAGCGGCGACGGCGGCGGTGGTGCTGCGGCGGCGGGGCGGGGTGCGAGAAGGGGGCGGGGCGGCGATATATATAGAGGGG
>LR738714.1:115285232-115295560 GCA_902687465.1 Secale cereale | reverse complement strand
GGCGGCGGCGGGCGGCGGCAGGCGGCGGGGCTGCGGCGGCGGCTGCTGCTATGGCAAGCGGCGACGGCGGCGGTGGTGCTGCGGCGGCGGGGCGGGGTGCGAGAAGGGGGCGGGGCGGCGATATATATAGAGGGGGGATTGTTGCTTGGGGGAGGGGGCAAGCAACCGGCGGCGGCGGGCGGAGTCCGCCTCGGGCACGGGCACGCGGCGCGGCGAAGGCGGCGGCGGCGGTGCGGGCCTGGCTCGGCTGGGCCTTCGGCCCAGTCGGGCTCGGGTCTCCTATTTTTTTAATCGCCGAAGCTACGAAAAATCCTAGAAAATAAAATAAAAATCTAAAATTGCCAAAACAAATTTTCACCGTCTAAATCGAATATTTAGAACAAGATGAACATTTTTTTTTGCACTAAATGCATTTTTGAAAACATGCAATTTTTCCTAATTCAAATAAAACTCCAAAGAAAACTTATTTGATTTTTTTATTAAATCTTCAGTATTTCTTTTTTTTTGGGAGAGTCATTTTACTCCCTATCTCATATTTTCATAATAGAAATACTTGAAAATAAAATAAATAAAATCAAATGATCCTATTTTCAAAATTTGAGATACCTCAAATATGAAAATAACGAAATCCCCAACTCTCTCCGAGGGTCCTGGAGTTGCGTAGGATTTACTTGGATCCACAAAAAGCAAGAAAATATGATATGCATGATGATATAATGTATAACATTCCAAATTGGAAATTTGGGACGTAACAAACCTACCCCCCCTTAAGATGAATCTCGCCCTCGAGATTCGGGTTGGCTAGAAAATAGGTGAGGGTGGTCCTTCCGCAGGTCTTCCTCTCGTTCCCAGGTAGCTTCATCCTCGGTGTGGTGACTCCACTGAACTTTGCAAAATTTGATAACCTTGCTGCGGGTGACTCGGCTGGCATACTCAAGAATCTTGACTGGTCTTTCTTCATAGGTCAAGTCACTATCCAACTGAATAGCTTCCAATGGCACAGTATCCCTCAGCGGTATCTCAGCCATCTCGGCGTGGCATTTCTTCAACTGGGAAACGTGGAATACATCGTGAACTCCTGACAATCCTTCGGGCAATTCCAACTTGTAGGCTACTTCTCCCATACGTTCCATAATCTTGTATGGTCCTACAAAACGTGGCGCTAGCTTTCCTTTAACTCTAAAGCGCTTAACTCCTCGAAGTGGAGATACTCGAAGATAAACTCGGTCTCCGACTTCGTAAACGATCTCTTTGCGTTTTGAATCCGCGTAGCTCTTCTGCCTGGACTGGGCTATCTTGAGCCTATCGCGAATCAATTTTACCTTCTGTCCTGATTCCTTGATCAAATCTGGTCCAAACAACTGGCGGTCTCCAACTTCGTCCCAAGACAACGGGGTCCTACACCTCCTTCTGTATAATGCTTCGAAAGGGGCCATCTTCAAACTAGATTGATAATTGTTGTTGTAAGAGAACTCCGCATAAGGCAAATTGTCGTCCCAACTAGATCCATAATCTAGCGCACAAGCTCTCAGCATATCCTCCAAAATCTGATTGACTCTCTCAGTCTGTCCATCTGTCTGCGGGTGAAAAGTTGTGCTAAACTCTAGCCTGGTACCCAAAGTTTCGTGTAACTGATTCCAGAACTTTGAGGTAAACTGGGTTCCTCTGTTTGATACGATGCTCCTCGGAACTCCATGCAGGCATACAATTTTGGTCATGTATATCTTTGCCAACTTCGCACTGGTGTAAGTAGTCTTTACTGGGATGAAATGAGCTACCTTCGCTAAGCGATCGACTACAACCCAAATCGAGTCATAGCCCGAATGAGTTCTGGGTAATCCCGTAATAAAATCCATGCCTAGCTTATCCCACTTCCATTCGGGTATTGGCAATGGTTGTAACAATCCTACCGGCTTCTGATGTTCTGCCTTCACTCCCTGACATACATCACAAATGGCTACATACTCTGTAATGTCCGTCTTCATGCCGGTCCACCAGAAGATGTCCTTCAAGTCCAAGTACATCTTGGTATTTCCTGGGTGAATCGAGTAGGGTGAATCATGGGCCTCCTGCAGAATCAACTTCCTAATCCCTGGGTCGTTAGGCACATATACACGGTCCTCAAACCATAGGGTGTCGTGCTCATCCTCACGAAATCCTTTAACCTTTCCTTTGCTCATCCTTTCTTTTATAGAGGCAACCTCCTCGTCAGTTTTCTGAGCTTCTCTGAATCAGGGTAGACTGAATCTCCAGTGTTGCTACATAGCCTCTCGGAACTATCTCCAAACATAGTTCTTGTAAGTCCTCGGCTAACTCTTTTGGTAAATCCTCCGTCATTAAGGTATTGATATGGCTCTTACGGCTTAGGGCATCAGCTACCACGTTAGCCTTTCTGAGATGATAATGCAATCTCATGTCATAGTCCTTAATGAGTTCCAGCCATCTCCTTTGCCTGAGATTCAGCTCCTTCTGAGTGAATATATACTTCAAACTCTTGTGTTCCGTATATACTTCACAATAGTTTCCGATGAGGAAATGTCTCCAAGTCTTCAATGCGTGAACTACGGCTGCTAACTCCAAATCATGAGTGGCATAGTTCAACTGATGAGGTTTCATTTGTCGTGAAGCATACGAAACAACTCTTCCTTCCTGCATAAGAACTGCTCCAAGTCCTCGACGTGAAGCGTCGCAGTACACCTCATAGTCCTTATGTTGATCTGGCAGAATCAACACGGGTGATGAGACCAAACTTTTCTTTAATTCCTGAAAGCTGGACTCACACTCTTCAGTCCAATTGAACTTGGTATCCTTCTTTAACAATTCCGTCATAGGCTTCGCAATCCTCGAGAAATTCGCAATAAATCTCCGGTAGTATCCTGCAAGTCCAAGAAAACTCCAGATCTCTCCAACTGTTGTCGGTGCTTCCCAATTTGTCACAGTGTCAACTTTGGCAGGATCTACTGCTATTCCTTCTCCGGATATAATGTGTCCGAGGAATCCAACTTCCTTCAACCAAAACTCGCATTTGCTAAACTTGGCATACAACTGATGTTCTCGGAGCTTCTCCAATACCAAACGCAAATGCTCTGCATGTTCCTCTTCATCCTTTGAGAAGATCAATATATCATCTATGAACACCACGACGAACTTATCCAAAAACTCCATAAACACCTTGTTCATCAGGTTCATAAAGTATGCTGGTGCGTTAGTCAGACCAAAAGACCTAACGGTATACTCGTACAACCCATACCTGGTGGTAAAGGACGTCTTAGGTATATCCCGCTCTCGAATCTTCCATTGATGGTACCCTGATCGCAAATCGATCATGGAAAATAACTTAGCTCCTTGCAATCCATCGAACAGATCATTGATCATCGGCAATGGATACTTGTTCTTGATTGTTACTTCATTCAACCCTCGATGATCAACAACCATTCTTAATGATTCGTCCTTCTTCTCCACTAGAAGTACTAGCGACCCCCAAGGCGAAGAACTTGGGCGAATGTAACCTTTATCCAGTAACTCCTTAATCTGTTTCTTATTCTACTCCAAATCCTTTGCGGGCATCATGTATGGTCTCTTAGAGATTGGCCCTGTGCCTGGCAAAAGCTCAATCAAAAACTCAATATCTCTATCTGGTGGCATGCCTGGCAGTTCCTCTGGAAATACGTCAGGGAAATCTTTCACTATTGGTACTTCCTCCTGAACAACTCCTGATAAGGAATTTACTCTGTTCCTTTTCGGCACATGTCGGGATACATACTTGATCCTTCTTCCTTCTGGCGTGGTAAGCAAAATGGACTTACTGGCGCATTCAATGTTCACTTCGTACTTAGATAACCAATACATGCCTAATATCACATCCAATCCTTGAGATTCCAATACTATTAGGTCCGAAGGGAATGTGTATTTACCAATCCTTAATGGCAACTGATCACACCATAATTTAGCCATATACTCTGCTCCAGGTGAGGTTACTAACACGGGTGACCTAAGGGCTTGGGTTGGCAGCTTATACTTATCCACAAATCCCCTTGAAATGTATGAATGCGTTGCACCAGTATCAAAAAGAACGAGTGTAGTAAAGGACTTAACTAAAAACTTACCTATTACTGCATCTGGCTGAGCTTCAACCTCCTCCACGCTAACGTGGTTCACTTGTCCCCTATTAAAAGGGTTCGGCTTCTTTCCGGAGCTTACATTGCCATTTCCATTCTGGGCTTCTGGACATTCATTGGCATAATGTCCCGTCTTCTGGCACTTAAAGCAATTGACTTGACTCAGGTCTCGCTTGGCTAGAGTTGTTGGGTTGGTGCGGTTCTGTCCGTTGCTTCCTCCATTCCCATTGACATTCTTGGAGCCATTATGATTGTGCGAGCTACCTCCTCCATGGGTATGTTGAAATTGTCCTACCGGTTTAGGGGTAAAACGTGGCTTCTGTTGAGCTCCAGAATTGTACTTTCCTTGTCCATACTTCCTCTTGCGACTTTCAATCTGTTGGTGCTTCCCTTCAATCATTAGAGCTCGATCAACCAGTTCCTGGTAGTTGTTGAAGCTTGCTACCATCAACTGTACGCTCATCTCATCATTCAGCCCTTCCATAAATCTTTCTTGCTTAGCGGCATCTGTGGCCACATCATCTGGGGCATAACGGGATAGAGTACTAAACTCATCTACATACTGAGCCACAGTACGATTGCCTTGGCACAAGTTGCGAAACTCCCGCTTTTTCATGCTCATAGCTCCTGTTAAGACATGGGCGGTACGAAAAGCTTGCTGAAACTGATCCCAAGTAACATTGGCTATGGGAAAAGTGGTTGTGTAATTCTCCCACCACGCTGCGGCTGGTCCAGACAACTGATGTGCGGCAAAACGCACCTTCTCAGCATCCGAGCAGTTAGCAGTGGTCAAATCCCTTCCAATCTTGAGCAGCCAGTCATCAGCGACTATTGGTTCAATGCTACTAGCAAACACCGGTGGTTATAACCTTAAGAAACGGGTCAGGTTATCCACGGGTGGTGGTGGTGGAGGGTTGTTGTTGTTCTGGTTGTTCTGAGTGTTCTGGACAAGAAGTTGCATCAAAGTGTTCTGCTGCTGGATCAATTGAGTGAGCTCAGGGGGAAACTCAAATCCGGGCTCACGTCTTGGAGGCATCTGATGGGTGTAGAGGGAAGAGATTAGAATAGAAAAGAGGTCTAAGGGAAAATCACTACCCAAATGCAGATGAAACAAACACACTCATATCACACCAATATCAATTCAAAACAAGGGCTTACACGGTCTAACGTTACAAAAGTGCTCTAAGTCTACTAAATGGGAAAAACTACTAGTCATAGGGATGTCTCCTAGAAATTTTGATCGGCAGAGGATTCCATGATGTCAGCTCCAGCTTCATCTTCATAGTCCTCATCATCGCTATCATCGGGGTCTGAGTCCGTGTTGTCAAGGATGATGTAGTCTTCAGGGCATATCTCCTTGGGTTCTTCTTCCTCTTCTTCCCCTCCTGGTGCTGGATCTCCCATGAATACTCCTAGCTTTCGTGTCAAATCATCATTCTTCTCCACAAGTATTAACATCTCCTCCTCGTATCCGTCGCGTGTAGACTTGAGTTCCTCCTCTAACTCCACGTTTTTGGTTGGTGCTTTCTTCAAGTCTATCATCCCTGCACACATCTGGTGCTCCAGGCGACGAATGTGCTGGTTTAACTCTTGAATGAACGCGGCAATGGACCTATCCTTCCGGGTGTTGATCATGTCCCACCGCTCATCTCGACATCCACAAATCTGGTAGATGGTGTCCTTTAGCTCCTACTTGTAGATTTCTCCAATCCTTCACATAGTGATGTGGGCTGCCATGCTCCTCCCTAGGCTCCATGTAGGCGCATTAAAGGAAAATTGTATGGGTGCGGTGACGGGCATGAACGTCCTTCCTGGAACTTGAGCTTGAATCAACCAGTGCTCCTCTTCAGGTAAAGTGGCGTTGTAGGTTCCGGTGAAACTGGGTAGTCCGATGTTTAGATATCTTGTGACTTCCTTCAGGTGTCGTCCAAATGGTGTATCTTCATCAGGTTGCGTGAACTTGTTCCTTGCATCCGCCATCCTAAAAGAGTAGAAAAGATGAGGAGTCAGAAAAGAGAAGAGTGAATAGTGCTCTAGGGTTTTAGCTTAGTGGTCGTGTCCTACAGTCAGCGTGTGCTCTAATACCATCTTGTAGCGACCAGACCTCAAACAGTCCGATCTCTATGCGTTAGTGTCATCCCTGGATCAGTAATGCTGACACGCACAGTACTTGAAGGATTTATAACAGAGTGGCAATCACACACTTATTACATCGATAGTTCCAACGATGAACTTATTACAATAAAAATGGCTTAAGGCCATCTAACAACGATAACAGCGGAAGGCTTGGAAGATAAGTGAGTCCATCAACTCCAATGGCATCACTGAGTATAGAACCACGACCTAAAAGGCACCTTACTCGTCGTCTAAAAAGTCTGCAACATGAACGTTGCAGCCCGAAAACGGGTCAGCACATGGAATATGCTGGCAAAGTAACACATAGAGAGTAACAAAAGTAAAGCTATACTATATGCAATATGGCTGGTGGAAAGCTCTATGGTTACAGTTTTTGCGTAAAGCAAATTTTTCCCTACTGCAAAGGAATAGATTTTAATTAACTATCATGGTAGTTGAAACATCATTGAGAAGGTTCACCTAACTCAATCCCAATTAAAGTAAACATTAACCCAACAATATTAATTAAAGTAACATGATGAGATTCACACGATAATCCAAGTACTAGATACTCAAGACGTCCGTAAACGGGGACACGGCTAATCATGACCAGTTTGTACACTCTGCAGAGGTTTGTGCACTTTTCCCCACAAGACTCGATCTCCTCCGTTGGGATTCTCGCACTACATGTTGTTTGAGAAACGGATGACTGAGACATAGTCTTTCAGAAGCACTAGCACCTTACGAACGGGTGGACCGTACCAACCTACATCCCCTACATCTGCTATTCCACCACTGCAAGAGTTCGCACAACTTAGTCAACTATGCTAGAGCCCATAATAGCTTGTGGCTGCACACGGAAGTTTCTAGTATGAAAAATCTCATGATCCCTTTGAGCCTGGGTGGCGGTCCATAAAGAAAAACAGGCAATCGCTGGAATACCCAGGTGCCTCAATCCACCTAGATGTGTGTTAAAGTTGCCACCTTAAGTTGAACCATTAATTAACAATTTCACATCTGTCATGGATACACTCACCCAATCCACGTCTACGAGCATAGCATAACCTAACAGCAAACGTAGAAGTAACTCCCAAGGGTTTGAAAATAATGCAGGTAATAGGTACTACCTCAATCTACTTTCCAGTCCCACATGTTATTGGATCCTACTCATGCAATGTGTTTGAGGATAATACTAATGCAATGAAAACTGGGTATTGGAAAGTATGATCAAAGTGTTACTTGCCTTGTTGATGATCCGCAAAACCTAGAGATTCAAAGTAGCAAGCGGCGCACTCCGGGTACTCTATCGCAAACAAACAAGCTCACAATAAGTACTTAACTAATGCACGGGTAAAACTCAAATAAGAGATCTAACCAGAAAGTTCAACTTAAGAACTCCGGTTTGCAAAAGAAACAAACCAAACGTAACAACGAAAGTCAAACGGCGAAAAAAGAAACAACTACCATACCAATCTGGACCTAAGTCCAAATTTAACAGAGGCAAACGCTTGGGTGACTAGGTTAAACGGAAAGAGGGTTTCGAGACGAAACTCCAGACGCTTAAATTGCCTGATTCCGATAAACGAGCAAAAGATAAACAAGAACGAAGATCGGATCAGAAATCGCGATCAAAAAAATTCTACGAAAAGAAAACTAAAAACAGCTTAACGAACGGACGTTCGTCAGCTGAAACTAACGACGAACTCGTTCGTTAAAACGAACGAACGGGTGAACGCTCGCTAAACAACTAAACCGAGAAAAGAAAAAAACGATCTAACTAAAAAACGAACTAGGGTTCTAAAAAAACCGGGCGGTTTTACTACCGAGAGCCGGCGGCGGCGCGGCTACCTCGTCGGGTCCGGCGGGAGAGCGTCGGCGGCGGGCGGTGGCAGGCGGCGGGGCTGCGGCGGCGACTGCTGCTGCGGCAAGCGGCGGCGGTGCCGCGGCGGCGGGGTGCTGCGGCGGCGGCGCGGGGTGTGAGAAGGGGGCGGGGCGGCGATGTATAGAGAGGGGGGATTGTTGCTTGGGGGAGGGGGCAAGCAACCGGCGGTGGCGGGCGGAGTCCGCCTCGAGCACGGGCGCGCGGCGCGGCGAAGGCGGCGGCGACGGCGGCGTGGGCCTGGCTTGGCTGGGCCTTCGGCCCAGTCGGGCTCGGGTCTCCAATTTTTTTTTAAATCGCCGAAGCTACGAAAAATCCTGGAAAATAAAATAAAAATCTAAAATTGCCAAAACAAATTTTCACCGTCTAAATCGAATATTTAGAACAAGATGAACATTTTTTTGGCACTAAATGCATTTTTGAAAACATGCAATTTTTTCTAATTCAAATAAAACTCCAAAGAAAACTTATTTGATTTTTTATTAAATCTTCAGTATTTCTTTATTTTTTTGGGAGAGTTATTTTACTCCCTATCTCATATTTTCATAATAGAAATTCTGAAGATAAAATAAATAAAATCAAATGATCGTATTTTCAAAATTTGAGAAACCTCAAATATGAAAATAACGAAATCCCCAACTCTCTCCGAGGGTCCTTGAGTTGCGTAGGATTTCTTGGATCCACCAAAAGCAAGAAAATATGATATGCATGATGATATAATGTATAACATTCCTAATTGGAAATTTGGGATGGTACAATCAATCAGGGGGGGGGGGGCTCTATATCAAACTTGTTGCCCTTCCGATGATGTGTGAGTAGTTCACCACAGACCTATGAGTCCATAGCTACTAACTAGATGACTTAGTCTCGCTCTTTGATCTTTAATACAATGTTCTCCTTGATGTTCTTGAAGATCTATTCGATGTAATGACTTTTTGCGGTGTGTTTGCTGGGATCCGATAAATTGCGAGTTTATGATCAGATTAGCCATTAATATTATTTGAGTCTTCTCTGAATTTTTTATGCATGATTGTTATAGCTTTGTATCTCTCTCCGATCTATTGATTTGGTTTGGCCAACTAGATTGATATTTTTTGCAATGGGACAGGTGCTTTGTGATGAGTTCAATCTTGCGGTGCTCAATCCCAGTGACAGAAAGGGACATGTCACGTATTTTTATCATTGCCATTAAGGATAAAAAGATGGGGTTGATTAATGCGTTAGTTTACTTTGTCTACATCATGACATCTTGCTTAAGGCGTACTCCGTTCTTTATGAACTTAATACTCTATATGCATGTTGAATAGAGGTTGATGTATGGAGTAATAGTAGTAGATCTAGAATCATTTTGCTCTACTTGTCTCGGACGTGATGCCTATCTATAATCAATGCCTTGGATATCGTCATGACTATTTGCTTTTGTATCAATTACCCAATAGTAATTCATTTACCCACCGTATGCTATTTTCATAAGACAAGCCTCTGATGCAAACTATGGCCCCCGGGTCTACTTTTATCATATATAAAAATACAAAAAGACCTTGCTGCAATTTTTATTATTTTTATTTTATTTTCTGTTTTAATTATCTATATATCACTACGAGATTTGATCCTTGAAATTAACCGCCGAGAGATTGACAACCATTTGTTCGTGTTGGGTGCAATTTTGCGTGTAGGTGCTGCCCACAAGGTGTTTCGTGGTTCTTCTACTGGATTGATAATCTTGGTTCTTAACTAAGGTACACAGCTCACGGGTAGCACTAATCAACACAACCTTTACGGTGAGCACAATCTATCACATGCTGGGGCTTGACCTCACGCCTTGGGTTTTCAACTGAGTGGAAAATCTTTGCCATGGTTTCTTTTGGTGTGGCGAAGAGGAGGCGAGGGTTGGGTGCTGCCTACTTGCATGGAAGACAGTCTGCACGCCAAAGCATCACGGTGGGCTGGGTGTGCACTGCCTGCGGAATTTGAATCTGGCCCTTCGGACCCATTGGTGTTGGCTTCAGAAAAACAGTTTAGCCAGATCTTAGTCGACTGACTTTTTGAGTTTGGGTCAGTCGATTTTCAAATCATGGAAGGGGAAGGAAAGACCTCGCCGGAGAGAAGGAATGGGCTCGCCGTTATCACCCCATTATCTATCTTAGGGTTCATGGTGGGGGTGGTGGTAGCCGACGGTGGTGGGGGCGGTGGCCGGAGAAAAAGCTCGGTGTGTG